>OZ023138.1:28660000-28720496 GCA_963675895.2 Styela plicata
GCTCTAGTTCGAAGCTTTTGCACTGCGAGATCGGGCCTGATATGTGATGTGGTGTAAGGAAACGCTGCTGGGCTTGAGTCCTATTAGTTAATTCCTTCTTTAATGCTAAGGTCGACTACTATGAATTCGAGCAGAAATATTTTTGGAGGATGTTATTTTACCCAACTTTTACTCTTGCCATATCATAATTTCTCCCCACATGAACCATTCAGCATAATACAAAAAAAAAAAAAAAAAAAAAAAAAAAAAAAAACAAAAAAAAAAAAAAAAAACAAAAAAAAAAAAAAGAAACAAAAAAAAAAAAACAAAAAAAAAAAAATAAATAAAACGTTGTTGACTTTCTTTCTATGTATACGTCCACAAGTATAAGTTGATCACAAACAGACCATTTTTAACATATAAAAGAATGATGTTGATCTATAATCGCATATACCAATACTTAAGCAGGTTAACTAAGCTCATAAAATCGAGAGGGGTAATTTAATACACAAATAAATTATACTTTCTTCAAGCTGAGCAAGGCTGGACCACACCTTTAGTGTAGTCCTTATGAATCATGCTCGATATACTCAACGTAATAACATACTTGTGGACAAAAACTTCTAAAACAACACAGAGAGACGATCCAATCAACAATAAATCTAATCTATGAAATGTATTCAAAAAACTTATCTTTTATACTTGACTCAAATTAACTTTACGGAAATGCATGGGAAAGAGCTACTGCGTACTGTGAGTTAAATATAAATAATTCTATTATAATTATAAATACTGGAAGATTCGTTACTGAGTGCGCAGTGGTGTAGGAATTATTAGGTCGTGCTCCTCAAAAGGTGGCTATAAAAATAAGTAGTGTGTTTGCTGGTCGACATATAGGACCCTAGATATCACTCCACATATACAGAATTTTGATACTCATCAGTTTAGTAGTGATTCGATCATTAGGATCCAGCTATGGTGAAAAATACATAAGATTGTGAAACTTTTTTAACAACCCGCAGTTTTTTGCCTTGCTGGGATCTACCTCATGCAGAAGCTTGTTTTAATGGACTGTGTTTGATTTTATCTCAATGGACTTATTACTGTGGTGTGTGTTATTGACACCGACGAACCTATCCTTTATCGTACCAATGATGCAGCAGAGAGCGAATCTGTTCTGGACTTGTAATACTATTACCTATTAAAACTTACTGGCAAAAACTATTAAAGCATTTTTACATGACTATCAGTACTTTTACCACAGCTGTTTTTACGTTAACGTAAGTTTGTTCAAGCAATTAATCTACAAGAAATACGCTTAATAGCAGTTATAGTACATACGATATAGGATCCTTATCATTAGAAGGTAGGCCATAAGTCTATTCACTCATCCGCAGCAAATAATAAAACAGTTGATGAAATCATTCCCACAGAAAATTATTCCCAGGATATCTAATAATTTTTGGACTCATTAAACTTAACCATCAAATTCAACTGTTTATTTTGTCTGGTACCCTCTCTTTTGCAACCTCAATTCAATACTGTGGGACAAATGTTGACGTTAACGACCGGCGACTGACTTAATGGTAGTTGTAACAATATGGATACAAAATAAACCTACCTTGTGATTTGGGCTCTAAAGCACTTTTAATTTATCATGGCACCAATAATTTTATTAAAGCAAAGCGATATCCAGCCGCAAAAGCACATAAGACACTAATACACCTTTGAGTTACTATGACAACGGACATGTAAAACACGTATGTACGTATAAGAGCCACCCTGCATGAACATCCACTAAATATTTTGGCGCGATGGCGTGGTTAAAATGAATGCAATCGCAGGCTCTCATATCCTTGCGCCCACCATGGTGAACACCTTGGGTCGCATCGTCGAACAGGAAAAGAACAAAAATTTTCGGACAATGACCATGTCAACCTATAAGTGCCGCTGTTTAAGGGCCTTGGCCCGGGAGCCCACTCCAAGAATTGGCAGCTGACCACAACCCACAACCACAATCTCTACCAAAACTAATAACAACTAATAATGTAATGCTTCCTCCCAGTGGGAATGAATGAATATTTATCTTTTCTACTTTTTGCAGCAAAAGTAAAGAACTTGCTGGCTACAATTAGTGCGATCTAAGTCATGCAGTAATACAGTAAAACAAGGAGACTTCGATAGCAATTTCCTCAAAATAAATCAACAATCAATATCCAACAGAATAAATCCGCTCTCGCTGCACTGCTGATTCTCGCTTAATACTAATACTCCATGTTACCTGTGCTTGTAAAACGAAAAGCATTAATGTCAGAATTGAATATTTTTTTATCAAAGACACACACATTATCAAAGTCCTGGTTTGTAGATACTCTTTAAATCTAGTATATTACTCCCTGCACAGTTATCAACCAGTTCATACCAAAAACACTTTTTTCTATTGGAAATATTTTTACTGAAATCAACTCAGAACTCCTGAGCAAGAGTGGAAATAGAGCTCTGAGCTTAAAAAGAAGAAATTGATAAATAATATTATGACACCTGCCGCCTCTGGATTACGCCATTTTATTAACAGATGAAACATTATCAAAATGTGTTAAAGGGCACAGACTCTTTTAGACAGCCCAGTGATTCCGTTCCAGTGGAAAACAAATTTCGTTTGAGTCGGTTTCGGTAATCTGATAATTTGCAGAAACCCCAAACTGCCGGACAAATTTTTAACGTTTTTTTCTGTGTACTATGTAGTATTTACAGTTTATGTGTTCAGTACTCGAACTGTTTTTTTACTGTTGTGAGGTATTCTGGTATATTGATGAAAAAAAGGTATCAGTATAAAGTTTCTTTTAGAGCGATAGGTCAATTCAAATTCTGAATAGTCTCATTAATGTTCAACAGGTGAAGAGAGCTAACATTAACTGACCTTTGTACAGAAACTTTAAATGAAACCTTCTTTTCAATCACAATTGTGATTTCATTTATACCTACATCTACTCAAAAATCTCAAAATAAACAGTCAACAGGCCAACCCCTTTTCTTCAAAACTTTTTTCTCTGGCACGTTTTTAAACTTCATTTTATCGTAGGTTTTGTTTGTTTTTCTGATATCCTCTTTCATGAATGTGCTACCTTTTAAAGATATTATGGTACTAAACTTCACTAGACCCGTTCCCTCTTCCTACTTCTATAATCCCAGCACCTGTAAGAAAAATTATGTCCCAAAATATTTCTGATTTTGTCAGGTACCGGCACGTGTTACAAACAGATCGCGCCACGAGATACGTTTCATCCATGAGCCATAGTTAGAAAAACGAAATTTCTGATTTGGCTGCAATGGCAGATATCGATAATAATAGCAATATACTTTTAATTCCCAAACAGAGACGAAATAACGCAAAATATAACGAAAAACAAGAACCTTCTTCAAGACTGAAGACCAGAAACCAACAAAATCAGCGGGAATTATATGTCCCAACACCGCCACCTTCTGGTTCAGAATCATGTCCGAAAGCCTGTGATGTAACAAAAAGGGAATAGTGACGTAAAAAAAGTGACTTCACAATTTAAAAAATAATGAATCAATAAAAAGTTCAAGGTAGTCTTACCAGAATATTTTCCTAACCGTTTGAATTTAATATGAGATCGCTAACTATTCCTTGTAACAATTGATGGTTGGGTTTAAAATAAGCTTAAGTGGTTTTCCTAGCAAGTTTTAGTACATTTGTAAACTATTATTCATACTTTTTAAGACCTTGTAATAATTTAGGAGGAGCATCTAAGATTAAAAATACTAGCAACTAAAATTCTAGCCCGCCAGAAATTATTTTCCACCAGTACCGAAAAGATTGGACAGAAATACCGATACATTGGATTATGAAAAACAGAGTGGAGTTTGGATAATATTGAAATATCACAGAATATGACCAAGACACAGAGTTCAGAAGATACATGGTAAGTTTATTTTTTGTTTGAACATGGTTCCGAAGATGGAATGGAAGTTTTTAACGAGTAGGCTCGACTGGGCTTACCATTCATGCATCGCTTCTCTGATTGTCCCAGCGTAGGTTCGAATCTCGTGCGGAATGATTATATCCGTGTGCAAGATATCTCGCAGGATCACGGTGGTTCACGTAAACGCAAGTTACGGGTTCCACAAACAACATGTCCGTGCACTGAAGGTGATTAAAAATTGGCCGAAGATCTCCACCCCCGATTCAGAACTTCTGTTAGAAAATAAAATATCATCACTTATGCATGCTGGTTTCAACTTATGAGGTTTCCAAATGTCCATCCTCCTCCAAACATGCTATAATAAGTTAGTTTATACATCGGATGACATATTTTTCATTATTGTTGAGCCATGCTTGATCTAAGATGCACAGTGCATGGCAGTAAATGCTATTTGTATTCCGGTCCATATTTTATTTATTATTTCAGTGAAGTTTACTCTAGGCTACATCGGAAGCAGTAAATTGAAGAAACGAAATAACGACACTTGTATAAGCCAAGAGCAACTACAAGATATAGCACCAACAACTGCGTTTAAGTGTAAAACATTCCGTCCAAAAGGAGCAACTACTACAGTAGAATGCAGGGGGTGTTATCAACGCTGGAATCTTCTTGGCGCTACCGTCTGCAATATGTTCTCCGCGATCCCTTGGTGTCTCGTGTCGATTTATTTTGTAGCATATATTATATCAAATTCACTTTAATTTGACGAAATTTGATGCTTTTTTCAATGATATCATGGCAAATATAAAACATATAAATATATGTATATATTTATATTTATAAATACGATATCCTAAATTATATTACATTGCCACGATCATACCGCGTGATTAATTAAAAACAAGTACGAGCGAAATTATTTTAATAAGCCCTCAGGACAAGTTTTGGCCAGTTTGACATGACCTTATACCTTGAGGACGTACATGTAGCGACACAGAGAGCTACGAACGGGGGTGTAGTAAGAATCCCAAGTCCTTGGCCATCAGAACAGGCGATTTTACTTTTATAATGGATCCGAATCGACTATAATAACATCTTAATAAATACATTCAAAGTATTGGCTTAAGTATTTTCATTAACACGAGGATGGACTGAACAGTCAACCACAATAATATCGAACAGAAAATTTTTTTTTTCATCCTACAATTCCGTAAATCTAAGTAGGTTATTGGGACTAATTTTTTGCTCTCCCACAGAATAAAAACGATATGCTATCCGAAACCTCGTCTATGCCAATTTTAATAAGAAGTAGTTGTTATCATCGCTATGGCTGCTTGTTCTGATCGAGGAGTCAGAGGGAAATGTATCACAATGTACTTACTACATACAGAAGGCATGGTGCTTAACCGGAGCTTACACTTGACCCACATTTATCAAAACAGACATGAAATTTAAAAACCTGAGTTCTGGACATTGCCTCACATCCTGCTACATTGTATTTAGGAAATGTCGCTAACGCAGTAAGACAAATCCGAGTCTAACAGAAATACGATTATTGAGATCAAATATAATCGACTTAAAATGAGTGTTCGATCAATTTTCTTCAAACATGATTCGATAGTCGGAATTTGACGATACTTTCTGCAGTCGCTAATATAGATATGCATTTGAGTCGCAATGTCGCTGGAATATTGCCGGTAATTCCTTTTCTCCAAATTACGTGACGAAAAGTGCTCCTTGTTCGCTGCTCTTAAGTTCTAACTTCCGTAACGCGTTAGATCGACTGCAGAAATTATCTATGATCTCACTAACGCTTGGAATAAACTTACAGTTTCGATAAAAAGGAATTTAGCAATTTTTGTTCTTTTTCATAACATTATGAAATTTCGAAACTATATTTGACCGTTTAGGATTAATAAAAATAAATGGAATCACCTAAAATGCGCAGCAAGGGTGCGCGATTCGTAACCAGTGAATGTTAGGAATATGTCCCCTCCTCTTGTGCATGAATGGATTTATAAAATGTTAAGCCGTATGGATACACCCACCCATCCTCCTGAGTGTTGAGCTTTTTATCAACGTCACTGGTATTATTTTAATGTTAGCTTTCATATGATGCTAGACGTTCTTCATAATACTTCGTTCTAAAAAAAGATGTTTGTATCGGACGCGAGACTATAGATCGCTACAGAAACCTTCTGGCGACGACTACACATTTAGTAAAGTCATCGTACCATTTTAACAAGACCAGTCACAATAATAATAGAACTTTACCCAAGCGCTCGTGTCCTTAGGCAATTCAAATTGGCTGTTTATAAGTTCTTACTTGATAACATCGCCTAAAAAAGTCAGACTCCAGTCCAGCGCTTGCTTTTTCATGGTATTATTTTTACACTGTAAAATTGTACAAATCATAGCATAATCGAGTGTATTTCTCGCATGTCGTAATAGACTGGAGAGGAAAAAAGAAGTGGTAGGTGGTTCACTATCACCATGGGCAAGTACCACTCCGTGACTTACCATAGCGGTTATGTTAAATTTTTAATGAAGTGCTCCATGTCTATGTAAAATTACGCAGTCGTAACCAGCGTTTGTATGTTACAGAAGTTATATGTTAACATTGCTCGATCGTGCGCTGAAGAACAATCTTCCTTAAGAAATGATTTCTCGGTATACCTTACGTTTTCAACGGCGTGTGGTCAATATGATTGGCTCTAAGCTTTTTCCGGTCTGCAAACCTTGTCACATTGTCGCAATGTTGCCTCACTTTGTTTATTTTACAGATATTATATTGCTCTTTGTTCTAGGGAGTTTCCGGCTCTCGTTTCTTGGGACACAATTTCCAGCCGGTCCACTCGATTGACTTACAATTCACAATGTCACAAACAGTTTTATGCAAAAAGATTTTTTCTCAAGATTTTGGAATTCCTTGCCTTCTCACTGCTTTTCTGATCGCATTGATATGCATGGCTTTAAAACTCGCGTCAACAGACATCCGTCAGGAATGGGGGTTCGTTAGTTCCTTTTCCTGTAATTCACGTAGCTTTTTCAAGAAACTCTTCAAGCATCTCCATTCTGCTCGTTGGTTTTGATGAAAAAAAATACGAAATTATCGAAGCATGGGAACATACCAAACTTATTTTAGGAGTTGAAACTTCTTTTACTATCGCGAGTTTTCATACTCTCACGCCCTATATTCTTAGAATAGGAAGCCGAGTGACGTTAATATGTCCATTCATTCCATATCTTCATTAAACAGCTGAAGGTAGCATAATCACGTTAATAATCAGATGTTGTAGATTTAAAGAAAGGCAAAACAATGAGTTTTTCACTTATTATGACACGGCAGCCAATGAAATACTGTAAGTACCGATTACAAAATTGTTGGAAAAAGAAGTCGGAACCGAATATTTTGGGAAGGGATACACATCAGAAATCTTTTTAACAAAGCGACATTTGGTTACGTTACCAATTTTGAGATACGTTGAGATAAGAAAAAGTCGAGGAATACTGTTCACTTCCACTTGCAACGTATAAAAGATAACACACAACGTATTATTGACGCTGAACAACTTGTATTCTGAATATTTCTAACCCATATTATTTTACACTAATGTCATTCCTCAAATATCACATAAATCTTTTTACACTGTTGATCAAAATAAAAATAAACTTAATCTGGCATTTTTCAGGCACAATCAGTCGGAAATTTTAAATAATATTTTTACACAATAAATGAAAATCATCGAACCATGCTTTAAAACTCTTTGTGGCCTATAATTCCAAAACGTCAAAGTAGCTTTGAAACTGGTATATATCATAATTATCCACGCAATGATTCGGAAATTTATCCGGGCAAAAAGTTAAAAATGACGAAGTTTTTGCTTGAGATTGTAATAAACCACGATTTTTTACACAATAAATCAATAACCACAATAGTTGCTATGTTACGTGGTTAAGGCTTGAAATCTCACCTTCGCATCGACTGTTTTCATTTCATGCAGCCCTTTACATTACAGTGGTGATAAGTTGGTTCCTTCCGGGGCTGATTCCGACCTTGCTAAGAGCAAGTTTCAATAAAAGACAATTACGGCTGAAACAAGAGATAAATTTACTAATTATAATATTTTACATAAGCATACATGAATTATGAAAAAATACTAATACACAATGTCGAGAATATTATAATAGGGTATTTTTTCAATCCATTTATATTTTGAATCAATTGGAATAACGGTTTTGTTACACAATCGATAGAACAAATATAAAAATTAACGTTACTTGATTCTGGTATATTTTTCTGTACAACAAGTCATTAATGAATCAAAAACATAAAACTGGCTTAAATAATAATTTTCCTACACAATAAATCTGAGCTACAAAATACAAATTTTCGGTGTTACTGGGAATTTATATAGTAAAAAGATCATTGAAAATAAATGTCAAACAAATTATAATAATCATAATATAAAATAAATGTTAAAAATGGCTAATATAATATTATTTATAAATTCACAGATTATGTAATCTATAGACTAAGATCATCCGTAACATTAATAAAAATATACAGTAAATATATAACACAATGGCTGGATTATTGTATTACAGGAAACAGCGAATATTTTTTTTTCACTGAATTTATATTTTTACACAAGAGGAATATCTAATATGAAAATATGTGACCTACTCTAATCAGGCTGCCAGGTTTTTCCGACTTACTAAGAGTGCACGTCGATTCTGATTGGCCTTTACTCATGTTGTGCAGGTTTGCATTGCTTTTGATTCGAGGATACTTATGGTCAACGCGTGAATTTTACTGACTGTTGACATGTTTGGATTCATAGCGGGAGCTGATCAAAGATAGTGCAGTTGGCGTTTTGCACTCATTGCGATAGCTGCTCTGCGTGAGGGTAACGGTCGCTTGCTGCCAATGCGCCACGTGCTTGCGTAAGTTATGTGGGAATCTCACAAAATTATGAAGCACCGCATCGAGAACAACAAAGCGATGGGTTAGAAAACGTGTTGAGTGCACTTGTTTTGTGGCTGTCGGTTCAGAATGAAACAAAATTTTTCATTATAGAATGAAATATTTGTGTGCACGTTGAGAAGAATTCCCATAAAAAGAATTGTTTGTAGAGAGTAGGTTCACAGGAATCTTCATCACTTCATGAGAATAACAGCCAATCAGAATCGAGGTGTTGAATAAGTGCTGGACTAATCAGTTAACGTGGCTAAACCGAAACGGCATGCAGCTCCAGTAACAAGAAAAAATTCGCTCCCCAGTTACACTAACAAAAAATGTAACAAAATCACTGGTCTTTACAGTAATTTTACATGGCGGTATCGAAAAATTCAAAAAATTGACTTTTTTGGCCCAATACGGGGTGTTCAAGGAACGCACCGTGAAGGTGCGGAACATCAACAGCCCATAACTGGCATACATCTCATCAACAGGCCGTTTTTAACGTTGGAAATATGCAATTACTGCAAATGACCAGTAAATTTACTGTACTTTTGTTACAGTGTACGTCCAACGTTAAGCGTTTAAGAGGAAATTACATCCCAACAAGAAATTTTATTTTGTCAAGCATGAGCCACAGATGGATCATGCCTCCACCAGTAACTCATACTCAACAAAAGATGATTGAACAATATTTTTCTGACGGGGATGTCGCTATGCGCTAGTTGTCCTGCAACTTAACTACTGTTTTGAGTTGAGAGTCCAAACTGTTATTTACGTAAAACAAGTAGAGATAACAACTTCTTCATCGCCACTTCAGCTGCAGCAAAAAAACATGTTGAGTTAATGATTTTTAAGCAATGCCGAATCGCAATGAAACTATATTTTTAGAAACCTCCTCTGATTTGTTTCCACGAGTTCGATCTCTTCAGTTCGGTCAATTAAAATGAAATATGGAAGCAAAATTTTTCAATCGAAATCTATTTTACATTTAGCAAAATAAAGACATTTTGCTCAAGCATGATATTACAACTGAAAATTTACATATCTTCTTACAAACCAGACAATTTTTTTTTTTTGTATTTACAAAATAAGCACTTGTCAGCGAACTTTACACTATGTAGCATTATTTTACTGCAAAAATAGAACACTTTTCTCATTTTAAACGAATGTTTTGAACGTCGAATTCTCAAGTTTATGAATTCCACTTATGACAGAAATATTTGAATAGATTTGCCCGTTTTGACTTATTCATTGAAGAGGAAAGACACAAATTTCATATCACTTTTATATCACTCACATAAGTAATATCGAATACTTACCCATTTATCATTTTCATTTACCATTGTTTCATTATTATTCTGTCATCGGATAACAAAATTGCGATCTGAAATTACAATAAACGCTCACTGATACTGATCAACAATAGTAAAAAAAACATTTGTTTTTCACGTATTGAATGCTTTGATTAATTCAAGAAATGTTTGCCGCGATCGTTATTTGTTTTTTTTCAAAATTATTCATAAATTAACTCATACGGATAATAATACGTAACACTCCAGTGATTTGATGTTGACAGTAGAGTCCTAACGATAAATTTGGTGATATCGGTTGCCACCAGATTTATTACCACATATGAACTGAAAATAAAAATGGCCGATACTACCGGTCATTTTAAATATAACGGACTTTCATGGGCAGCATTATGGGAAGTATTTGCCTGCTGGTAAGGGCCGTGTACTAGCTGTATTATTTCGGACAGTTTGTAATGGATTGCCTACTAACCACTTGCTCGAGTGATTTGCCAGAAACATTGTATGTCGCTGTTTCCAACAGATTCTCTGTTATTGAAGCGAATCCGCCTAGTAAATCGCCTGGGCGGCATTATGTGTACTTGGACAAATCCGCCACGTAAATTCCATCGAGAGGTTGAGGGATCGAATTTGGTATAATACAACACCTCGTATCGGCGAACGTCATTTACGCTGTAACACACCAGAACGTGCGTGAAAACGACGTGGGGTTGCGACGACGGGTTTTACTATAATAATATATCTAATAATGCTGTCAAACATTTGCCTTAATCCTTTATTACATTATATCGGTGCAATAATAATGTTTGTTAATCATCGACCAAATGCAAATTAAATATTGAGGAAGAAATATTGCGTTTAGTTCATTGATAGATTGCGCATCAGGAAGGTCCGGAAGTTTGGTACCAGAAATAGAACAAACATATTATACTTGTGCTATGATCCTTATTTTCATGGGTTTTTCTGAAACTTACTTTACAGCAAAATGTTTTAAAACGGAAAACGAGGATATTCTCCAATTGAAAAACAGGCAATCGAGTAAGAGTGCTTGGTTCTTTAACCAGCTTTTATGGCGACAAATAGTTGATAAAGATAAAAACTGACTTATATTATCACTGAATATCAAAAAAATCTAGAAGATGATTCTTCAACATCACAATTCCAAATCTCGGTTGCCCATTGTGAAACATACAATAGGCTCTTGATATATTTCTATAAGTCGAAAACTATAATTCAATGAAAATCGATTGATATAAAAGTTTTAAAATGCCAATAGCAATTTACCAAAATAGAATAACAATAGCCTGAAACAACAACATGAACAGAGATATTTTGATAATTATGAAGCTGACCTCGATTGATGTGTAGTTCAAGTGGTCTTGAAGAGTATCATAAGCCAAATCGTCAATTTTCCAAGTCTCAAGAGAAAGAATTTGTGAAACAGTCCCGAACAGTTGACAAACGCTAATAATAACATCTAAAGCTGGTTCATAGTTTGATTCATTGAGATCAATCCTCTCGATCTGCAACAAAATTCTTAGCGTCAATTTTTGATGAATGTTTCATCAATTCACATTCTATCACTGATAGTTTTATAATCATTTAAATGCTGAACAACATTCGGTTGGAGGTATCTATGATATATGGCAACTCATATTGTATTATTGTTTTAAAGTCATGAAAATCTCGAAAAAAAGGTGTTATTGAAAAAAAAACTTCTCGCATGAAACTGTAGAGCTTTCTTAGTGAATAGGTATGAATTGGAAGCCAATCAAGTGGATCGGTTAAACATTCTGTTCGGAGGAACCGGAGCAGAAAAATTCCTTAAAAGCCATAATATCTGTAAAATAAATAAAGTGAGTTACACTTCACCATTTTGAATACTTTCTTAAAAATATTTCCGAAAATGAAAAATCGAATATATTTTGTATTAGGTCACGCATAGAATTCTGTTGTCTTCTTTTCATTAATAGTTTGTACAATTTCAAAGTCAATTATAAATATTGTACAGCACGTACCAATATAATCAAATCAAAAGGCAAGAACAGTCTATTTTATCCCAGGTTGTTGGTTGTGGTTCAGATATTTGGAGTAAGGAAATCCTAGGTGACGACGGTTTGAAATACATTAGGCCTTGGTTGAAACATAGTCTATACAAGTCGCGAGTGCGTTACAGAAAATTGGCATCGCAGATAGACTAGTTGTCGGTGTATGAATTCTAATACAAGTTATGTTCTGGAGGTTGTTTGTATTGCTTGTCATGAGGATTGAATTACTTCAAACCAAACATCACGCGCTGAGAGCTCCTCGCCCTGAATGTTGGAAAATTACTCGCGTTCCGCTTGAATGACATCTCACTCCCTTTACTTCCGAAATTTCGGAAAATTCATTTCGTGCTACGTAATACTTGCTCTCGACTCCAGCGCAAGTCTTTGTAATTGAACCATGAACATTGACAGACCCGTGTAAGAGAATAGAAAAAAACGTCCCAGGGTCGGTATTACACGAAATGTGTGGATGAATTTTCCTAATTAGAGACCTACACGAACAATGAACTGCATTTTTAAACCTGACGAACGGGACAGATATAACATCGGCGCAAAATCCGGCTTCGGTCGAAATAACCGAGTTTTCGGCTAAAACGATATCCCCCGTTCTGATCCGAAGTGGGGGTAAAGAAAACACCGCTAGCTCATCAGAAAGAGCACGTAGTCTAATACATTCCTGTAGTCCTCGTGATATAAGTGGTAATATAAAATATTTTTACAATAACAATTGCCGTTGTTTTGTTATGCCTTATTCCAAAGATAATTGAGTATATATTTTTCATCGGGATATATTAGGACCGCCTATGATATGATGTTTCCTATCGCAGTGGATGAAGCAGTAAGAAACAATCCGTTAATTATTCAAAAATGGCTTTTTCCAAAAAAATTGTCAGATCATAAACAAATAACGGTTTACTGTCAAATTGACAAAACATGCAACAAAATTAGCAAATTGTTTGAAAATTTAAATTTCCCCCCCTTAAGAAATTTGTTTCAGTGTTGTTGATTGAAAAAAGTTTATAAAGTTAAAATAGGGGTGTCTGCGAAACGGCTAATAGTGATCGGACCCATTCACCATAACCAAGTAATTGCCCATTCTATATTTCCATACCTGAAGTTCACATTCTGAAGCTCCTTGTACGAATGAATTAACTTTATCACTAGTTAGATTGCAGTCGCTAAACCCCATCCTTCCTGGTTTTGTATTTGATGCAACTTTAGCAAGTTCACGAAATCCTTCTGGTTTCATTGTCTTATCTTTAACGTACAACACATCGAGCTGTAATATAAGAAGAATGTTATAGTTAGATCCCGTTGCGATTACGGCTGGGCAATTCGATTCGGCAATTCGAGTCAATTCGAATCAATTGTGAATCGGCCATAGGAACAAAAGCATGCCAAGTGCTTTCATTTTTAACGACAAAATTCTATCGGTTGCATTCCATCATTAAAATGAAAATACATCGCTTTTAAGGCAGTTTATGCTAATATTTGTAATCCGTAACTGTATATTTCCTGGTCATAATGGAGACTAAAATAGTAATAGTAAAATTGGGATATTTGTTATTTTTATGAAATCAACGATTCGATTCGAAACAATTATTCGAATCAGATTCGAATTCCAAATGATTCGATTTTCCACTAGGTTTGATGAGACGCTTATAATCCTCGCACGGTTTTTCGTTGTTGTGCCCACACTTGGAAACAATATAACAAACTAGGTACAGCATAACATAACGGGATAAACAAAACTTTTGATGATTGAGTGATTGCCACCAGGGATATTCATAGTAATTTGAATTGCTCAACCGGCGATGTGTAAACGATGTTTTATTTTTTCCAACGTTTTGAATGTCTACACAAAGGTTCTTCATCAGAGCAATGGAAAAGTGAAGACATCAACATTAATGAATTATAAATATTCAATCCCACCCTCGTGTGTCTACAAGTTAAAATCGACAAAATTTAAAGCAATTTGATAGACATATGTAGGAATAATAAACATCAACTTCATGTGTTCTGATTTTTTTTTTTGGCTCACATGTTCATGTGGAAGGGTTTTGAAAAGGGGGCTGCGGTCACTAACTTTCACTAATAACTTTAGTTTTCTGAAACTTCGAAAAATAATGTGAAGAATTTCGTATCTGTCTGTATCTCTTTTTGATTTATTATGATAACTATCCGTTGTTCTACTGTTTCCAAAATAAAAAATACGCCGCCCAAGTTATCTTGATTGCGTCAAAAACGCCAACTACGTGCCATGGGCAAAGCTCAAAAGTAAAAACAACGCCGCCCAAGTTATCTCAATTACGTCAAAAACACCAACTAGGTGCCCTGGGCAAAGCTCAAAAGTAAAACAACGCCGCCCAAGTTACCTCAATTACGCCAAAAACACCAACTAGGTGCCCTGGGCAAAGCTCAAAAGTAAAACAACGCCGCCAAGTTACCTCAATTACGTCAAAAACACCAACTAGGTGCCCTGGGCAAAGCTCAAAAGTAAAACAACGCCGCCCAAGGTATCTCAATTACGTCAAAAACACCAACTAGGTGCCCAGGGTGAACTCGACATATTATGCCCCCAAAGGTAAAAAACAAATTAGTCTATACAATTAATAATCATTTTACCCGAAATAGAAATTTAGGTGTCCTCGATAAAGCTCAAATTATGAAATGCGGTGCAGGGTAATAGAAAGACTCCTAAAACGGCACCTAGGTGCTCTGAATAAAATCCTAAATTACAAAATGTCATAGATTGAAATTTGATTTAACGGCGTTACATACTTTGATTATAATGTTCGGAAGTATTTTATTCGCGCATGAAATCAGGTTTAAATGTTTTCCCCTCATAAACGGTAAAAATGGGCATTGAGTACACTGTAACAAAAGTACAGTAAATTACCTACACATTTGCAACAATTACATAGTTCAAAAGTTAAAAACCGTCATGTTGATGAGATTTATCCGAAAAGGAACTGATGATGGACCGCATATCGTAAATGTGCTCCTTCAACACTTCCATAATTGGCCGAAAAATTAGATTTGATTTATTTACAAATATCGCCAAGTAGATCTGGGCGGCAAATCGGTAGGACGGTAAATACCGGTATTGAGTTTTCTAAAACATCGTATCGCGTTAATTTTCGCGATGTCGGTTTGCCGTGATACCGGCATTTCCTGACATACCGCCTAAAATGATTGCAAGTTGTTGCATTACCACGTCAAGTAACGACAAAAAACAGATACTTAAACCACTTACGACCCCCCCCCCCCTGCGCATTTAGAGTTGCACACCTGTTTTTATCTAGGGCGCGCATCGGGTGGCTCCTTTACTGGACACAAGAGCATGTTATTGGTTAGCAGCAAATGGCAATAGTACCAGAAATACAGGCATTTTAGCGGCGGTGTGCCGGTATAAAATATGCCTGATGCCGCCTAGCTCTATCACCAAGTAAAAGTAATGTCGAAAAGAACACAGTTTTGTTGCAAATATATTCGTGAAAGATTGATATTTATTATTGGGAATGAAAGTCTATTTTTTTACATCCATATCGCCCATATATCTTATATGAAATCAAACAAATTGAACAAATTCCTCTCGTTCAAATATATTTACCTTGATATTTTTCTTTGCAGCAGATTCATTGAATGAAAGTAGTTTTTCATCCGTCATCCCACAGTTGAACAAACCAAAGTCTCGCGCGTTTGTTTTATCAAGAGTTTCAGGAAGTTGATGATAAGTTGCAGAATCCATGTTCGAGTCGTCATGGATTTGTAGTTCGTTCAACTGCAAAATCATGTTCGTTATTAGTATTGATATATTAATAGTGAAACTATTTCACCGATATCGACAAAAAGATACATCCATTCTACTTTAATGATGATTATAATTTATCAGATTGTCTTATTTGATAAAATATAGTTTTGTATTTTTTGATTTGCCTATTTAACCGTTCATTTCGCAGGTAACGAGGCGAGGTTTATATAACCTTATACGATCACACATACCAATATTTAATGAACACCTAATTCCAATGTTTTAAACGTATTTGATTATACTAAGCTTGGGCCGCATATAAATTTTACTTTCTGAAATTCAATATAAATCAGGATTTTGTAGCGAAATCGATAAATTATTCTCAAAATCATTAATTCCGTTTTTTTTTCTGACATTTTGAAGGGTAATTTTCGAACTTCATTCAGCTATTTCCGTTTGATATTCTAATCTACAGCGCGTTTGTGAGATTTCCTGTTTGATTTATTATTTGTTGTTCTGCTGTTTCTATAGTGAATTGGATAGTCCAGAGGTGTTCAACCTCTTTGGATAAAGGTCAGAATATGGTTTACGAACGACTAGGCGGGCAACTCAACATATAGTTTTCAATACAATGACTGCAGGTCGATGCAACAACAGAGACTGAGAAAACCTTCGCGTGAATTATGATAATTGTTAAGTAGTTATAATTTTGGAAAGGGTATCATTACAATCATTAAAATGATTTTTTTGGACTCACCCTCTACATGCAATAAATGTCGGGAGGCTTTCGAGAAGTGGCCGATTATAACTAAATTTCAATAAAAACTTTGGTTTTCTGAAACTTCAAAACATAACTCCACCAAATGTGAAGAATTTCGGATATTATTTGAACTATATTTGTTTGGTATTCTAATAGGGTGGTCTGTCTTCGTCTATTTTGTTTATTTTCCGTTGTTCTACTGTTTCCATAGTAGATCGGAGGTTCTCGGGATGTCCGACTTTGATCGAGTGCTGAATATGGTTTGCGAATGATTGGACGGATTACTTAACATGGAAGTTATAGTTATTATATTATGGTTTTCATTACGATGACTGTAAGTTGGTACAATAACAGAAAGTTTTACAGTGCCATCTTCTAAGAAGTTTGCCCGTTAACGAGGTAGCGATCATCGATTATTTAAGTTAAATAGGAACTGATGATGGACCGAAATAGTCGATTTTATAAATTTTTCGCAATATCACCGTCAAAAAGCAGTGATTTTACTGCATTTTTGTTACAGTGTGCAAAAAAGAAGAGTTTTGTTGTGAATATTTTCATGAAAGATTGATATTTATTGTTGGGAATGAAAGTCTGTTTTTTACATCGATCTCGCCCATATGTCGGATATGAAATCATGAACACTGCGCCCCAGTTATCTTAATTACGTCAAAAACATCTACTAGGTGCCCTGGGTAAAATACAAAATAAAAAAATACTGCGCCCCAGTTATCTTACTTACGTCAAAAATAGTCAGTGTGTACACTGTAACAAAAGTACAGTAAATTCACTAGACATTTGCAACAATTACATATTTCCAAATTTAAAAACCGTCATGTTGATGAAATTTATTTAAAAAAGAACTGACGATGGACCGCATATCGTAGGTGTGCTCCATCAACACTTCCATAATTTGCCGAAAAATTAGATTTGATGTATCTACCAATATCGCCAAGTAGAGCTGGGTGGCAAATCGGTAGGACGGTAAATACCGGTATTGAATTTTCTGAAACATCGTATCGCGTGATTCCGCCATTTCGTGACATACCGCTTAATAAGGTTGCGGGTTGATGCATTATCGCGTCAAGAAACGACAAAAAACGGGTCCTTAAACCACTCACAACCAACCAACCCCCCCCCCCCCCCCTCCCGCATTTAAAGTTGCACACCTGATTTTAACTAGGCCGCGCATCAGGTGGCTCCTTAACGCGACACAAGAGCATGTTATTGGTTAGCAGCAAATGGCAATAGTATCGGAAATACCTGCATTTTCGCGGCGGTGTGCCCGTATTAAATATGCCTGATGCCGCCCAGCTCTATCGCCAAGTAAAAGTAATGTCGGAAAGAACAGAGTTTTGTTGTAATTATATTCGTGAAAGATTGATATTTATTATTGGGAATGAAAGTCTGTTTTTTACATCCATATCGCCCATATATCTTATATGAAATCATACTTTATTTGAACAAATTCCTTTCGTTCAAATATATTTACCTTGATATTTTTCTCTGCAGCAGATTCATTCAATGAACGAAGTTTTTCTTCCGTCATCCCACAGTTGATCAAATTAAAGTTTCGCGTGTTTGTTTTATCAAGAGTTTCAGGAAGTTGACGATAAGTTGCAGAATCCATGTTCGGGTCGTCTCCGATTTGTAGTCGGTTCAACTGCAAAAGCATGTTCGTTATTAGTATTGATATATTAATAGTGAAACTATATCACCGATATCGACAGAAAGATATATCCATTCTACTTTAATGATGATTATAATTTATTAATATATCGATTCAGTATTGAACTGTTTATTGATGAATTCAAAAGTATTTCTCTTAACTCATTTACCAGTCCAAGCGCGTTTGTCAGACTTAAATTACTCAGTGGAGGCTGGAACACGTGACGACAGGGGGCTGAGTTGACAAAAGAGCATTTCAGAGCCATGAAAACAGCCCGTGACACAGATTCTTTCAATGCCGTTCGGCCCAAATCACTGATTAATCGTCCTATCTGTTGTTCGCGCCTTGAAAAAATAATTTCTGATATTTTAGCATGTGTTCATTGATAGATCGTAATTTGAAAATATCTGTAAACGTATTTTCGTGAGATTGTCCAATTTATCATCGAAATCGCCACCTTTTCCCACAAATTCTATATTTTCGAACCTGAAGTTCAAATTCTGAAGCTCCTTGTGCGAATGAATTAACTTTATCACTTGTTAGATTGCAGTTGTTAAACCTCATTGTTCCTGGTTTTGTATTTGATGCAACTTTAGCAAGTTCACGAAATCCTTCTGGTTTCATTGTCTTATCTTGAACGTACAACACATCGAGCTGTGATACAAGAAGAATATTATAATTGGAATCAGTTGTGATCAAACGTTGAGAATCTTATTATACTTCTACATCCCTGGATGACTTACAATGATTTAATATACTTGGATCATGTGCCGTGAATAGTCTCATCAACAATATTTATCAGATTGTCTTATTTGATAAAATAGAGTTCTGTATTTTTTGATTTGCTTATTTAACCGTTCATTTCGCAGGTAACGAGGTGAGGTTTATATAACCTTATACGATCACACATACTAATAATTAATGAACATTTGATTGCAATGTTATAAACGTATTTGATTATACTAAGCTTGGGCCGCATATAAATTTTACTTTCTGAAATTGAATATAAATAAGAATTTTGTAGCGAAATCGATCAATTATTCTCAAAATCATTGATTCCGTTTTTTTTCTGACATTTTGAAGCGTAATTTTCGAACTTCATTTCAGCTATTTTCGTTTAATATTCTAATCTACAGCGCGTTTGTGAGATTTCCTGTTTGCTTTATTAATTGTTGTTCTGCTGTTTCTATAGTGAATTGGATAGTCCAGAGCTGTTCAACCTCTTTGGATAAAGGTCAGAATATGGTTTCCGAACGACTAGGCGGGCAACTCAACATATAGTTTTCAATACAATGACTGCAGGTCGATACACAACAGAGACTAAGAAAACCTTCGCGTGAATTATGATAATTGTTAAGTAGTTATAATTTTGGAAAGGGTATCATTACAATCATTAAAATGATTTTTTTGGACTCTCCGTCTGCATGCGATAAATGTCGCGGGGCTTTCGAGAAGCGGGTGATTATCACTAAATTTCAATATTAACTTTGGTTTTCTGAAACTTCAAAACATAACTTCACCAGATGTGAAGAATTTCGAATATTATTTGAACTATATTTGTTTGGTATTTTAATAGGGTGGTCTGTCTTCGTCTATTTTGTTTATTTTCCGTTGTTCTACTGTTTCCATAGTAGATCGGAGGTTCTCGGGATGTCCAACTTTGATCAAGTGCTGAATATGGTTTGCAAATGATTGGACGGATTACTTAACATGGAAGTTATAGTTATTATATTATGGTTTTTACTACAATGATTGTAGGTTGGTACAATAACAGAAAGTTTTACACTGCTCTTGTCTAAGAAGTTT
Organism: Styela plicata; assembly: GCA_963675895.2. Lineage (NCBI taxonomy): Eukaryota > Metazoa > Chordata > Ascidiacea > Stolidobranchia > Styelidae > Styela > Styela plicata. The sequence continues at coordinate 28,680,234 of OZ023138.1, forward strand.
GCCCGTTAACGAGGTAGCGTTTACCGATTATTTATGCTAAATAGTAACTGATGATGGACCGAAAAAGTCGATTTTAAAATTTCTTTCAATATAACCGTAAAAAAACGGTGATTTTTCTGCATTTTTGTTACAGTGTGCAAAAAAGAATGGAATTCACACAGGTTTGTTGTAAATATTTTCATGAAAGATTGATATTTATTGTTGGGAATGAAAGTCTGATTTTTACATCGATCTCGCCCATATGTCGTATGTGAAATCATAAACACTGCGTTCCAGTTATTTTAATTACGTCAAAAACATCTACTAGGTGCCCTGGGTAAAATTCAAAAGAAAAAAATACTGCGCCTCAGTTATCTCAATTACGTCAAAAATAGTCAGTGAGTACACCGTATCAAAAGTACAGTAAATTCACTAGGCATTTGCAACAATTACATAGTTCAAAACCGGTAAGAAGTTTTCTAAAACATCGTATCGCGTTAATTTTCGCAATGTCGGTTTGCCGTAATACCGGAATCTCGTGACATACCGCCTAAAATGGTTGCAAGTTGATGCATTATCGCGTCAAGTAACGACAATACGGGTCTTTAGACCACTTACAACCGCCCGCATTTGGAGTTGAACACCTGTTTTATTTAACTAGGTCGCGAATCACGTGGCTCCTTAAAACGATCCAATAGCATGTTTTTTTTAGCAGAAAATGCATTTTGGCGGGGGTATGTCGATACAAAATATACCTGATTCCGCCCAGCTCTATCGCCAAGTAAAAGTAGTGTCAAAAAGCCCACATTTTTGTTATAAATATATTCGAGAAAGATTATATTTATTATTGGGAATGAAAGTCTATTTTTTACGATTTCTGCTTGCGATTTTAATCAAATTATACCAAAATCGATTGTATTTCGAAAATATGAAAATTGTTGCACCCAGTGCGAGTTGAAAATATACACAATAAACTATAAATTTGATTTTCACATTGGAGATAAGTTGTAATACAAAAAAAGGATTATTTGCTACTTACACGGAATTAGAGATTCGATCCGATTCGAAAAGATTATGCGAATCTGATTCGAATTTCAAACGATGCGGTTTTGCTCAGCTCTACTTTGATGACGTATATAGTTCAGTATTATATTATTTGACCGAATCATGGTTGGAAATGTTCATTGATAAATCAAAAAATATTTCTATCTATTTATTTCAGAATCATCAGAATAACAGAGAATGCACTTTCACCAGTCTCACAATGTTTGCTCACACAAGTACTGCCAAGTATGGATCGCGATGCTCGATATTGATTGGAAATTGAACTTACTAATACATGAACAACTATACATATTTACCGCGCGCAAAACTTCTTCTATTTTGCCAAGAATCAACCACAAATGTACCATCTTGATCCCATTCTCAACCAAAATCGAATCAAAACTTGTATACAAGTTATTTGTGTTTAGGAAATTGTTTGTATTGCATGTCGTGTGGATTGAATTACCTTAAACTAAACATCACGCGCTAGTGAAAAATTTTGGTATTCGCGCGTTTTTATGCAATCTCTTGCTGACTGCATTTGGATTATTTATGTAGAATGCAGGAGCCCGTTCGTCGCCAAAAGGTTGTTGCAGCAACAGAGACTAGGTTGAACCTTCGCGTGAATTATAATAATTGTTAAGTAGTTATCATCATGGAAAGGGTATCATGCGGCTGTAAGAAAATAATTACGATCTCACATGGACGTCGGAACAGGCTCGACCATAATAACTATTTCAAAAGCATCAAATTATATATCCTGCGGGAAATTGACATAAATTTAGTGAAATACAAGCATTAAAAAAGCACGCGGAAATTTATTAATATTCACGCCCGAAAATCTCTAAAAATATTGTGGGATTTTTTTTTAAAAAAAGAAGAAATTATTTTTAATTAACAAAAAGCAAATTATTCTATTTTGCGAATGTTGGTTCACAAGATACAGTTGTCTTGACAACATACTGCACCCAGAGAATAACACGCCAACTGGATTTGATTCAGAATTTGGCTGCCAACTTCATCTCGTAAGATGCACTTCTCGCCTCTATGGCCAATCAGGCAGATCGTTAAAATTTTTTTAAGCAACGTTTTGTTCCATCCGGATTCTCGATTTGTTTTGTATGGCAGTGGTTTCAAATAGCAATTGTAATTTTATGAGCAAAGAAATAAGCTATTTATCCGATGAATGATGGGTTTGCAGTCCCTACCAATTCGCCCCTACTCCATTGCGTCCCTTTGCGCGCTTTCTCTAAACCTATAGGTTCGATAAAATATATTTGCGTGTTTCTGCCTTGTTTGCTTGTACTTTATTTCATTTCTTTGTACAGAAGTATGGTGGCCCATTATCTGCAGCGTAAAATGAAATATATTTGCATTAAAGGCTATAAACAATGAAAAACGATCAGGAAAGCAGTGACAAGGCAAGGAATTCCAAAGTTTAGAGATTTTCGGATAAAAGCTTCTTCCATAAAACTGTTTGTGACATTGTGTAACCTCCACATTGAATAGGCGCGACTTGGTAGCCCATCGTGTGCCCCGATTAATATTTTTGTTCGGAGGAACGAGAGCAGAAAGCTCCCTTGAACAATGTCCATTATATTATCTGTAAAATAAACGCAGTGAGGCAACGTTGCTACGATGTGATAAACTTTGCAGACCGGAAGAAAGTTTAGGGCCAATCATATTGATCACACGCCGTTGAATACGGTTCGAGCATGCTGAGCACAGTGACAGCGGCAATGCCACAAGTATGACAGCAATACTCCATGCAGGGTTGAATCAGCGATTTGCTCAAATAAAGAATGATTTCGGGAGTGAGATAATGGAGAGCTCGATATAGAGAAACGACTTGCATTGAGGCTTGTTTAGCAATACTAGTGACATATTCATTCCAACTCATATGCTTATACAGTGTGAGTCCAACGAGATGAATATTTGAGAATTCCTCAAGAACTGTAGAACTGTCCAGATAATGAAATTTGAGTTGCATTCGTGTAATGATTACTTGATAAAACTTTGGTCTTCACTGAGTTTTTTCGCATAAAATTTTCGCAAAATAAAGCGCTCCGAACACTGGACTACATACAAGGTGACCCAAAAAACAGAAACCATAAAAATGTTTATTTTTCGAACATATGCTCATCAAATTATATGGATCGTAACTTTAGTCTGTGGATAAGTTTACTACAGTAAAGTAGCTTGAGCTTTAAACCCTATCCATGCCATTCTCTCGTTTCCGCTGCGAGTGCTCAAACGGTGAGAGCAGAGCGCTATGTGTCAGGGCTATGTTTTTGGGCATCCTTGTTGCGCCATTTTTGATAGGATGAACAGCAATCTGACCCAGATGATGCCACCTCTCGTCAGATGTTTCTTAATTTAGCTAAGATAGAAACTTGATGACTGGTCTTATCAGCTGGAGATATGCCGTTGAGTGGGCAACCTATTCTCCCGTCCCTCTACCGTCAAGTGTGTCTACAACGCCGAGGATACTATTTAGAGCATATTTTGAAAATAACTTGGAAATTTTGGGCAACTGGGGAATATCGCTCAAACTTTGCAGTAAACATATCAAGGACCTAATTAAAATCTACAAAATTTGAGGAAATTTGATAACATATATAGATTTATGAACATCAGTTTGATGGGTTATGAATTTTTATTTTGGCTCAACCTGTACATGCAATACACATGGAGGAGTTTTTAGAAGGGACGACGGTCACTACCTACCCTCCTCAAAGATTTTGAATTAAAACTTCCTTGTTAGAGGTTTGGGTTTTCGCACGTTGGTATCCACCACAGATAAAACTGCAAGAAATGACGTCAATTGTAAGTACCGTATTTCGCGGACCATGAGTCGCTACTTTTCCAAAACTTTCCCTTCTGAGACTTATACCTATTCGACCTATGTATTGTTTTTTTTTTCGATCCACAGCGAATCGTGAGAAATACCTGTCGTGCGACAAATTTGCGGTTGTAGGGGAACCAATGTCATTTTGTACTGAAAATATGTTTCACAGATTTTACATGTTCATATTCTATTTGCACAATGAATTCGCGCTAAATACATCACAAATTCACCCTGGTATTGTCCATCAATCATGTACCCATGTTTGATCATATTTTAAAATATTAGTATCATGTTCAGTTCTACTGTCAGTCATACAAGAGCTTTGAGTGATGGTGATCCAATCATGCATGATTTGCAGACTTTGCAAAAACTCGCAATAAAGCAGTAGAAGAAGAAAGCACGTGTGCGTGATGTCGAATAACATTTGAAAAGACGCTAAATTCAAAATCCCACAATTGTGATATCGAAGATTATGTTTCGGTATTTATTAGCCGAATTTTTAAATAGAAATAAATTATTTTATTAACAATGATATATTGCTTTAAATATCTTTCCAAAAAATCTAAACATGACAAATTGGGCGCAAATTACTTAAGAATTTTGAAAGACGCCAAATTCAAAATCCCACAATTGTGGGATTGAAGAATATGTTTCGGTATTTATTAGCCGGACATTTGAATATGATTAATTTTCTTTTATTAGTAGTGATATATTGCTTGAAATATTTTTCCAAAGAATCTAAACATGGCAAATTGGGCGCAAATTACCTCGGAATTTTGGAAAGACGGCAAATTCAAAATCCCGCAAATGTGAAATCGAGCATTATGTTCCGGTATTTATTAGCCAGATTTTCAAATAAAAATGAATTATTTTAGTATTTTATCACAGATATATTGTTTGAAATATCTTTCTAAGGAATCAAAACTTAAGAAGTTGGACACAAATTCCTTTGAAATTTTCCAAATTTAATCCACATCGTACCTTTAATAATCGACCAAGGAAATTTTAAAATTCATGGTGTACATTTTTACACTGTGATATTGTTTTGTACTATTGTGGAAACCACTTTCGCAATGTAGGTTCTGTTTATGTTCACTACATGACGTCTTGTGTGGTAATCTTCGTTCAAGAATAAACGGGCGGTTTGCCAATCGCGGTAACGTAACTGGGAAACGAATAATTGTTGATTTCAAGTTTATTAGTAGGCAATGTATTAAATGCATGATATATATCTCGATAAGTAATAATCACAACATGGAATGGCGTAATTAAATCAGAACCGTTCTTCGTCCTCGGTGTCTGTGGAAAATGGATCACATGGAGGCGTTTTTTTTTTAGGTAAACGATCGCAACGAAATTGTAGACCATGTATTTTGGTTAATAAATTACGGTACCGTCAGCGAACGATGCGGCGTGGCGTGCATTTCCGTTTTAAAAGAGTCGTTCACTGACTCCGACGAACTGTCCTTCCGCTAAATTCAGTTATCTTTGCGACCATTGCCTGTTGCATCCTATCTGTGTACAAAATAATAAAATTTCGGAAAAATGACCTTTTGCGACCATTAGTAAGAAGGAGCTTGTAGTCCGCAATATACGGTAAATACGAATGAACTTGATCGGATAATCGCATACCCGATACAAAGGCAGCATTTATCGCTCTCCAGCTACTGAAAATAGTTGCAATAAGAATACAATTGTCACCTTCATGTCACCCGGCAATTTCTTCCTCAGTAGCTCTAGGTTTTTCACTGTCAGGTTGCAAGACACAAATCCAAGAAATTTACATTCTTTCTGTAGCTGTTGACCAAGGATGCCGTATACCTCAGGAGAGTATTCTTTACACAGTGCGATTCTTCTTGTGATGGGCTGAATAGAATATTATTTTATTTAAGAAGTTTATGCGAATGAATCTCTATGGTCACATACATTATCATTCTTCCCGCTAGCTTGTTGTCTGCAGCATGGCTGGCAGCACGTTATTCTACGGTATGATTGGATTTCCTGGTACGATAATACAGTGCGATTCATTTTCCAATTTTCGTATTTGGTACTGTACGAAGTTCATATTTATTTCGTACTGAACCGTACTCTTTTTCGTACTTTCGCATCACACCACGATCTTCTAATATCATTTTGGAAATCGGTTTTCATTTAACATCTATTACGTTTTACTGAATAATGGGCGCAAATGGACAGTCAATTCCTCAAAAGGATTTTTCTTAACTAAAATCTAGTTAAAAATTCTGTAATTTTGAATCAGATAGAATAAAACTGTATAACTTCAATGATGTTGCTGGCGAGTTTTTAGATTTTGCAAATAAAGCTTTCTTAGACATCGATAGTTGGTACGATTCGTAATTGCTGCCTATAGCGAATTAGTACGAATTAGTACTAGTACGAAATTTCGTGCGATAAACAAAAAGTATAAATCGAACTTATTTTCGTACCGGTACGAAGTTCGCTAGGATGTACGAAAAAAAATTATTAGGCTGGTTCGAAGTACGATAAAAGAATCCGTACCGTAGTTAGGGTTGGAAGGTAATTTACGATCGCTAATTTTGGCAAAAAACTGAACTAATGGGAATTAAAACGCAATAATGACGGGACAGTCTTCCTGGGAAGATTTTGTAATTTTAAGAAAAGTTTCTCAAATAGGCAAAATTGCGCGCTTTTGGCGTACAATCACATTTCATACAGTCTTGTGGAGTTTGTCCCAAAAGAGTCGAAAAAATTTTTGCTCTAATATTTTTACACTGCTGATAAAAGCATTATTTTCATACTGGTATGACTCCAGGAGGTTAGGCCATATTATTATATTTGTTAGGAGGCTGGAATTCGTCTGGAATGCGGGGAATTGAACAATAAGTTGCAAAATATGATAAGCCAAGGTGGGCAAATATAAAGTATTTTCGGAATAGATAATTGTTCATGTTGATATTTTGAAACAACTCCAAGTGTGATTTGTAGACCAGGCTGTTTACTAATATAGTAGAGATGTTGACAATTGGATTATTGGGAGAGTTTTTAAATTTTGAAGAAACCCCATAAAACTTTAAAAATTTTATTTATCAACTGCTCCGAGCCGAAAGATAATCATATTCATTGAACAGTTTTATATCATGTTTTTGAAAAGTTTATGTGCAATATTAAAACATGTCATGTAAATGTTCGTCATTATGTGAATTGAAATCACGGAAGACATGCACAGATCGGCACAAGTATGCCATACTTTCCCACAAAAAATTGCAAACTACCGAAGAATCAGACATAACCGTGAACTGAGTAAAATCGACACATAGGAAACCAATTAACCGTTATACTGATCGGGAGGCTACTCCAAATTTAGTGGCTATGATCGCTGTTGTAGAATCTTTAGATATTTGCCTTGCTAGCCGTTGATTTTCTGAATATCCGACCAGGGACGAATGCATTCTTGCCTCATGCTAAAAGGTTAGAAGTTGAGAATATGTATCGCGCTCGGCGTTATCTTTCCCAAATGTTATATTGCACTTTTACAAGTCCTTCATACGCCCTTTAATGAAGTATTGCTATCACATTTTACCGATGGCGCTGTCAGTGTGGTCAACATGCTGGGTAGGAATCAGAAACAGGTGATCAATATGATCTATCAAAAGTATCCTCCGGTTTGCAGAGTTTGTACCATGGTTGCCACATTGCTTCATCTCTGTTGTTTATGTATTTTTGCGGTGTTTTTCTGATTTTCCACGATAAGAGTTTTCTGCGCTTCTTCCTGCTCACAAAGTCTTTCGCCGATTTTTCAGTTAAATGTCATTCGTTTAGAGTATTTAGCAGAAATGATTTTATCAAAGAAGCTTTTTCTTCCAAAACAGCGTTTCTCTAAAAACCTCTCTTTTCACACTGTTAACCAATTTGAATCGTTTCAAATCTCCGGTTATTGACTACTACCTTCTTGAGTTATATTTATCCAGGGTAATGGAGCAGCAGCAGCAGCAGAGTCACGGTACTACCCAACACAAATAGCATAAAACTTGTATCGACAAATAAATTACACAGTTTACCGTGATGTTTTTGAAATTTACCCAGTCTCACGAATATTTGATTTACCTCGTTATATTACATAGTTTTATGATTTAAGATTTACTAAATGTGAAGCTAATTTTTGTTAGCTGTATCCTCTTCTAAGAAAAAACTTGGTAAATGATATTTTCTGTTCGGAGGTTTAGCTAATAAATTTACCAGGCAAAATCAGTAAATTTACCAAATTTTCTACTGGGTACCTGTTGAAAAATCAGGTACTTAGTATGAAAAACTAAGTACTTTATATTTTCATTCTGAATAAATTTGGCAATAGACCTATCGAAAATTTTGATAAATACCTGAAGGTTAATAATGATTATTACTTGGTAAACATGGTTTTTAAACAGGTCCCCACACGGTTTAGAAACAGAAAAATAACTGACGTTGTAATACTTTCCTTAGTACGAGTAAACATATGGTGTTTATCACTAATTTTACGGATAAGTACTCGAACACTACTGGATCCAGCCCAATGCCTTTATATCCAGATAATGTGACGAAGCCACAGGATTCTGTTACTCAAGCAGATATTTTCCTAACTAACCTATGTGGGTGGGGTGTGGCCCATTATGACTGCTGGCAGCACCGAACAAAACTCGCGGATTGACTGGCTGTGACAGACCACGGATAGGAATTCATTTTTATCCTGCGGGAGGGAAAGCCGAGAATACGGCTTAACCATATGGTGAATAACGACCTCTCGTGCAGACACCAGTTCCGAATCCGGGGTGAAGGCTTTGGCTTAACATTTATACTCATTTTTGCGTGCACCGGCGAGGCGCCCAACAGACCTCTCGCAAATAATCAAACCTCACGGGATCCGAGCCCAGCACGCTAGTAATCTGTTGCTTGAAACGTATTCCCAAGGCTTTAACGACTTAGCCAACAGGGTACCCAAGCTTGTTTCGGATCATGCGAGTGTGCAGTAGTAGTCTGAAAAACCACCCAAAGGGGGTGGGGTAAGGTAAGAGTCCACAAACAGGCTACCATTTGTGGTGGTTGACTACAGTCTTGAGCACAGCGCATCGCAAAGTGATTTTATCGTGTAGGTGAGGGATTAAAAAAAATGCACACGAAGGGTATAAAAAGAAGACTTTACTATTTTTGGAATACAAAATCTGCTTTGAAAAGCAAACATGTAAAATAGCCCTGTGGGTACGTGCTTTAGAATAGTCATAACCTATTTCCATTAGTTAGTTCCATTGAGGCTTGCTTCCAGCCTTAGAGTGAATTTCAATAAAAAAAGAAACGGAATGGAAGAGCTAAATATAGATTTGTCATCTAATTTTATACAGAGATTTTGAAGCTTATATCAATTAAGTTGGGTAAAGAAAGGCATTTGATTTTTGAAAATCAAAAAACCATCGATGTTTTCGGATTTACATTAATTGGACGACCAAATATCCACATACGCATTGCGTTCTCGTTCCCGGCAATTTACTGTTGAAATTTGGCGTAAAAACGTTCTGGATTCTGAACTTTTTATTTTCGTCAACGATTGTGCGAATCCCTTTTTTCCTATACTATTCGGAGCAGGCAGCTCCATTGAAATTCGAATAAAGCTGTTTATTCAGACCACCTTTTCATACGTTATTTTAGGCACGATCGGGCTGCCAGCGTTTTTATGACTAAAGCTACTTTCTAAAATGAGAGTCAATATAAAATCTTATTGTATTACAGAAACAGAGCAGAAATGATGTATAATACCGATTACATCGTTCTCTGCTTTAATTAGGAAAACGAAACAGTCCAGGCAACGGATAAGCATTCCCTCGTCCAGGCCCTGAGTAAGGGTAAAAAAGCAGGACATCACCCAGGAAAGATACCACTTTCGGCACTTTACTATGGTGGTCACTTCAGTTTGAAATATTTTCCCATCAAGTGTGCATTTGTTGGAACTATATCTTGTAGCAGGTCCTTGTCACTAAGTGGCCGTTAGTTTCTTTTGGGTAATTTCAATAAAAATAATAATAATAATAAAGTGACCCCCGCCCTATACATTTAATCAAAATTTGATATGTTTCGCCGCGATCGACCATGTTTTACGTTTTGCATTCGTTTTCCTTCGAGTCTGCAATTAAAAGTTATTAAAAGTAAATTTCGATATTCACCTTCGATGAAACATCAGATGGTTTCAACAATCTCTGCGCTACGAGTTCATCGCACCTGAGTGAAACTGCAATATCAATCTCCACCTTGTTCAATAAACGTTCAACCATGTTGCAATCTTCTAGCTTGATGTTGTCACCGACAGTTATCTGATCCACCTGTGATGCAAATATATCCACATTGTGCAGCAAAGTAACTTCCCTATTACTAAGTATTCATAAATCACAAAATTATAAAGCATTTATTTTTACTGAGTCTCGCCTAACTTACGAAGTGAAAAACATTATCGCGGTTAACCAAAGAATATGATAATCATTGGTGTTCAAAAATGGGGAGCGGTAAATTATTCATCATCCCAGATATAAGGGATATTGGAAAATTATGTAAAAAATGGTATTTGTACGACTCTAGTAAAATAAATTTTTTATTCTTTCGAAATTGAACTGTGTTTTCATTTATTTTAAAATCTTATTGTGTGTTTGTTCTGTGTGAATGGGAAAATCTTTCTTCCAGATTTAATATATAGAAGTGATGTGAGCAAACGCGTGCAACTCGTGTGGTTGAACATTTTCTTAAACTTTTATTACATGTGCTCAGCTGGTGAAATGCAAACGATGTAATTTTTGACGTTTTAAATGTATATTCAGACTAACATCAATGCGCTCCATTGTGATTCTAATTGCTCAACCGGTGATGTACAAACGATGTTTTATTTTTCCCAACGGTTGAGCAATTAGAATCACTATGGATATCACTGGTGAAAATCACTCAATCAATGCGCTTCATTTTCACACTGTCGAGTAGAAAAAAAATCAATGCTGCATGTTTTACTATTTAGGCAGACAAGGCGAGGACTATTCTTCTATATTTCATCCTAAATAAAGTAGGATTTCTGGTATAAAAACAAAGGACTGTACCTGGAAAATATCAATGGAATCTACGGAATTGCACAGGAGTGCTAGAATGTTTGAGTCGAGTTCAATGTATTCGATCTTCAAACATTTCAACGGACGACATTTACTGACGACTGAAGCCAGCGCGTAATCTTCTCCTGGTTTTAAACTCTGCATTATTTCAATTCTTTTGATCGATTGATTGAATCGAGCAATGGTGGCCGATCCACATTCATGAAGTAGAGATATGATTTTAATATCTGTGATTGTTGCTTTGTGAATGAAAGATGTCATCTGCTTCTCCAATGCTTCTTTGCATCGCGGAAGACAAGACGGCTTGTCTGGAAATATAAAAGTTAGGAAATATATTTTATGCACCGAAATGATGACCAATGTATTCTTAGTTAAACGGTATCTTGGCTCGTGAAGGGTACTGATTAACTTACTTGACTTTCGAATTATTGCATAATTATAATAATACTCAAGGAATACAAGAGAGTGATGACCCGTAGTGATAGATCTTGCTTCAATTCATCACAATCGCCCAGGTCAGATACCACGCATTGTACTTTACCATGGCGATCTAGTTCCGTTTGAGATGTTTTCCGTTTGAAATGCAATTGCTGGTACTACATCTTTTAGTAGATCTATTATTATCGAATGGAGTTAGATATATAGCGAGTTTGTTCAGCGCTACGATAAATTTTGTAACGAAGTACATATAGAAGACAAAAAACATAAATCAACAACAAATGCTGGCAGTTTCGGAGACTCGAATTATCGCCTGTTATCACCTATCGAATCGAAGCAATTATTACCCAATTATTTGAATATACGTTTTCAGTGTGATACGCCAGGATGCGGGTGGTCGTAACGCATTGGCTTTTGTTTACCTTGCAGTGACCGGCGTTATACCGGAATTAGTAGTGATTTTAGTGATCTAGGGTTTTTGTGTAATGCGTGTGCTTAGGATATTCTCTAACTCTATTTCGTTTTTAAAGTATAGTCCAAACGTTCTAAACAGCAGCATCAATTACAGTCACAATTGAATGACCTGTGATTGCCCGTCTTGACTCGAGCTGCCAGTTTTGTTGAATCCTGAGTGTATTTGACTTAACGACGTGTAGCGAATAATCATATATGTAGTTTGGTTACTACAGTGTCGATTGCCCCGTTGTCCTCAGGCCAATATGTCTTACCTATGATATATTTCTCAGCAAGTTTGTTTGTCCTCGGATTCAGTACGATTCCGTACAATAGTTTACGAGTAACTTCCCATTGTGGTTCATTGAGATTTGATGAAACGAACTTATCGAATTCTTCTTGTTCGAAGTTGAAAATTTCCAACGCAGCCAGCAATTCCTAAAAAAATTGACATTTTTTGTATTAGTTTGTTATGAAGTAGTCACTGCGATTTATGACGTGAATTCATGGGAAACAATTAAAAGTATCTCGTGATGTTCACAGAGTTTTTAGGGGGAAAAGCAACGACGAATGTTAGGCCTCGTAAACATTCACCATAGTCTACAGGTAAATATTAAATATATGGGAAGCAAAAATCGTATTTCGCATATTATTGGCGGTTCATTGCTGGCGAGTCACAAAAAATATCGACCCATCAGCACTTACTTGCATACTCTGATGTAGGAATTGGAAGTTCCGATCTTCTTTTACTGTGCGAGACTGAAACGGGTTCAATATTGCTCCGGTAGAAACAAAACTTTGGATGTCTGTTATGTCAAGACCTAGATTTTCTATGTAGTTGGCGCTGAACGAGAAACGATTGTCTTTCATGCCGTGAAATGCCAGCTTCGTGAGTTTTTTCATATCGGTCTCGGAGGAATGTTCGCCCCCTGCAAAGTAATTCAAGACTGAGACCATGATCCCGGACATTGTGTCTGGCATATCTCCGGTCTCAGTTTCTTTGAGAACTTCAGCCACGTAGATGAGAAACATTGGATTCTTGCAAAGGGAAACGATATCCGGGACTTTGGCCTTAAGATTATCTACAGTTCCCTCTTTGACTGCAGATCCTGTCAACTCTGAAAGAAATTTTGAGATTTCGTCGTCGCTTAATCCACCAAGAGAAACAACTTTGTCTGGCCTTTGTTTCGTGTCCAGATCGTAGAACGTTTGCCATCGAGAAGTCGATACGACTTTCATTCCACGGTATAACGACCCCGATATAATATTTGCGAGAATTGTGTTCCTCTTCCCTTTTACCCTAGGGTTGGTAATTTTTGCACATGGCCCCCCTAGTTTTCCGCCAGATTGGTCGAGGCCATCAATGATAAGCGCGATATCTTTTGCGTTGTCTTTCACCCATTTTCTTCCAAACTTTTCAAGTTCCTCATCTAGATTGAGATGTTCGAATAACAGATCAAAGGCGGTAATTATCGTATCGTGTTGAAGATCGGCTACGGAGATGTAAATAACCATTTTAACACCTTTGAGTGAGTCAACTTTGCCATCCATGATCATTCGGGCGTATTTCTTGGCAGAAATTGTCTTTCCAGCACCGGCATCTCCCAATATCATGACATGATTGGGAATCTGTCCTTTATATTCATCGTGCAACTGATCAAGATTGATCTTTACTCGGTCGTTGCCGAATGTCTTGTCTCCTGCAGTTGGATTCTGACCTGTCTTCCCATCTATCGTTAGCTCAGGATGATATTCAGTCGTTGTTTCGCTCAGGTTTGTGAATGTTGATCGAACGTCATATTCAGTTGCCTCGTACATGTGTAACTTTACAGCTTGAAGGAGGGAATGTTCTGAAAACAATGAGGTTCAAATATCTCATGAAACCATTTAAATATTGTTTTGTAATTTACTTGCGTCACATAACGATCACCAGTGGACCATACTTAATACAAACAAAATATGATAAGAGCATACAGGTGCCCGGTTAGCTCATTTGGTAAAGTAATGGGAATAGGCTTCGAGTTACGAATCTCTGGTTGACATGACGAAGGTTCTAATCCCGTGAGAAGTGATGATTATATGCGAGAGGTCCACTGGACACTTCGCCGGTGCCGATGCACAGTGGTTCACGCAGAAATGAGATGAGCCAAAAAAAAAACCTTCACCCCAATTCAGATGTGGTATCTGCACGAGAAGTCGTGGTTCACTATATGATTAAGCTGTATTCTCGGTTTTCCTCTCCCGCAGGATAAAAATAAAATCCTATCTTGTCCATTTTTTACTGTTTGTCTAAAGACGGGAAAAAAACATTTGAATTTGTGTCCAGTGATTGTCTACTTCAAGGAAACATCCCTCTGTTCAGAAATTCGAATGTTGCAGCAAATGTCATGGGCGGGAAAATAAAAAACTATGCTGGTGGCCAAGTTGTCATGCTCATCATATCCTAACACAAACGCGAAACAAAAACATGAATTCCTATTGTAATCATCTATAAAATCCTTTACAAAATTTCATTTTTAAATTACTTTTTATAGTTCAAAGAATTTTAATGAAAACATTGATTTTTGAAATTCGCTAAAAGTCAATGACCACGATCAGCACTAATAAATTTAGCAATTTTTTAAAAGCAAAATTAAATTTTTTGGCATTTGGTGAGTGGCGAAGGCAATTTTGCAGTTGAAATATTTGGAATAAATATGCCCATGTTGTTGTGCTATTTATATTTCTACTTGCTGGTTGGTGAATCTAGCTGAAAGTTTACTCTGGAATAAACAAGACGATTCCTGGCAACAATTTGCCCTCATTTTATAAACCACGAGCCAGTCAAACTAGTCGGATTTTTCATATTTGGTGAATTCTGCCAACGCGACACCCCGGGCATATTCCTATTAAAAAGGCAGAGATTTGTGACCGTTGTGATATATGCGTTCAATACTAGGTGAATATGATAATTTTCTACTGATATCCAATGACGTGTGGTTCATTATCTGAAAGTTACAAACCTTGAGTTAATTCTGTTTGATCAGTTACATCTTGACTACTTGATGAACGACTCTCTTCTCGCACCAATGCAACTGTAAACAAATGAACTTGATCAACTTTGGCATGGTTGTTGGCGCACACTTAAATTGATGATTTCAAAATAATATTTCAGTGAATCGCATTGTTTCACTTTTCATTAGTGGACGTAAACGATTCATTCATTGCAAAATATGTATGTAAAGATGTCAGTAACATATTTTAATCAGAAATACTGTTTTGCCATGTTTAAATCAAAGATATGAGAGGATAGTCAAACCAAATGCGCACGGAAGATGAGCTCAGTTATTACGTATATTTCGTTTTTATAAATATGTTGCACCCGCGGGTCTGTTCAATGACGGTGACATCGTCTGAACTCAATGCGAGACCATGTCTTGATCGCGCGAAAAGTTTGAAATCGGAAAGGTCATTGAAGTTATTAGCTACATCAGTGAAAACGTCATTAAACTTATCTCCTGAACAAAAAATCAAATCAAACCATATTACCCACCATGATTTACCACAATAAATCACACATTTACATATTAAACTCAGTATTGCATGCATATGCACTCAGTATTGAATGGTATTCGCTTATGAATGCTGGTATTGATGTCCTAATCGTTTTTCTATCATTCTTAAATTGGTACATCATGATATATAATAACTTTTATTAGGTATCAATACTGACTTTGCTGCCAAATGAGCTAAATAGGGTCAAATATCGTCCATATTGTTCTGTTCCAATGTCGAAACTTTATTCCATCTATATAGGGGAACCCCCATACCACTTGAACCAAACTATAAAGTTAATTGTAGCTGGTATGCTGGCATCAATAGAGTGTATTGGCTCTTCCAAGATGATGTTTTCAACATTGCTCAGACAGATGAGTTAAAAAATCTCAAACCTGGGTATTTTCTTAAATCTTCTATGCTGGAATGATGAGATCGATCGATCGGTTGAACGGCAGAATCAGACCTTGTTTCATTGGTTGATCCTGAACAACATATAAACCAGGTCATTAGTGTAACTAACATGTTTATCTCAGCATCTCCAGATAAATTTTTCAAACTAAAAGTCAAATTTACTATTTCGAATCGTACCTTTATATAAATTTTCTCCATTTATTCACGCTTTATTACATAAAAGTTAAGCTACGCACATATCTGTTACGGATGTTTGATACGCGTAACCTTTTCCCCTTTTCCGCAAACTTTCATCTTTTCACTCACCAACATTAGGCAGTTTTATATATGCTATCTGCCTACATAATTTTATGTTGAAAATATTTCTCACAAAAGAATATCCTGATTCCAGCCCATGAGTGATCATGTTACCACGCTTGTAAAGAATCAAATAATTCTCAATATTTTGGAAGATTAATAAACCATACAAAAAATTGTGAAAGGAGAATAAAGGCCTGAAATATGCGCGTCTTAGAAATATTTTTCTCACCAAAATTCATCGTTTAATGAAAAAATCTACGAAATACGAGATACTCACATTCCAGGCTCCCTAATGGTACAGAATTTTAAAAGACTCCAAGAATTAGAAATACTGCACTCTTTTCATAAAATGACAAAAAAAGCTACAAGGTGTACCTCATAATATTTTAGATATTCCCTTTGTACTTAGCTATAAACTCTTTTAATACAAACCAAATGTACAGAATATGTGGAAAAACATATTCGTAAAGCACTAGTGCAAAGGGATACTTACCCTGCTGATAAATATTAACAATAACCTTCTGCGCTGTTTCAATGTGCAAATCTTTTACAGAAGTTCCCACAATGTTTGTTTCTGTTTAAACAAGTACAAGTTATAAATAATTAAGTGAAATTTTAAATGTTTCCACATTTATGTGGAAACACAGTAATATATATGCGTATAAGTTTGGCTAAATCTAATTCCTGGTGTCAGAAATGTATCGGGAATATTTGGACGTTTGATAGCAATCTAGGTAGTATTCAGTATTTGTATTCAAGATGTGGGGGAAATTTTAACACCGTTTTTCCCATAAGAAGATCTTTTGAATGAACGTTTGTTAGCATCCAGCATGTGCCAATACATTTGTTCTCGCATAAATGCAAAGGTACAGTTCAAACGTAAGGAAGGAGAACATAGAATGTGAGAAAATGAATATTGACGGATGTGAAACTGTGGACACATATTGAATCCCTTCAGTAAATAAATTGAGGAAACATCGCAGTGGTATCGCTATCGATGTTTGGAAATTTTATTAGAAAATCTTCTGAAAGTTCGAAGTTTAATCTCGTGATTTAATCTCATGCCAAGACTCTCTAACCAAGTCACAGCCAATAGTCTGAGATCACCCGTCTATCTCCTAGAAAGCTTTTATGTTATATTTTCATTTTACTTCTCACGAATCGCTAGAATTGGAAAAATAATCAATATTTTTTTTTACATATTTTTTAATATTCCAATTGAGATTGGATTTGTTTTTCAATAGTATTTTTACACAGCTAATCCTTCCAGCATTTTATTTGTTTGATTTTTTCTAGTTCATATATATATTTCTTTAGGTGTATAAAATTGGATCACAGCAAGACCGCAAAGGCAGTGCCTGAAAGAAATCGACCTTTCCCTGACCTTCGACCCCCACAATTTTTGGTCTATACCTTACAATGGTAGAAGTTTGACAGAATATTTTAGGAGTATTACAGAGTTTTGTACGTATAGTCTGGGAGAATCAGATTTTAATCCCAAAAATTTATTCCGATTTTTTTTGTTTATTCCGATATCATGACATCAAACAGAGCCGGCTGTACATATTTTTATTCAGTAAGGGATCTGCTTCAATATATCTTATGAGTCCGTCAGTGAGTCAGGGTTTTTGTAATTGCAACCCCACCCACGTAACGAATTCGTTGGATTTCAAAGTAGTTTCAGCAAGTATTAAGAGCAATACAAGGTGAGTTATGCTTTTTCATAATTTTTTACTCGAGGAAGCTCTGTTTTTAAATGTATAAAATAGTTACAGTGATATATTGCAAGACGTAGAATTATCAAAAACTTTTCACAATTAGCAGTTGTGACGACATAAACACTACTGCAACAACATTTTAACCTATTTTAATAAAAATCTGCCTGGTGAGATTCGAGCTTTTTCGAAAATACCAACTTCTGACGTTTGTTGTTCAGTTTGTGCAATGTTTATTAAGTACATTTGAGGTCATGTACTTAATAGTATCCAAAGAGTGATGGGAATGCTAGTGGTGGCATATTACGCAAAATGAATATTTTCAAAATTTAAAGAACGCTTTTAATAAAATAATCCATCATTCTCTTTTTGTTTAGGAAGATACGACTTCATAAGTTTTTTTTTACTTTTTTCTATTGAAAGTCACCCTAAGCAAGACCACAAGCAGCTCCCAAAGGAAACCAACCAACATAGCCCTAACGTATCTCCTGCGCGCCGTAAAACGCGACTAAAAAGAAACAAAGAAGTGATGGATGCGTTCACCACGCCCAGGGCAGATACCACTCACTGCACCTTATCATAGAAGTCAAGTTTCGTTTGGAATGTATTCCAACTAGAGTACTATATTTTCTAGTAACTTTTATCGAAAAGGGGGCCGTAAATTGGTTCCTTTTGGGCACGGTTTTCGGCTTTGCTTAGAGTGATTTTCAATAAAAAGGGAAATAATAAATGTGGGAATAAAGAAAGGAGAATGAAAAATACTTTTAAATTAGAACTAGGAAGTTCGTAAATCCTTAAATCTCACCATTGATATTAGTTTGCTGCAAGAATTCTGCTGTAACGTTAGCTTGCGTGGCCTCCAGTGTGGCCATGTTAGCCGCAACCTCTGTAACTCCAGTTGTAATTTCTGCTTTCTCCGTCACAATTTCAGCTTGTTGAACGACCGCTGTGACGCTTCCAGCTTTTTCTACTGGCATTTCACCGATAGCAGCGTCAGTGATTGTAGTTTCTGAAATTAACAAACAAACGAAAAGTCTAAATAACGTACACATACAAACTTTACACAACTAGCAATAGTAAGGACATAAACACTACTGCAACATTATTTCAATCAATTTTTATAAAACTTCATTCTGGTGAAATTTGAGCTTTTTCGAAAATACCAACTTCTGACGGTTTGTTGTTTAGTATTTATACTGTTTATTGTGACATTGAAACATTTGTCACTGTAAGATATAAATTTGGGAATCTTGTAAAATGATGCTAAACGCCAGGCAACATTAACCTCAAAATATTGGATGAGATACCTGTAGTTTTACTGGGCTGTGAGTACAGAACAGAAAAAATTAGGATTCAAGTGTTATGTGATATGGATACCAATAAAGTAGAAAAAACAGTATTGACGTGACGTACCACAAGAATGTGTTGTTGTGATGCCTGGTAATGAAATCACCGGACTGTCGAAACACGGACAGAAAAAGTTTCGTAATTTTTTCAAACTAAACATTCTTCTCATTTGAGGTCATGTACAAATAGTATCCAAAGAGTGATGGGAATGCTAGTAGTGGCATATTACGCGAAAGGAATATTTTCAAAATTTAAAGAAACGCTTTTAACAAAATAATCAAGCATTCTGTTTTTTTTTTTTTTTGTTAAAGTAGGTACGGGCTTTATAAGGTTTTTCACATTTTTTGTATTGGAATGCACCCTAAGCAGGCCCGGAAGCAGCTCCAAAAGGAAACCAACAAACATAGCCCTAACGTATCTCCCGCATGCCGAACACGCGACTAAAAGGATACAAAGAAGTGATAGATGTTTCCACTACGCCCAGGGCAGATACCACTCACTGCACTTTATCATAGAGGTCAAGTTTCGTTTGGAATGTATTTCAACTTGACTACTATATTTTCTAGTAAATTTTATTGAATAAGAGGCCGTAAATTGGTTCCTTTTGGGCACGGTTTTCGGCTTTGCTTAAAGTGATTTTCAATAAAAAGGGAAATAATAAATGTGGGAATAAAGAAAGGAGAATGAAAAATACTTTTAAATTAGAACTAGGAAGTTCGTAAATCAATAAATCTCACCATTGATATTAGTTTGCTGCAAGAATTCTGCTGTAACGTTAGATTGCGTGGCCTCCAGTGTGGCCATGTTAGCCGCAACCTCTGTAACTCCAGTTGTAATTTCTGCTTTCTCCGTCACAATTTCAGCTTGTTGAACGACCGCTGTGACGCTTCCAGCTTTTTCTACTGGCATTTCACCGATAGCGGCGTCAGTGATTGTAGTTTCTGAAATTAACAAACAAACGAAAAGTCTAAATAACGTACACATACAAACTTTACACAACTAGCAATAGTAAGGACATAAACACTACTGCAACATTATTTCAATCAATTTTTATAAAACTTCATTCTGGTGAAATTTGAGCTTTTTCGAAAATACCAACTTCTGACGGTTTGTTGTTTAGTATTTATACTGTTTATTGTGACATTGAAACATTTGTCACTGTAAGATATAAATTTGGGAATCTTGTAAAATGATGCTAAACGCCAGGCAACATTAACCTCAAAATATTGGATGAGATACCTGTAGTTTTACTGGGCTGTGAGTATAGAACAGAAAAAATTAGGATTCAAGTTTTCTGTGATATGGATACCAATAAAGTAAAAACAAACAGTATTGACGTGACGTACCACAAGGATGTGTTATTGTGATGCCTGGTAATGAAATCACCAGACTGTCGAAACACGGACAGAAAAAGTTTCGTAATTTTTTCAAACTAAACATTCTTCTCATTTGAGGTCATGTACAAATAGTATCCAAAAAGTGATGGGAATGCTAGTAGTGGCATATTACGCGAAAGGAATAATTTCAAAATTTAAAGAAACGCTTTTAACAAAATAATCAAGCATTCTGTTTTTTTTTTTTTTTTGTTAAAGTAGGTACGGGCTTTATAAGGTTTTTCATATTTTTTGTATTGGAATGCACCCTAAGCAGGGCCGGAAGCAGCTCCCAAAGGAAACCAACAAACATAGCCCTAACGTATCTCCCGCATGCCGAACACGCGACTAAAAGGATACAAAGAAGTGATAGATGTTTCCACTACGCCCAGGGCAGATACCACTCACTGCACTTTATCATAGAGGTCAAGTTTCATTTGGAATGTATTTCAACTTGACTACTATATTTTCTAGTAACTTTTATTGAATAAGAGGCCGTAAATTGGTTCCTTTTGGGCACGGTTTTCGGCTTTGCTTAAAGTGATTTTCAATAAAAAGGGAAATAATAAATGTGGGAATAAAGAAAGGAGAATGAAAAATACTTTTAAATTAGAACTAGGAAGTTCGTAAATCCTTAAATCTCACCATTGATATTAGTTTGCTGCAAGAATTCTGCTGTAACGTTAGATTGCGTGGCCTCCAGTGTGGCCATGTTAGCCGCAACCTCTGTAACTCCAGTTGTAATTTCTGCTTTCTCCGTCACAATTTCAGCTTGTTGAACAACCGCTGTGACGCTTCCAGCTTTTTCTACTGGCATTTCACCGATAGCAGCGTCAGTGATTGTAGTTTCTGAAATTAACAAACAAACGAAAAGTCTAAATAATGCACACATACGAAACTTTACACAACTAGCAGTTGTAAGGACATAAACACTATTGCAACATCATTTCAACCTATTTTTTATAAAACTTCATTCTGGTGAGATTCGAGCTTTTTCGAAAATACCAATTTCTGACGGTTTGTTGTTCAGGTTTTGTAATGTTAATTGTGACATTGAAACATTTATCACTGTAAAATATAAATTTGGGAATCTTGTAAAAAAATAACGCTAGACGCCAGGTAACATTAACCTCAAAATATTGGATGAGATACCTGTAGTTTTACTGGCCTGTTAGTACAGAACAGTAAAAATTAGGATTCAAGTTCTGTGATATGGATACCAATAAAGTAAAAACAAACAGTATTGACGTGACGTACCACAAGGATGTGTTGTTGTGATGCCTCGTAATGAAATCACCAGACTGTCGAAACACGGACAGAAAAAGTTTCGTAATTTTTTCAAACTAAACGTTTTTCTCATTTGAGGTCATGTACAAATACTATCGAAAGAGTGATGGGAATGCTAGTAGTGGCATATTACGCGAAAGGAATATTTTCAAAATTTAAAGAAACGTTTTGTAACAAAATAATCAAGCATTCTGTTTTTTTTTTTTGTAAAAGTAGGTACGGACTTTATAAGTTTTTCATATAATTTGTATTGGAATTCACCCTAAGCAAGAACGGAAGCAAATCCCAAAAGAAACCAACCAACATAGCCCTAACGTATCTCCTGCGTGCCGTCAAACGTGGCTAAAAGGAAACAAAGAAGTGATGGATGCGTTCACTACGCCCAGGGCAGATACCACTCACTGCACCTTATCATAGAAGTCAAGTTTCGTTTGGAATGTATTCCAACTAGAGTACTATATTTTCTAGTAACTTTTATCGAATAAGAGGCCGTAAGTTGGTCCTTTTGGGCACGGTTTTCGGCTTTGCTTAGAGTGATTTTCAATAAAAAGGGAAATATTAAATGTGGGAATAAAGAAAGGAGAATGAATAATACTGTTAAATTAGAACTAGGAAGTTCGTAAATCAATAAATCTCACCATTGATATTAGTTTGCTGCAAGACTTCTGCTGTAACGTTAGCTTGCGTGGCCTCCAGTGTGGCCATGTTAGCCGCAACCTCTGTAACTCCAGTTGTAATTTCTGCTTTCTCCGTCACAATTTCAGCTTGTTGAACGACCGCTGTGACGCTTCCAGCTTTTTCTACTGGCATTTCACCGATAGCAGCGTCAGTGATTGTAGTTTCTGAAATTAACAAACAAACGAAAAGTCTAAATAATGCACACATACGAAACTTTACACAACTAGCAGTTGTAAGGACATAAACACTATTGCAACATCATTTCAACCTATTTTTTATAAAACTTCATTCTGGTGAGATTCGAGCTTTTTCGAAAATACCAATTTCTGACGGTTTGTTGTTCAGGTTTTGTAATGTTAATTGTGACATTGAAACATTTATCACTGTAAAATATAAATTTGGGAATCTTGTAAAAAAATAACGCTAGACGCCAGGTAACATTAACCTCAAAATATTGGATGAGATACCTGTAGTTTTACTGGCCTGTTAGTACAGAACAGTAAAAATTAGGATTCAAGTTCTGTGATATGGATACCAATAAAGTAAAAACAAACAGTATTGACGTGACGTACCACAAGGATGTGTTATTGTGATGCCTGGTAATGAAATCACCAGACTGTCGAAACACGGACAGAAAAAGTTTCGTAATTTTTTCAAACTAAACATTCTTCTCATCTGAGGTCATGTACAAATAGTATCCAAAGAGTGATGGGAATGCTAGTAGTGGCATATTACGCGAAAGGAATATTTTCAAAATTTAAAGAAACGCTTTTAACAAAATAATCAAGCATTCTGTTTTTTTTTTTTTTTTGTTAAAGTAGGTACGGGCTTTATAAGGTTTTTCATATTTTTTGTATTGGAATGCACCCTAAGCAGGGCCGGAAGCAGCTCCAAAAGGAAACCAACAAAACATAGCCCTAACGTATCTCCCGCATGCCCGAACACGCGACTAAAAGGATACAAAGAAGTGATAGATGTTTCCACTACGCCCAGGGCAGATACCACTCACTGCACTTTATCATAGAGGTCAAGTTTCGTTTGGAATGTATTTCAACTTGACTACTATATTTTCTAGTAAATTTATTGAATAAGAGGCCGTAAATTGGTTCCTTTTGGGCACGGTTTTCGGCTTTGCTTAAAGTGATTTTTCAATAAAAAGGGAAATAATAAATGTGGGAATAAAGAAAGGAGAATGAAAAATACTTTTAAATTAGAACTAGGAAGTTCGTAAATCAATAAATCTCACCATTGATATTAGTTTGCTGCAAGAATTCTGCTGTAACGTTAGCTTGCGTGGCCTCCAGTGTGGCCATGTTAGCCGCAACCTCTGTAACTCCAGTTGTAATTTCTGCTTTCTCCGTCACAATTTCAGCTTGTTGAACGACCGCTGTGACGCTTCCAGCTTTTTCTACTGGCATTTCACCGATAGCGGCGTCAGTGATTGTAGTTTCTGAAATTAACAAACAAACGAAAAGTCTAAATAACGTACACATACAAACTTTACACAACTAGCAATAGTAAGGACATAAACACTACTGCAAACATTATTTCAATCAATTTTTTATAAAACTTCATTCTGGTGAAATTTGAGCTTTTTCGAAAATACCAACTTCTGACGGTTTTGTTGTTTAGTATTTATACTGTTTTAATTGTGACATTGAAACATTTGTCACTGTAAGATATAAATTTGGGAATCTTGTAAAATGATGCTAAACGCCAGGCAACATTAACCTCAAAATATTGGATGAGATACCTGTAGTTTTACTGGGCTGTGAGTATAGAACAGAAAAAAAATTAGGATTTCAAGTTTCCTGTGATATGGATACCAATAAAGTAAAAACAAACAGTATTGACGTGACGTACCACAAGGATGTGTTATTGTGATGCCTGGTAATGAAATCACCAGACTGTCGAAACACGGACAGAAAAAGTTTCGTAATTTTTTCAAACTAAACATTCTTCTCATTTGAGGTCATGTACAAATAGTATCCAAAAAGTGATGGGAATGCTAGTAGTGGCATATTACGCGAAAGGAATAATTTCAAAATTTAAAGAAACGCTTTTAACAAAATAATCAAGCATTCTGTTTTTTTTTTTTTTTTTTTGTTAAAGTAGGTACGGGCTTTATAAGGTTTTTCATATTTTTTGTATTGGAATGCACCCTAAGCAGGGCCGGAAGCAGCTCCCAAAGGAAACCAACAAACATAGCCCTAACGTATCCTCCCGCATGCCGAACACGCGACTAAAAGGATACAAAGAAAGTGATAGATGTTTCCACTACGCCCAGGGCAGATACCACTCACTGCACTTTATCATAGAGGTTCAAGTTTCATTTGGAATGTATTTCAACTTGACTACTATATTTTCTAGTAAACTTTTATTGAATAAGAGGCCGTAAAATTGGTTCCTTTTGGGCACACTTGTTTTTTCGGCTTTGCTTAAAGTGATTTTCAATAAAAAGGGAAATAATAAATGTGGGAATAAAGAAAGGAGAATGAAAAATACTTTTAAATTAGAACTAGGAAGTTCGTAAATCCTTAAAATCTCACCATTGATATTAGTTTGCTGCAAGAATTCTGCTGTAACGTTAGATTGCGTGGCCTCCAGTGTGGCCATGTTAGCCGCAACCTCTGTAACTCCAGTTTGTAATTTCTGCTTTCTCCGTCACAATTTCAGCTTGTTGAACAACCGCTGTGACGCTTCCAGCTTTTTCTACTGGCATTTCACCGATAGCAGCGTCAGTGATTGTAGTTTCTGAAATTAACAAACAAAACGAAAAGTCTAAATAATGCACACACATACGAAACTTTACTACAACTAGCAGTTGTAAGGACATAAACACTATTGCAACATCATTTCAACCTATTTTTTATAAAACTTCATTCTGGTGAGATTCGAGCTTTTTTTCGAAAATACCAATTTCTGACGGTTTGTTGTTCAGGTTTTGTAATGTTAATTGTGACATTTGAAACATTTATCACTGTAAAATATAAAATTTGGGAATCTTGTAAAAAAAATAACGCTAGACGCCAGGTAACATTAACCTCAAAATATTGGATGAGATACCTGTAGTTTTACTGGCCTGTTAGTACAGAACAGTAAAAATTAGGATTCAAGTTCTGTGATATGGATACCAATAAAGTAAAAACAAACAGTATTGACGTGACGTACCACAAGGATGTGTTGTTGTGATGCCTCGTAATGAAATCACCAGACTGTCGAAACACGGACAGAAAAAGTTTCGTAATTTTTTCAAACTAAACGTTTTTCTCATTTGAGGTCATGTACAAATACTATCGAAAGAGTGATGGGAATGCTAGTAGTGGCATATTACGCGAAAGGAATATTTTCAAAATTTAAAGAAACGTTTTGTAACAAAATAATCAAGCATTCTGTTTTTTTTTTTTTGTAAAAGTAGGTACGGACTTTATAAGTTTTTCATATAATTTGTATTGGAATTCACCCTAAGCAAGAACGGAAGCAAATCCCAAAAGAAACCAACCAACATAGCCCTAACGTATCTCCTGCGTGCCGTCAAACGTGGCTAAAAGGAAACAAAGAAGTGATGGATGCGTTCACTACGCCCAGGGCAGATACCACTCACTGCACCTTATCATAGAAGTCAAGTTTCGTTTGGAATGTATTCCAACTAGAGTACTATATTTTCTAGTAACTTTTATCGAATAAGAGGCCGTAAGTTGGTCCCTTTTGGGCACGGTTTTCGGCTTTGCTTAGAGTGATTTTCAATAAAAAGGGAAATATTAAATGTGGGAATAAAGAAAGGAGAATGAATAATACTGTTAAATTAGAACTAGGAAGTTCGTAAATCAATAAATCTCACCATTGATATTAGTTTGCTGCAAGACTTCTGCTGTAACGTTAGCTTGCGTGGCCTCCAGTGTGGCCATGTTAGCCGCAACCTCTGTAACTCCAGTTGTAATTTTCTGCTTTTCTCCGTCACAATTTCAGCTTGTTGAACGACCGCTGTGACGCTTCCAGCTTTTTCTACTGGCATTTCACCGATAGCAGCGTCAGTGATTGTAGTTTCTGAAATTAACAAACAAACGAAAAGTCTAAATAACGTCCACATACAAACTTTACACAACTAGCAATAGTAAGGACATAAACACTACTGCAACATTATTTCAATCAATTTTTATAAAACTTCATTCTGGTGAAATTTGAGCTTTTTCGAAAATACCAACTTCTGACGGTTTGTTGTTTAGTATTTATACTGTTTTATTGTGACATTGAAACATTTGTCACTGTAAGATATAAATTTTGGGAATCTTGTAAAATGATGCTAAACGCCAGGCAACATTAACCTCAAAATATTGGATGAGATACCTGTAGTTTTACTGGGCTGTGAGTACAGAACAGAAAAAATTAGGATTCAAGTGTTATGTGATATGGATACCAATAAAGTAGAAAAAACAGTATTGACGTGACGTACCACAAGGATGTGTTATTGTGATGCCTGGTAATGAAATCACCAGACTGTCGAAACACGGACAGAAAAAGTTTCGTAATTTTTTCAAACTAAACATTCTTCTCATCTGAGGTCATGTACAAATAGTATCCAAAGAGTGATGGGAATGCTAGTAGTGGCATATTACGCGAAAGGAATATTTTCAAAATTTAAAGAAACGCTTTTAACAAAATAATCAAGCATTCTGTTTTTTTTTTTTTTTTGTTAAAGTAGGTACGGGCTTTATAAGGTTTTTCATATTTTTTGTATTGGAATGCACCCTAAGCAGGGCCGGAAGCAGCTCCAAAAGGAAACCAACAAACATAGCCCTAACGTATCTCCCGCATGCCGAACACGCGACTAAAAGGATACAAAGAAGTGATAGATGTTTCCACTACGCCCAGGGCAGATACCACTCACTGCACTTTATCATAGAGGTTCAAGTTTCTTTTGGAATGTATTTCAACTTGACTACTATATTTTCTAGTAACTTTTTATTGAATAAGAGGCCGTAAATTGGTTCCTTTTGGGCACGGTTTTTCGGCTTTGCTTAAAAGTGATTTTCAATAAAAAGGGAAATAATAAATGTGGGAATAAAGAAAGGAGAAATGAAAATTACTTTTAAATTAGAACTAGGAAGTTCGTAAATCAATAAATCTCACCATTGATATTAGTTTTGCTGCAAGAATTCTGCTGTAACGTTAGCTTGCGTGGCCTCCAGTGTGGCCATGTTAGCCGCAACCTCTGTAAACTCCAGTTGTAATTTCTGCTTTCTCCGTCACAATTTCAGCTTGTTGAACGACCGCTTGTGACGCTTTCCAGCTTTTTCTACTGGCATTTCACCGATAGCGGCGTCAGTGATTGTAGTTTCTGAAATTAACAAACAAACGAAAAGTCTAAATAACGTACACATACAAACTTCACACAACTAGCAATTAGTAAGGACATAAACACTACTGCAACATTTATTTTCAATCAATTTTTATAAAAAACTTCATTCTGGTGAAATTTGAGCTTTTTCGAAAATACCAACTTCTGACGGTTTTGTTGTTTAGTATTTAAAACTGTTTATTGTGACATTGAAACATTTGTCACTGTACAGATATAAATTTGGGAATCTTGTAAAATGATGCTAAACGCCAGGCAACATTAACCTCAAAATATTGGATGAGATACCTGTAGTTTTACTGGGCTGTGAGTATATAGAACAGAAAAAATTAGGATTCAAGTTTTCTGTGATATGGATACCAATAAAGTAAAAAACAAACAGTATTGACGTGACGTACCACAAGGATGTGTTGTTGTGATGCCTGGCTAATGAAATCACCAGACTGTCGAAACACGGACAGAAAAAGTTTCGTAATTTTTTTTCAAACTAAAACGTTCTTCTCATTTGAGGTCATGTACAAATAGTATCCAAAAAGTGATGGGGAATGCTAAGTAGTGGCATATTACGCGAAGAATCGATTATTTTTTCAAAATTTAAAGAAACGCTTTTAACAAAATAATCAAGCATTCTCTGTTTTTTTTTTTTTTTTTGTTAAAGTAGGTACGGGCTTTATAAGGTTTTTCATATTTTTTGTATTGGAAATGCACCCTAAGCCAAAGCAGGGCCGAAAAGCAGCTCCCAAAGGAAAACCAACAAACCATAGCCCTAACGTATCTCCCGCCAATGCCGAACTTACACGCGACTAAAAGGATACAAAGAACGTGATAAGATGTTTCCACTACGCCCAGGGCAGATACCACTCCACTGCACTTTTATCCCCATAGAGGTCAAGTTTCATTTGGAATGTATTTCAACTTGACTACTATATTTTCTAGTAACTTTTATTGAATAAGAGGCCGTAAATTGGTTTCCTTTTGGGCACGGTTTTTCGCGCTTTGCTTAAAGTGATTTTCAATAAAAAGGAAATTATAAATTGTGGGAATAAAGAAAGGAGAAATGAAAAATACTTTTAAATTAGAACTAGGAAGTTCGTAAATCCCTAAATACTCACCATTGATATTAGTTTGCTGCAAGAATTTCTGCTGTAACGTTAGATTGCGTGGCCTCCAGTGGTGGCCATGTTAGCCGCAACCTCTGTAAACTCCAGTTGTAATTTCTGCTTTCTCCCGTCACAATTTCAGCTTGTTGAACAACCGCACTGTGACGCTTCCAGCTTTTTCTACTGGCATTTCACCGATATAGCAGCGTCAGTGATTGGTAGTTTCTGAATGAAATTAACAAACAAACGAAAAGTCACTAAAAAATGCACACATACGAAACTTTACACAACTAGCAGTTGTAAGGACATAAACACTATTGCAACATCATTTCAAAACCTATTTTTTTATAAAACTTTTCATTCTGGTGAGATTCGAGCTTTTTTCGAAAATACCAACTTCTGACGGTTTGTTGTTCAGGTTTTGTAATGTTAATTTGTGACATTGAAACATTTATCACTGTAAAATATAAATTTGGGAATCTTGTAAAAAAAATAACGCTAGACGCCAGGTAACATTAACCTCAAAATATTGGATGAGATTACCTGTAGTTTTACTGGCCTGTTAGTACAGAACAGTAAAAATTAGGATTCAACAGTTCTGTGATATGGATACCATAAAAGTAAAAACAAACAGTATTGACGTGACGTAGACCACAAGGATGTGTTGTTGTGATGCCTCGTAATGAAATCACCAGACTGTCGAAAACACGGACAGAAAAAGTTTCGTAATTTTTTCAAAACTAAACGTTTTTTCTCATTTGAGGTCATGTACAATCATTACTATCGATAATTAGTGTGATGGGAATGCCCCTAATGTAAGTAGTGGCATATTACGCGAAAGGAATATTTTCAAAATTTAAAGAAACGTTTTGTAACAAAATAAATCAAGCATTCTGTTTTTTTTTTTTTGTAAAAGTTAGGTACGGACTTTATAAGTTTTTCATTATAATTTGTATTGGAATTCACCCTAAGCAAGAAACGGAAGCAAATCCCCAAAGAAAACCAACCAACATAGCCCTAACGTATCTCCTGCGTGCCCGTCAAACGTGGCTAAAAAGGAAAACAAAGAAGTGATGGATGCGTTCACTACGCCCAGGGCAGATACCACTCACTGCACCTTATCATAGAAGAAGTCAAGTTTTCGTTTGGGAATTGTATTCCAACTAGAGTACTATATTTTCTAGTAACTTTTATCGAATAAGAGGGCCGTAAGTTGGTCCCTTTTCGGGCACGGTTTTCGGCTTTGCTTAGAGTGATTTTCAATAAAAGGGAAATATTATAATGTGGGAAATAAAGAAAGGAGAATGAATAATACTGTTTTTAAATTAGAACTAGGAAGTTCGTAAATCAATAAATCTCACCATTGATATTAGTTTGCTGCAAGACTTCTGCTGTAACGTTAGCTTGTGTGGCCTCCAGTGTGGCCATGTTAGCCGCAACCTGTGTAACTCCAGTTGTAATTTCTGCTTTCTCCGCCACAATTTCAGCTTGTTGAACGACCGCTGTGACTCTTCCAGCTTTTTCTACTGGCATTTCACCGATAGCAGCGTCAGTGATTGTAGTTTCTGAAATTAATAAACAACCGAAAAGTCTAAATAATGTACACATATGAAACTTTACACAACTAGCAGTTGTAAGGACATAAACACTACTGCAACATCATTTCGACCTTTTTTTATAAAAATTCAGCCTGGTGAGATTCCAGCTTTTTCGAAAATAACAACTTCTGACGATTTGTTGTTCCGTTTTTGTAATGTTTTTTATGATATTGAAACATTTGTCACTGTAAAATATAAATTTGGGAAATCTTGTAAAATGATTGCTAAACGCCAGGCAAACATTAACCTCAAAATATTGGCTGAGATACCTGTATTATGGTTTTACTGGGTGCCTGTGAGTATAGAACAGAAAAAAATTAGGATTCAAGTTTTCTGTGATATGGATACCCAATAAAGTAAAAACAACAGTATTGACGTGACGTACCACAAGGATGTGTTGTTGTGATAACTGCTAATGAAAATCACAAAGACTGTTGAAACAGAGACAGCCGAAAAGTTTCATAATTATTTTTCTAAACTAAACGTTTCTTCGCATTTGAGGTCATGTACAAATAGTATCCAAAGAGAGATGGGAATGCCTAGTGGGTGGCATATTCTTTCAAAAGAATATTTTTCAAAAATTTAAGAAACGTATTTTACCAAAATAATCAAGCATTCTGTTTTTTTTTTTTTTTTTTATGTAAAAGTAGGTACGGGCTTTATAAGTTTTTCATATAATTTGTAATTGGATTCCACCTAAGCAAGAACGGAAGCAAATCCCAAAGGAAACCAACAATCATGCCCCTAACGTATCTCCTGCGTGCCGAACACGCGACTAAAAGGATACAAAGAAGTGATATATGCGTCCACTATGCCAGGGCAGATACCGACTCACTGCACTTTATCATAGAGTCAAGTTTTCGTTTGAATTCGTATTCCAAACTATGTGAGTTACTAATATTTTTCTAGTAACGTTTTATCGAATAAGATGGCCGTAAGTTTGCGTTCCTTTATTGGCCTACGGTATCTTCGGCATTTGCTTAGAAGTGATTTTCAAAAAAAAAGGATAATAATAAATGTGGGAATAAAAGAAAGGACGAGTTTTATGAATTGATAGCATTTAATATTAGAACTCAAGGAGTTCGTTAAATCAATAAATCTCCACCTATTGGATATTAGTTTGCCATGCACAATGATCTTCATAGCTGTGTTACGTTCAGCTTGCGTGGGCTCCAAGATGACTGGCCATCGTTACCGCAACCCTCGTGTAACTCCAGTTGTAAATTCTGTCGCTTCCTCGTCACCAATTTCAGCTTGTTGAACGAGCCGACCTGTGACCTCGATCCAGCTTTTTCTACTGGCATTTCACCGATAGCCAAAGCGTCAGTGATTGTAGTATTCTGAAATTAAACAACACCAACCGAAAAGTTTTAAATAATGTACACAAACGAAACTTTTACAACAACTAGCTTGTTGTAAGGAACAAAACACTACTGCAAACATCATTTCAATCTATTTTTATAAAAAAATTCATCCTGGTGAGATTCGACGGGTTTTCCCGGAAAATAACAACTTTTGACCGTTTGTTTGTGTTCAGCGTATTATAATGTTTAATGGTGACATTGTAAACATTATGTCCAATGTAAAATATAAAATTGGGAATCTTTGCTAAAATAACGCCAGACCGCCGAGCCACATTTAAACCCAAAATATTGAGATGAGATACCTGCAGTTTTTAATCTGGGCTGTGAGTAGTGTAGAAACACAAAAATATTAGGAATTCAAAGTTTCTGTGGATATGAAATACCAATGATGTAAAAAAAATAAAAAAAATATTGACGTGACTTTACAACAAGCGACCTGTGTTGTGAAGACTATGCTAATGAAATCACCGGCGACTTGTCGAAACAACGCGATCAGAAAAAGATTCGTAATTTTTTGTGTCAAACTAAACATTCTTCTCCATTATGAAGTCATGCTTACAAATAGATATCCAAAGCAGTGAATGGGAATGCTAGTAGTGGCATATTACGCGACATAGAATATTTTCAAAATTTTAAAGAAACGATTTTAAAAAAATAATCAAGCATTTGCCTCGTTTGTTTTGTTTGTTCTGTAAAGTAGGTACGGGCTTGCTTAAGTGTTTTCTTCAATATTTTTTTGTTAATTGCCGAATGCCCCCCTTAAGCCAAGGCCCGCGATTGGAAGCCAGCTCACTTCGAAAGGAAACACAACCAACATAGCCACTAACGTATCTCCTTGACGGTCTGCCGTAAAACGTGCGCTAAAAGGAAACAAAGAAGTGATCTGGATGAAGTCCACTATGCCCAGGCACGGCATAATACCAATATGCAGGGGCGCTGGATTTTACACTATGCACTGGGCAGTTTACCCACTATCTGCACTTTATCATAGAGTTCAAATTTCTTTGGCAATGTTCTTTCCAAACTTGAGTAATATTTTCTATAAAATTTTACCGAAAAAAGCGGGGGATCGTAATAAGAGTTCGTTCCTTTTGGGCACGGGTTTTCGGTTTTGCTTAAAGTATGATTTTCAATAATCAAGGGCTAATTATAAATGTGGGAAATAAAGAAAGGAGAATGAAAAAAATACTTGTTAAATTAGAATAAGAAGTTCGTAAATCGATAAAATCTCACCAGTTGATATTAGTTTGTTGTAAGACTTTAGCTGTAACCATACTTGCGTGGCTCAGTGTGGCCATGTTAGCCGCGACCCTCTGTGATTCCAGATTGTAATTTCTGCTGTCTCGTCACAATTTCAGCTTGTTGAACGACCGCTGTCTGTGACGGCTTCCAGCTTTTCCTTACTGGCATTTCACCGATAGCAGAGTCAGTGATTGTGTTTCTTGAAAATAACAAACAACCGAAAAGGTCCCCAACCACCTAAAAATAAAGTCTCTACATAACCGCCACCCACCAACCTTTGCTCCCAATAGCAGTTCTAAGGACATAAACACTGACTTGCAAACATCATTTTTCAAACCTATTTTTATCGGAAAATCACGCGCATTCTGGTGAGATTTGAGCTTTTTCGAAAATTCCATCTCCCCGTCTGACGGTTTGTTGTTCAGCGTTTAGTAATGTTAAATTGTGACATTGCAAACATTTCGTCCACTGTGTAAAATCATTAATTTGGGAATTTGTCAAAATAACGACAGACGCCAGGCAACTTAATTCAAAAATATTGGATGAGATACTGTAAGTTTTTACATGGCTGTTAGTACAGAACAGTTAAAAATTGGCTCGTCAAGTTATTCTGGTGATATGGACGTAACCGATAACAAGTGGGAAAATTAAACAATATTGACGTTGACGTTACACAAGGCACTGTGTTCGTGGGTCTGATGCTGGTAATGAAATCACCAGAACTTATCGAAACACGGACAGAAAAAGTTTTCGTAAATTTTTTTAAACTAAACGTTCTTCTCCATTTAGAGGTTCATGCGTGCAATTAGTATCCAAGACGCTCGCTTCCGTGGATTGGCTAGTAAGTGGGCATATTACGCGGAAAAGAATTTTATCGCAAATATTTTAAAAGAAACACTTTTGACTCTCTCTCTCTCTAATCAAGCATTCTGAGAGATTTTTTTTTTCGTAAAGGTAGGTACGGGCTTTATAAGTTTTTCATATAATTTGTTTTGGAATTCACCTCTAAGCAAGAACTCGCGCCGACAAAATAACCCCTCCCCCCCCCCGCGAACCAAAGATATACGCTAGAAAACGCAGTGGGTCGCAAGGTTCCAGACCTTGAGATATGTGAGATATCTCCTGCATGCGTCGATCACCGCGAAGAGTGATTCTCTGTGTTAAAAGAGCATACAAAGATATGTGATTCTGATTGTTGTTCGCGCCTACGGTACACCCCCCCAGGGCAGTATACCTGTCCTATTTGTCACGGTAAGATGCTAAATTTGGAGAATCTTGTTAAGAATGATGCTAAACGCTCCAGGCAACATTTAACCTCAAATATTGGTGAGATAAACTGTTAGTTTTATGGGCCGTGTGAGTATAGATACAGACAAAAGTGTTTAGATTCATAGTTTTTCTTCGTGAGATGGATACAATAAAGTAAGAAAAGAGAAAAACAGTATATGACGTTTTGAGTACCACAAGGATGTTGTTGTTGTGATGCTTTCTGGTAATGTAATCACCAGACGTTGTTTGTGGCTCGGTGGATGACTAGGGATACGGACATGATAAGAAGTTTCGTAGATTTGTTTCTAAAGGGTAGAAAGAGACGCTATGTCGGTGTTGTCCATTATGCCAGGTCAGTGTTGTGAAGCCAATTAGGTTATGGCAAAGAGGTGTTATGAAATGCTTGTAGTGGCATATTACGCGATGAAAAGGAATATTTTTAAATTTAAAGAAACGTTTTTGTCATACAAAATAATCAAGCACTCTGTTTTTTTTTACTATATTTACTAATATAGAGTACTTATTATTTGGTACGGTGTGTGTTGTTAGGTTTAGTACTGTAACTTGTGAATTTGCACTAGTTGGTCACTGTAAAATATAAATTTAGGGAATCTTGTAAAAATAACGCCAGAACGCCAGGCAACATTAATCGATTCAAATATTGGATGGCTATACCTGTAGTTTTATGGCCTGTTAGTACAGAACAGTAAAAATTAGGATTCAAGTTTTCGCATTGTGATATGGATACCGATTTAAAGTTAAAAAAATCCCCAATATTGACGTGAACCGTACCACAAGGACTGTGTTGTTGTGATGGGAATGCTAATGAAATCAACCATGACGGTCGCGCGAGGACACGGAGTCAGAAAAGTTTTCGTATTTTTTTTAAAATTAAACGGTATTTCTACTTTGAGGTCGCATGTAACAACTAGTAGTCATAAAGGAAGTTGAGGGCTCTCGCGCGCGCTCGGCTCGCGCGCGCCATATTACGCGAGAGAGAATAGGTAATTATTTTCAAAATTAAAAAAAAAACGCTTTTTAAACAAAATAATCATGCATTCAGGTTTTTTTTGTGTAATAAAAGTACGTACGGGCTTTATGCGTTTTTCATATTTTTTGTATTGGACTCGCGCCACGCCTAAGCAAGAGAGGGAAGCAGCTCTGAAGGAACTCAATCTCCTCCAAAAACATAGCCCATAACGTATCTCCTGCATGCCGAAAATGTACGCGAATAAAAGGATAAAAAGAAGTGAGGATGTTTCCACTATGCCAGGGCAGATACCACTTTGCCAGGGCAGATTACCCCTATTTGCACTTTATCATAGGAGGTCAAGCTTTCTTTGGAAAGTATTCCACTTGAGTAGAATCTATTTTTGAGTAACTTAGAGAGACCGAAAAAGGGGAACGAAGTTTCGTACCTTTTGGGCTCGGGTTTTTCGGTTTTTTGGAGTTAATAAAAGCTGATCGCTTTCATAAAAAAGAAGAGGAAAATAATAATAACATTGTCCTGGGATATAAAGGAAAGGAGATATGAAAAATACTTTTAAATAGCAGAACCTATATAGTAAAGTTCGCTAAATCGAATAAATCTCACCATTGATATTAGTTTGTCTGTTAGACTTCTGTGTTTATCAATAGATTGCGTGGCTCCAGGGTGGCCATGTTTTAGGCCGCAACCTTCTGTAATTCCAAGTTGTACATGTTTTTGCTTTTCTGTCTCCAGGGGTCGGTCACAATTTTCAGCTTGCTTGAACGACCCGCTACACCGCTGTGTGGACGCTTCCAGCTTTTTCCTACTGGCATTTAACGTTTCAGCAGCGTTCAGTGTGATTTGTAGTTTCTGAAATTATTAACAAACAACCGGAAAAGTCTATAATAATGTACCACATACGAAATCTTTACACATCTAGAGTTTCTAAGGCATTAAACACTACTGAACTCATTTCAACCTATTTTTATGAACTTCATTGGGAGATTTGAGCTTTTCCGAATTATACCAATTATGACAGGTTTGTTGTTCAGGTTGTGTACTCGCGTTAATCTGTGCACTCTATGCTAATACACATACAGATAAAATATAAATTTGGGGAATCCAGACTCCCCCCCCGTCGCCCTCCCCTCCCCCCAAATAACGCTAGACGCCATCGGCACATTAAACCTCAAAAGTATTGGATGAGCACGCGCGTTAGTACAGAACAGTAAAATTTAGGATTCAGTTTTCTGGATCATGGATACCCGAAAAGTGAAAAATAAACATATTGACGGACGTACCACAAGGATGCTGTATGTGGTGATGCCTGAGCGTAATGAAACACTAACCAGCCTTTCGAAAAACCACGGACAGAGAAAAAGTTTGCTAATTTTTTGAAACTAAACGTTCTTTCATTTGAGGTCATGTACAACTAGTATCCAAAGATGAATGGGACATGCTAGTAGTGGCATATTACGCGGAAAAAGAATATTTTAAAATTTAAGAAAACTTTCGAAAAAATAATCAAGATTCTGTTTTTTTTTTTGTTAAAACGCGCATGGTACGGGCTTGTATAGTTTTTCATATAATTTGTATTGGGAATTCACCTTAGCAAGAAAGGAGCAAATCCCAAAGGAAAAACCCAAAAACTAGCCCCTAACGTATCTCTTCCTGATGGCCGAACACGCGACTAAAAGGATACAAAGAAGTGTATAGATGTTTCCACTTACACCCCCGGGCAGCTACATTGTCACTTTGTTAGATATAAAATTTGGCGAATCTTGTAAAATGATGCTAAGCCCACGGCCAACATTAACCTCAAAATATTGGATGAGATACCTGTAGTTTTTAATGGGCTGTGAGTACAGACAGAAAAAATTAGGATTCAAAGTTTTCTTGATATGTGAGGATACAAATAAATAAAGTAAAAAAAAAACAGTATTGAGTGTACGTACCACAAGGACTGTGTTGTTGTGATGCCTGTAATGGAAATCACCAGGACTGTCGAAACAGGACAGAAAAAAGTTTCGTAATTTTTTCAAACTTAAACATTCGTCTACATTTGAGGTCGTTTGTACAAATAGTATCCAAAGATGTGATATGAATGCTAGTAGAGGCATATTACGCCGAAAGGTATATTTTTAAAATTCTAAAGAAAACGTTTTCAACCAAAAATAATCAAGAACACTCTGTTTTTTTTTTTTTACTATTATTTATATATTAGAGTACTATATTTTTAGTGCAATTTATCGACTAAGGGGCGTAGGGTGGTTCTTTTTGGGCAGGTTTCCTGAGTCTTGCTTAGATTTGA
This sequence comes from Styela plicata, assembly GCA_963675895.2. Classification (NCBI taxonomy): domain Eukaryota; kingdom Metazoa; phylum Chordata; class Ascidiacea; order Stolidobranchia; family Styelidae; genus Styela; species Styela plicata. The sequence goes on from OZ023138.1 coordinate 28,717,948, forward strand.
ATTTTCAATCGAAAAAGGAAACACTAATAAATGTGTGAATAAAGAAAGGAGAGAGAATGAATAATACTTTTAAAATTAGAACTAGGAAAGGAAGTTCCGTTAAATCAATAAAATCTCACCCTTGATATTAGTTTGCATGCCAAGACTTCTGCTGTACGCTTAGCTTGAGTGGCCCCAGTGTGGCCATTGTTAGCGCAACCTCTGTAATTCCAGTTCTAATTTCTTTGCTATCATCCGTCCTATTTCAAGCTTGTTGAACGGACCGCTGTGACGCTTCCAGGCTTTTTCTCTGGCATTTCACGATAAGCAGCGTCAGTGATTGATAGTTTCTGAAATTAACCAAACATCCGGATAAGTCTAATATAATGTCAACACATACGAAACTTAACAACTAGCAGTCTGTAAGGCAACAAAATTAGAGCACTAGTGCGAACATCTATTTCAACTATTTTTATATATCGACTTCATTCCTGGTGAGATTTCGAGCTTTTTCGAAATTACCAACTTTTTGCACGGTGGAGCCCCCGCCTCCGTTGTATCAGGTTTATTCATGTTATATTGTGACATGTGCAAAACATTCGTCACTCTGTAAAATATAAATATGGGGAAAGAATTTGATAGTCAGAAATTGAACGACGCGCTCCAGACCGACCGGCCACCCTATACTCTTCCCCACAAAATACTATCCATGGTCCCCCCCCATGAGACTACCACCTGTAGTCCTATGGCTGTTAGTACAGAACAGTTAATCAATTAGGATTCAAGTTTTCTGTGATATCGGATACCTTTAAAGTGAAAAAAAAATCACAATTTAGAACGTGCGTCGACTCAATAAAGGATGTGTTGTGTAGATAGTGATGCTGGTTAATGAAATCACCAACTGTCGAAAAACGGACAGAAAAAAGTTTCGTTATTTTTTTTCAAACTAAAACGTTCTTCTCGTTTGAGGTTCAAGTACAAATCAGCGATCTCACACTCGCTCGCTCGCTCGCCGGGAAAAGCTCAAAGTTAGTAGAGGCATATTACGCGAAAGGCAATATTTTTCAAAGAATTCGTTTAAAGAAGTTTTTTTAACAGAAATACATCAAGCATCTAGTTTTTTTTTGTTTAAAGTAGGTACGGGCTTTATGGAGTTGGTTCATATAAATTTGTATTGGAATTCACCTCAGCCAAGAACGTGGGAAGCGAATCCAAAGGAAACCAAAAAAAAAATTTGGAGGGTATATGTGGGCGGTGGCGGGATTGGAATAGCGGTCGAGGTTAAGTTATCTTACTGATGCCGTCCAAGAAACGCGACTAAAAGGATGCACAAAGAAGTGATAGATGTTCCCACAGTACCACCATGGGCACGATACTACTCACTGACTTATCATAAAGAAGTATGTGTTTGTTTGGAATGTATTCCAACTTGGTACTTATCGCGCGCTAGTAGCTTTTATGCTCAAGAGGCGTAAGTATGGTTCTTTTAGGTGGGCATGGGTTTCCGGTCATTGCTTAGATGAATTTTCATCCGAAAAGGGAAATAATAAATGTGAGAATTAAAGAAAAGGAGCAATGAATTAATACTTTTCTAAATTAGAATCTCCAGGAAGTTCGTAATCATAAATCTCACATTGATATTAGTTTGCTGGCAGGGACTTTCGATGTAACGTATAGCTTTTGGTGGCCTCCTTAGAGCGAGCGGCCATGTTAGCCGCACCTCTGTAATTCCAGTTGTCAAATTTCTGCTTTTCTCGCCACAATTTCATGCTTTGTTGAACGAACGCTGTGACGTTCGCCAGCTAGAGATTTAAATGGCATTTCACCGATAGCAGGCTTCACGTGAATGTAGTTCTGAAATTAACAACAAACAGAAAGTCTAAATAACTGATTACACATACGATAACTTTACAAACTAGCAGTTGGTAAGGACATAAATACACTACTGATACTCATTTTCAAATCATATTTTTATAAAATTGCATTATGGCTGCGATTCGAAGAGAATAGAATTTCGAAAAAAAAACTCTTCGCTCAGACTCTCAGCGCGCGCGCACGGTGTGTTGTTCAGTTTAGTAATTGTAATTGTGACATTGCAACTTCGTCCATTGTTAAATATAAATTTGGGAATCTTGTCAAAATAACGCCAGACGCCAGGCAAACATTAATCTCAAAATATAAGAGATGAGATACCTTTAGTTTTAAAGTGGCGACCGTTTGTACAAGGAACAGTTAAAAGTAAGTAGGATTTACAAGTTTTCTGTGTATGGATACCGATAAAGTGATGAAATAAAACATATTGACGTGACGTACCACAAGGATGTGTTGTTGTGATGCAGGTATGAAATCACCAGACGTCGAAACACGGACAGAAAAAGTTACATAATTTTTTTTCAAACCAAACTTTCTTCACATTTGAGGTCATGAAAAATAGTATCCAAAGTGTGATGGGGGAATGCTTAGTGTGGCATATTAGCGAGAAGGAATATTTTCAAAATTTAATAGCAAACACTTTTAGAAAAAATAATATAAAGATTTGTTTTTTTTTTTTTTTCGTAAAAGTAGGTACG
>OZ023138.1:28720596-28773305 GCA_963675895.2 Styela plicata
CGTTTCTGGTTATTATTTCAGATGAACGAAATTCCTTGTATTTTACCATATTTTGAAGCAAAGTCATGATTTACGTCCAGATTTGCCGCGTAACATAACATTTCACAGCAAAATGAGTCGATATAAGAATAATCGAAATACGAAATAACTTCTAATAAACTGCGGACAATCTGTGGCCCATGTTTGATAATATTGCATTTGCTTTGTCAGTCACCAAACTAGTTTTTGCAGATGGAGAGGTCTACAATGTTTTATGACGTATAAAACGTGATAATGTAAAAGCAGATGCGGCGTAAGTATCGAATCTTGGGCATTTAAATTTGGCGCGTTCAAAGTTTTGGATTTATTGAGGAAAATTCCTCATTAGGCAAACCAAAGAAATAACTGCCACTGGTGCACGAAAAAAGAATAAAAAAACTGGACTGAAATTCGTTGCCTTGTATTTTTTTTTAATCGAGGTCAAGAAACAAAAATTTTTGCTGATAACGCGAAGAAATATCCTAAAACCAGAATTCAGGGATTAGAAGTGTTGGATTTAAATATCGGATTTAACAAATGCAAAAAAGTTTAAGGGACGGTCCTTTCCGTAAGAACTTGGAAGATTAAACTCTATTGTTCAGCGACGGAAATATGACGCCATAAACACTCTAGTGTGAAGCGATTATTTTCAGTATTTCAGATTTTCATTAAAAGCCTTGTAGGTTAATTTTATCATATCGTGTTTTAAACAAGTCTCGGATGGATGACTGTGGGAAGGCGCGTCACACGCAATCGGAAATTTTTTTTAAGAACATAATTTGCCAAGTATGAATCACTGATCAACCGAGTTGACTAAGCGTTATCCATTTATGGCGCATTCTTGGCAAATTAAAAATTTCGATTGAGACACTTGATGAAGTAGAATTCATAATGTTATATATCATGGTAGGTACTATGGGCCATACTTGATTGCATATAATAATGTTTGGTTAGAAACTGGCAACAGTAAATCGATCAGTTGTTAAAAGGGAATCAAAAGCGCTCATGCGATATAAACTTCCCCTTTCTCGTTATAAATATGTTTCTTTGGTTGAGGTTTTTTGATAAACGCGTGGGTGAATCCCATTTCAGAGTGACAACACCTAGTTCTCCTTCGGTTGTCGCGTGGTTTCTTCTGGAGATTCGAACTATTTTTTTAAAAACCTTTCAACATTCGCAATAGTACTATTTCGTTGCGATATTTTTTGCATAGGGTTTGCATTTTTCGATACATTCATTTATTTTCGAGTTCAAATTAATCTCGAATTATTATAATTTCAAATCGAATCTTTTCAAATCGGATTCTGGTGAGAATATTTATGAGGAAATGATAATAAATAACTTGTTCTTTTATTTTATTGGTGAAAATTTTTGGCATGTAAAACCCACACATATCCATGATACTGTTTTATTGCTGCTTAATATAAAATCGACCTTAGTCATTCTGAATCTGGTTTTGATTTTTAAATTCCTGAAATATAACTATTCAAACATATTTCGCTTTTCATACGTTGTTAGATTTCTTCTTTGGGTGAAATGAAATTGCATATATCTGTGCTATAGCAGGTCTATAATAGGGCTAGTGAGCCCACTTTTTGGAATATAGTGACTATGAAACCATAAAGTTACGGATATGTAATTTCACAAAACGCTGAATATATGATCATGGATGTGGCAGCTGCAAGCAACCCGACACAACAGACTGGTGAGATGTTTCTTTTGTGAGAATATCAGGAAATCAAGTTTTGAAAAAATGGATTTTGGCTTTTTATAGGGATGCCATTATTGTTTTCTTGAACATCTGGAAGGATATATACTAAACAAATTAGTTGTTTTGGTGATAAAAAAATCCATACGGTTTTCTAAACATTCGTTTTCTTCGGATGAACAAAAATGCTTCAAAACTATCAACATTGATATTCCTTAGCGATATTGATGATATTGAAGGTCTGTGTACTTTTTTACTTTCACATATACTTAAAAAAGAAATATTAGCCTTTCTATGGAAAATTTTTTTCTAAAATGTCGCGCTGTAATAAATTTAGGAAAAATGATGAAATGTTATGACGACTAGTGATGACGACGAGTAAAAATCAAAAATGAATTTACGACAGAACTAGGCAACGTAGTTTTACTTTCAAAACTGGGTAGTAATAAAAAATAGGTGAACTGGGTAACAAATGTTTGTCGGCATTTAAGGCTTTTTTAGTAGATTTGAGAGGTGAAATTTTTATAATAAAAAATATGATCCACCTGCAACAAAAGATTTAAAAAATTCATTAAACGCTTCTCTGTGTGATAAGGATTCTAGAGTGTCGTACAGTGGTCTGTGTGCAGCCCTTTTCCTTGTGTGTTTGTTACTAGGGCTGGGCAATTCCATTCGGTGATTCGAAGTACAGACTATCGGAATCATTCGTGAATCGGTTATAGGAACAAAACATGCTAAATGAAGTGCATTGTTTTAATTTTAGCGACAAAATGCAATCGATTTTAGTCAAATTTGACCAAAATTTGTTGTATTTCGTCATTAAAATGAAAATACATGTCTTTTAACTCAGTTTATGCTAATATTTGTTAATCGTATCTGTATATTTCCTAATCATCATAATGGCAGCTATAAAAGTAATAGTAAAAATGGGATATGTGTTATTTTTATGAAACCCACGATTGGATTCGGAAAAATTCTTCGATTCGAATTTCAAATGATTCGATTCTGCCCATCCCTACTTGTGACTTCGGATTCTTTGGTGACAGTTGTCCCAAGGATTCCTGAATGAAATAGTATTGAAGTCGGAAGCAACACGATCTTTATTCAACGAAATGACAAGTGTATTTGTAAGCCTTCGTTTGCTCATATCCTAACTTGTTTAGACAATAACAAAATATAACTCGCATAACAGCGAATAAAGACCATCATGCATTCATCAGTATATATTTATCATTATTTGCTATTGTTTTTGTGTGAAGAAGTTAGGCTATGATCAACAAAAGGTTACAAATATACTTGTTATTTCGTGGAAAGAGATCATGTTGTCTTTGAAAAAAGAACTTGCAACAGTTTAGACGAATATTATTAATAATATATTGAAAAAATGAACGAATAGTTGATATGTACACTCACCAGTACTTTGTTGGTTAATATTATTGAGTGAAGGGGATTTAGATTTATTCTGTTTACTGTGATATTGTTTTGCTCTATGGGAGAATTCCATTTTATCGTGCGTCCATTATTGAAATTTGGTTCATTTTATTCACCTCAAAATTTAAGTAGATGTTGCTAACATTTTTTTTAATTAAATAATTTTCTCTGCGATGAAGTGTAACTTCGGGAAGTTATATCAAACAAATGTCATTAAATGTTTCATGCAATAACCTACACGTTACGTCTCCAAATTTATGAGTTCCGTATTTCTTTTTGCTATTGTGGCCATTTCATCAAATTGATATCAATCCAATTTTTTTTTTCAAATTTTTTGGATCTTCAGAAGGATGACTCCTATAAACGCGTATCAATTCTTTTCCAGGAAACCTTTCCAGGGTTTTATATCTCATTTACTGTGGCATATAAAAAAGTTTCCATCTATTTTTGAATAAAAATTCAACTTGCGTCGAATAAATCAAGTTAAGATTCTTTGGAAAGATATTTTCAAATGGATTGATAACTCTGAACCATACTTGAGCTAACATATCCCGACAACCTTATTCTAATTGCATATATTAATGTATTAGTGAGTCGAGAATTTCTTAGGAGGTATTCTAAAGTGCTCATGCGATATAAACTTCCCCATTTTAGTTATAATATGTTTGTTAGGTTGAATTATTTTTTTTTTAAAACTACCTTAGTGATTTATTTGGTCAGCGACGGAAATATGACGCCACGAATACTCTACTGTGAAGCGATTATTTTCAGTATTTCAGATTTTCATTAAAAGCCTTGTAGGTTAATTTTATCATATCGTGTTTTTTTCATGTTGTAAAAAATGTTTCTTTTACCAAAGTAATTATAAATCGAAACCTTGAACAGAATTTTTTGCCGATACAGCTACAACAACAAATAGCACCTTCTTGATTCTTATTTCAATTTTTGAGTTTTTCATCGTCTTGGACTGCTTTGTTGGTCGTGAGCTAACACCGAATACGTTGGTCTTGATGGTAGACGTCAATTTTTGTTCTTTCTTCTAATTTTTTTCATCGACATTCACTCTGAGCAAGGCCTAAAGGAAACCAACTATCGGTCACTTAAAAGCAGAGAGCTACTAAAGATGTAATACCAGCAACTACACTGTGCACAGAAAATATCCCAAACGGAACTGAACTGCCATAGTGAAGCGCAGTGAGTAATATCTGCCCTGGGTGTTGGTAAAACCATCCACCATTTCCTAATTTCCAGTCCGAAGGCACTTTTCTTGAAATTTGAATGAAAATTTTTGTTAGTTTATACGCCCTAACATTAAAGTGTAAAAGTTGCATCGGTTTTTCGAAATTACGAGTTACTTGGCAACAAAAGCTTACAAATATACTTTCTTGTTATTTGGTGGAATGAGATCATGTTGTCTTCGAAAAAAGAACTTGCAACAGCTTAGACGTATATTTTTAATAATATATTGAGAAAATGAACGAATAGTTGATATGTACACTCATCAGTACTTTGTTGTCGAGAGAAGGGGATTTAGATTTATTCTGTTTACTGTGATATTGTTTTATTTTATGGTAGAATTCCATTTTATCGTTCGTCCATTATTGAAATTTCTTTCATTTCATTCACCTCAAAATTTAAGTAGATGTCGCTAAATTTTTTTAAATTAAAATTTTCTGTGCGATGAAGTGTAACTTCAGGAAATTATATCAAACGAATGTCATTAAATGTTTCATGCAATAACCTAAACGTTACATCTTCAAATTTATGAGTTCCGTATTTCTTTTTACTATTGTGGCCATTTTATCAAATTGATATCAATCCAATTTTTTTTTTTCACATTTTTTGGATCTTCTGAACGATAAACGCGTATCAATTCTGTTCCAGGAAACCTTTCCAGGGTTTTATATCTCATTTACTGTGGCATTTAAAAAAGTTTCCATCTATTTTTGAATAAAAATTCAACTCGCGTCGATTAGATCAAGTTAAGATTCTTTGGAAAGATATTCTAAAACACATGTCATTGGTTGTAAAATAATATATTATAATTCAAGAACAACATGTCCATTCTCCATAAACATTAAAAACGTGATTTAATTCGAATCCCATGTTGTAAAAAATGTTTTTTTTTCAAGGCATTATAAATCGAAAATTTGAACGGAATTTTTCGCTGATACAGCTGCAACAACAGACAGCACCTTCTTGATTCATATCCCAATTTTTGAGTTTTCAAATACATGACGATGATGACGGTAGCTGTATCCGTAGATATTTTAACCTTTTTCGAGCTCTAAGAATCATCGTTTAGAACCCACCCATGTTTTCGCGTTGACTGAATAAGAGATTCATTAAAATTCAAAGTTTAATAATAAAGATCTTGCAATATATTTAGGAAATTAATGAATATTAGATATAAACATTCAACAACATCACCGCGAATGGTTGCTGGTTATTACTAACGGAAGAAAGTAGATTCACATTTGTTCTGTTCATTTTAATGTTGTTTTATCATTTGATAAAATCAATTTTAATGATGCGTTTATCATTGAACCTATTTCATTATAAATAGAAAGTTCCAACATTTCAAATAAACGAAATTACTAGTAATTAAACATATTTTGAAGTCACGTCATGATTTATGTCCAGATTTGCCGCGTAACATAACAATTCCCAGCGAAATGAATCGAAATACAAAATAACTTTCAATAATCTGCGCACAATCTGTGGCTCATGTTTGATAATAATGCATTTGCTTTGTCAGTTACCAAACTAGTTTTTTGCAGATGTAGAGGTCTACAATTTTTATATGTTCATATGATGTATTAAACGTAAAGCAACACGATCTTTATTCAACGAAATGACAAGTATATTTGTAAGCCTTCGTTTGCTCATATTCTAACTTGTTTACACAAAAACAAAATATACCTCACATAACAGCGAATAAAGACCATTATGCATTCATCAGTATATACTTATCATTATTCGCTATTGTTTTTGTGTGAAGAAGTTAGGCTATGATCAACAAAAGCTTACAAATATACTTGTTATTTCGTGGAAAGAGATCATGTTGTCTTTGAAAAAAGAACTTGCAACAGTTTAGACGTATATTTTTAATAATATATTGAGGAAATGAACGAATAGTTGATATGTACACTCATCAGTACTATCGAGAGAAGAGGATTTAAATTTAATCTTTTTACTGTGCTATTGTTTTGCGTTATGGTAGAATTCCTCTTTATCGTGTGTCCATTATTAAAATTTGGTTCATTCTATTCACCTCAAAATTTAAGTAGATGTTGCTAACATTTTTTTAAATTAAAATTTTCTTAGCGATGAAGTGTAACTTCGGGGAGTTATATCAAACGAATGTCATTAAATGTTTCATGTAATAACCTAAACGTTACGTCTTCAAATTTATGAGTTCCGTATTTCTTTTTGCTATTGTGGCCATTTTATCAAATTGATATCAATCCAATTTTTTTTTTTTCAAATTTTTTTGGATCTTCGGAACGATATCTCCTATAAACGCGTATCAATTCTGTTCCAGGAAACCTTTCCAGGGTTTTATATCTCATTTACTGTGGCATTTAAAGAAGTTTCCATCTAATTTTGAATAAAAATTCAACCTGCGTCGATTAGATCAAGTTAAGATTCTTTGGAAAGATATTCTAAACCACATATCATTGGTTGTAAAATAATATATTATAATTCAAGAACAACATGTCCATTCTCCATAAACATTAAAAACGTGATTTAATTCGTATCCCATGTTGTAAAAAATGTTTTTTTTCAAGGCATTATAAATCGAAAACTTGAATCGAATTTTTCGCCAAAACAGCTACAACAACAGACAGCACCTTTTTAATTCTTATTCCAATTTTTGAGTTTTTCAAATACATGACGATGATGACGGTAGCTGTATCCGTAGATATTTTAACCTTTTTCGAGCGTTAAGAATCATCGTTTAGAACCCACCCATGTTTTCGCGTTGACTGAATAAGAGATTCATTAAAATTCAAAGTTTAATAATAAAGATCTTGCAATATATTTAGGAAATTAATGAATATTAGATATGAACATTCAACAACATCACCGCGAATCGCTACTGGTTAATATTAATGGAAGAAAGTAGATTTACATTTGTTCTGTTCATTGTGAAATTGTTTTGTTCTTTGATAAAATCAATGTTAATGACGCGTTTATCATTGAACTTATTTCATTGTATAAATAGAAAGTTCCAACATTTCAGATAAACGAAATTACTGGTATTTAAACATATTTTGAAGCCACGTCATGATTTATGTCCAGATTTGCCGCGTAACATAACAATTCACAGCAAAATGAATCGAAATACAAAATACCTTTCAATAATCTGCGGACAATATGTGGCTCATGTTTGATAATATTGCATTTGCATTCTCAGTTACGAAACTAGTTTTTTGTAGATGGAGGGTTCTACATTTTTTTTATGACGTATAAAACGTGATAATGTAAGAGCAGATGCGGCGTAAGTATCGAATCTTGGGCATTTAAATTTGGCGCGTTCAAAGTTTTGGATTTATTGAGGAAAACTCCTCATTAGGCAAACCAAAGAAATAACTGCCACTGGTGCACGAAAAAAGAAACAAAAAACTGGACCGAAATACGTTGTCTTGGATTTTTTTTAATCGAGGTCAAGAAACATAAATTCTTGCTGATGATGCGAAAAAATATCTTAAAACCAGAATTCGGTGATTAAAAGTGTTGGATTCAAATATTGGATTTAACAAATGCAAAAAGTTTAAGGTTACGAACCTTTCCGTAAGAACTTGGAAGATTAAATTCTATTGGTCAGCGACGGAAATATGACGCCTCTAGAGTGAAGCGATTATTTTCAGTATTTCAGATTTTCATTGAACGCCCTGTAGGTTAATTTTATCATATCGTGTTTTCAACAAGTCTCGGATGGATGACTGTGGGAAGGCACGTCACACGCAGTCGGAAATTGTTTTTAAAAACATAATTGGCCAAGTATGAATCACTGATCAACCGAGTTGACTAAGCGTTATCCATTTATGGCGCATTCTTGGCAAATTGAAAATTTCGTTTTAGATACTTGATGAAGTAGAATTTATAATGTTATATATCACGGCAGGTACTATGGGCCATACTCGATTACATATAATAAATGTTTGGTTACAAATTGGCAACAGTAAATCGATCAGTTGTTAAAAGGGAATCAAAAGCGCTCATGCGATATAAACTTCCCCTTTCTCGTTATAAATATGTTTCTTTGGTTGAAGTTTTCTGATAAAAGCGTTGGTGATCTCGAATTATAAAATTGGTGAAATTTTTTGGCATGTAAAGCCCACACATATCCATGACACTGTTTTATTGCTGCTCCATACAAAATTGACCTTAGTTATTCTGAATTTGGTTTTTATTTTTAACTGGTGAGACTGGTGAGATGTCAGGTCTGTGTATAGTTTTATTATCACATATACTTGAAAAAGACATATCAACCTTTCCTTTGGAAATTTTTTTTGTAAAATGTCGCGCTATAATAAATTTAGGAAAAATGATAAAATGTTATGACGACTAGTGATGACGACAAGTAAAAATCAAAAATAAATTGACGACAGAACTAGGCAACGTAGTTTTACTTTCAAAACTGAATAGTAATAAAAAATAGGTGAACTGGATAACAAATGTTTGACGGCATTTAAGGCATTTTTAATAGATTTGGCAGCTATAAAAGTAATAGTAAAAATGGGATATGTGTTATTTTTTTGAAACCCACGATTTGATTCGGAAAAATACTTCGATTCGAATTTCAAATGATTCGATTTTGCCCATCCCTACTTGTGACTTCGGATTCTTTGGTGACAGTTGTCCCAAGGATTCCTGATTGAAATAGTATTGAAGTCGAAAGCAACACGATCTTTATTCTACGAAATGACAAGTATATTTGTAAGCCTTCGTTTGCTCATATTCTATCTTGTTTAGACAAAAACAAAATATAACTTGCATAACAGCGAATAAAGACCATCATGCATTCATCAGTATATATTTATCATTATTCGCTATTGTTTTTTGTATGAAGAAGTTAGGCTATGATTAGCAAAAGCTTACAAATATACTTGTTATTTCGTGGAAAGAGATCATGTTGTCTTTGAAAAAAGAACTTGCAACAGTTTTAGAAGTATATTTTTAATTATATATTGAGGAAATGAACGAATAGTTGATATGTACACTCATCAGTACTTTGTTGATTAACATTATTGAGTGAAGGGGATTTAGATTTAAAACATATTCCATGTTGTAAAAAATGTTTTTTTCCAAGGCATTATAAATCGAAAACTTGAACGGAATTTTCCGCCGATACAGCAACAACAACAGACAGCACCTTCTTGATTCGTATTCCAATTTTTAAGTTTTTCAAATACATGACGATGATGACGGTAGCTTGTATCCGTAGATATTTTAACTTTTTTCGAGCGTTTAGAATCATTTGCCCCCACCCATGTTTTCGCGTTAACTAACATTTTTGTGTGGTTATATATCCAACAACCGATAATAGACGTCCCCTTTTGTATTTATTGTGGTTTTATACCTTTTATATCTTCCGCCATCACCGCCTAAGACTGTTTGTTAAAATGCTGTTCAGAGACCGCCCAATATTCTAACAAGCGATATTTGTTTAGGGCTGGGCAAGACCGAATCATTCGGAATTCAAATCTGATTCGAATATTTTTTCGAATCTGATCGAAACACTAATTTTATGCAAATAACAAATATCCCATTTTCACTATTATAACTTGTCTCCATCGTGAAAATAAAGAAATGCATAATTTATCATACATATTTTAACCTCGAAATATAATCGATTTTTGGTCAAATTTGAAAAAATGAAGATCCTAGTCTATTCAGCGAGTTTTTGTTCCTATGAACGATTCAATATTTTACTCGTAATATCTTCAATGATTCTAGATATAATAAAACGGGCAGGTTTGAGCTGAAATGTGCGATCGAAAAAAACCGCCATTTCCTAACGGAAACCTAAAAAACTTTACGTTTAAAAAACGTTTACCACGGCCATTTTCTTTAAAGAGGAACATTATGAACCTGTCATGCAAAAGAAACGGATTACACATGTCATTAATATTACTTAAATTTATGAAGCATGAGTCACAGATGGACCGTGCCTCATCGACGCGACCCATCAGTGACCCGACCCATCAGTGACCATATCTAACAAAAGATGTTTTCACAAATTATTTCCGATTGGAGGATGGACCACGCCGCGAATCAGTTCTACACAAAATATCTTTCTCGGTATTGGGTGTTAAAAAGTTGTTTCATCGTCTATTTTCTGGCAGACAAAAATATTGAGGCGTCGGATATTAATTTTGTCCATTGCATTAATATATATATATATATATATACGCACAAACAATTTTACCATTATATGACATTTCGTATATATGCCCATGTTAGAGCTCGGATAGATGTTCTATTTTAAATCGCCTTTTTACACTGTTGGTTTTGAATAAATACCCCCCAAGAGTTAATAATATTTCTGAATGCCTTACAACCTGCCAACAAATCTTATTTTTCTCATTCAGATTTTTAGGAATTTTTAATAAAAGGATATCACATTCGAGTATTGCTCATCATGTCGTCACAGAAAAAGAAAAAAGATTCCGGAGGAGAAGTAGAGCAAAGTTGGTTAATACATAATATTTTTTTTAATTTTCTTGAGAGTGAATTTTTTGATCTAACATGTTTTGTTAAGTGTGAGTCACCGATGGATTGTGCCGGTTCGGCACGATCCATCTGTGGCTAATGTTTGGGAAAATTGAATTTCTGACTCACGAATAAATAAATGGTCACTCTTTATTAGATTGATTTTTATACAAGTTTGTCGAAGTATCAAATCGAAATTTCTCGTATAATATATATATATATATATCTGTCCGGTACTGGCAGGAAAAAACAGCACGGTTGTCATGTGAAGTTAATGTCCAAGATAGATCGCGCTTCGGTAGCGCCGTGGACCAGTGACTAATTAACTTACTGAGTCGGGCTGTTCAAGATATTCGATTCGATTCGCGATATTCGAACCACAAATTATTGAATGCGATTTTTTGCAACAGTTCGAAATCAACAAAATGGCAATTTTGCCTTTTTTTTTCGAAAATAAGTGTAAAAATTTTACGCCAATTATGACATGATAAAAATATGGGTTTATTTGCGTATTGTATTATTGATTAGATTATTTGATCCGATTATTCGATTCGATTATGGAACCAAATAATTTAAGATTCATTCAAATTATTATATCGATTATATAATAATATTATTGATAATATAAAACTAAAAAGTTTCAGGCAACAGCACATTGCATGGAGCAGCAAGAGGAGGAGCAATGATTGGGAGAGCAGCTGGATCAGCCCTGGGATCCGTCTTGGGTGCCGGTGCGGCGGCTCCTGCAGGAGCTTTATCAAAAGTTGCAGGGGATTATGCAGGTGAGAGTGAATTCGGAAACATTACATTGAATCGCCCGGTGAAGATACCACTAACCACACTTTACTATGGCGCTCAGTTCCGCTCAAATGCAGTCTGGTTTCTATATCTTTTAGTAGCTCTCTAATATTATGTGATCATTAGTTATATTCATTCAGGCATTGCTTCCGACATTGCTTAGAGTGTAATTGTCCAATACCAGAATTTCAGCTTCTGAAACTGGCCAAATAATTTAATTAAGCAACGCGTCCTACGTTTAAAACCACTTAGAAAACACTTTTTTCATTTCCGCCTCCTGAAATACACTAGTGATTGGAATAATATATCGCTTCTGTAATAATCGATACAACCAGTTAAGCGACTTGTGGATAACGTTTTACTGACTGAGCTGAATGACCTTTGTTTGCAATGAAAGATTACCAAATGAAATGAAATTTATTTCACAGTATGTGAATAATTTTTGCTGTCAATCTAGTCATTACAAACTAAGTAAATAAAACGAAAATACCACAACACTAGGTAACCTTGTTTCTAGTTTAACTCTCAATACCAAGTAATACCTCGATCATCGTTTGTCTGAATTCATGTCATTTTCAATGGATTTGAAGGTTAACCTTTTTAATAGTCTATTTTGAAAGATTTTAGGTATCTATCATAATAGGAATCTAGTTGTGAAATAGGTGAATTTACGCGGCGAAGTCCGAAACAGAAATCTAGTTAAGAAGGTTAAACTAGACAATGTATATTTTCTTGAAACTTCGCAAAAGTGCCTTGGTGCTTTCACCTTGAATTGAAAAACACTAATAGAATCGCAGAATATCAAAGCATATGTCAAACACGCGGCGGTGATGTAATAGGTTTCTGAAAATTTTGATTTATTTCAGCGAGTGTTTTGACTTCAACCCACTAGCGTGGTTCGGGAAGGGGGCTAAGGCGCAATGGCTCTGTTCCCCACTTGACCACAAAAAAGAAGAACGCCTTTTCGCTCTCAAAATTTTGCGAGCGCGCCTCCGGTGCGAAGCCGCAATTGCACCTAACTAAGTAATGTGAGACCTCCGCATCCTATTTTTGATTAAATTTTGCGATTTGCCGGCTGCTGATGTATACAATAGAAACGCTATTTTTTCATTCTTCGAGAGAGGAAAGCTAAGACTACGGTAAAATTATCGTCTTTTGACAGTGATAATACTCAATGATATTGACTCAGTGGCTTTCCCGGCAAAATAGTCACTCGCCGCCCGAGGCGCAACAACACATATACCTGTGATATCTGTCACCGAAGAAGTGATTACAAATGTCACAAATGGTCAATTAGTGCAAATACACTTTATATTAGCTGTGTTTTTGTCACAGTGAATCAAAGTATACGAAAAAATATATTCCATTGTTATAGAGGATATGAACAAACATGCGATTCATTTCAGCGGGAAGTTCTTCGAACCAGGCCGATACACCGAGGAAGGAGAATGAAAAGAAGAAGAAGGAAAAAGGAAGAAAAAGTAATGAAAGTAATTCTCAGGCATCAGGTAAGCCCGTCCAGAATTACATTTTGTTAAACATGATTCGTACCTCGGTGACGCGATTCGCCAGCGATGTATGCTCAACAAAATTTAATTAAGGAAGTCGGGACGTTGTTTTGTTGGAAAAACGTTAATGGGCATTTCTTTATGCCCAAAATATGCAAAATTTTGTGACATATACTAAGAAGAAAATGGACAATTGAAGACTTATTTTTGGCGATGAAGTAAAGTAATGGTGATCCCTGCAACTGCACGGGTAGGATACGTCGCTCTTTAAATCAGCAAAAAACAAATCTATTCTATATCTGTTCTATATCACGAAATTGAGTCAAAATATAGATATAGTGTATATTGACAGCTCTGTCGATACAACAGGCGACACAGACACGCACTGAGTACGTGCGTCCGCTAGCCCTAAAATTGATTTAACTGCACGAAACGATGGACACAAAATTATTTGCGATAATTGCACACACGAAGACAAGGATAACAAAGGCCACATAAAACATGAAAAAAAACAGAAAGTTAATATATTGATGCAAAATCGTAGAGAAAAACGAAAGCATGCGCCACAAATAAGTCACCGCTCGGTGGCGAAATCTATAAATGCACTTCCGACAACGAGATTCAACGGGTTTCATTTCGGAAACTTTCTTTCAAGCGTTCTTCGTTGAGCAGAAGTCACTGATAGATCGACTCGCCGAGGCGCGTCCTCCATTGAGTTGTCGATTGAAAAAATGATATTTCTAATTGGGTTAACTTGATATCGGCTAAAATCGTTGAATACTTCCGAAATGGATTGAAAAGATCAATTGCGATCCTGTTGTATTGTCATTATGCATAGTCTGGTATAATAATGAAGCATAGACTGAAGCCTTACACATATCTGAATCATCAAAGAATATTATTCTCATTTTACACTTTTAGGAAAAATCGTGGTTGGCAATGTGGAAACTGTTGTTGCCGAAACTGTTGTCTTTGGAGGATCAAGTAGCGTAAGAAAAAGCGGTTAATGTAGAACGAACATCACAGGTATTATTTTCTTCCTGAATTAGAAGAGTTGCCACTTTTTTCGAAATTGAACATAAAATCACCTCATTTTGGATACAATTTTAACAAATCTATACTGTAACAAAAGTTCAGTAAATTTGCTGGTCATTTGCAGTAATTCCACATTTCGCAAAGTTAAAAAAACGCCTTGTTAATGAGATTTGTGCCAACTATAGGACGAAAGAGTCAATTTTGAATTTTTGTCAATACCGGTAAGTAAAATTGTTGTCAAAGACTAGTGATTTTGTTACAATGCAACTTTAAATTACTAATTTTACTAGAAAAATTCAATGAATTTTTAATATTTACAACGATAACCTTTTTAAAACAAAAAATAGAGTCATTCCAAATTCATGCTTTGGCATAGGGCGTTTCGACATTTGCCGAATACCTTAAAATATAATAAATAAATATAGTAATGACGAAAAACATATTTTATTTGAGGTTTTAAAACATTTTCCAATATCGCATAAAGTTACTTTCATTTTAAAAAAATTGTACTAAAAGTACGACTTTGACTTTATTTTTAATTTTCAGTGAACAACGCGGGAGGAGTTGACGACAGAGGATCTTCAGCGAAAAGGGGACGTTCTAATCCGGGAGAAAGTAGTAGCAGCAGTAGCAGCAGCACTGACAGCGATTAATAAACAAACCATTTTCATCGCTTTTGAGGCACAGTGTAACAAAAATACAGTAAAATTGTCGATCATTTACAGTACATTTGCTCATTTACTAAACGCTATTGATAAAATTGCTAAAGCGACTTTTCCAGTCCGTTCTGGGCTGGTATTGAAAATTGTTGTCCGAAGTACCGATCCATCAGCATTCTTGGCATAAATCAACAAAGCTGTTTCGATTTTGAAAATTTTAATTTAAAATAACTGTATTTTTGTCACATCAGTGCCACAAACGTTTTCACATTTCATTGCTTTTTATAGATTGCTGTTTCGTTATATATTGAGATACTTTTATATTAAAAACTCATCAAATTCGGGTATTTTGTTTTGAAATTCTCAGGGTACGATAGCAAGCATTGTAATTATAGCACTTTCGCTTGTGTGTCCTTGTGCGACTGTTTCTCGACATGTGATTTTACAACTGTCGGCAGTGAAATTACAGGAATAAGAAATTAAAAATACAGTTATTTTACTCCTGCGTATAGGAAAATTACCGGTTTTCTGGGATGAAATTTACAGTGGTTTCGGCAGTAAATATCACTGTTTTCTAGCGTTTTTTGGTGCCAGGTCAAATTTCGAAGGTCGCCTTTCAATGCTAGGGTCAGTATAGTCAAAAGAATCGAGGCGTGCTTTTTCAAATATGATGCAATACGTGAAGGGCAGTAGATATTCTCAACACCCCCCCCCCCTCCGTCTCAGCGCATTGCCCTTTTATTCGGTTGAAAATTGATGGAAAAGGGCGATTTTAGAATTCTTTCAAACAAAACATAAGAATAAGGGGAAAAGATGATGGGAAAACGCGCCAAAGCGCGATATCTTTCATTGAAACAATATTATAGGGTCCGAAGAGGCGAAAAATTGACTTTAGCCGATTTTGAATCATTGAAAACTTTACTATTCAATAAAAACGTTGTATACTACGCAGTAAATACCTTAAAATGATCCAAAATAAGAAAATCAAGCCGAAGATAAGAGTAAATTGTGATTATTTCAGCGATATTCAGTTTTAGGATTTCGACGCAAGAACCGACTAACCGATCGCTTGTGGGGTAAAGGCTACTTCAGTATGGCCCTGGGCGATAGAGAACCATCTACCACAAAGTTTTTTTTGCTTTGAGTGAATTTCAATCTTGCATTTCAAAACATGGTTAGTCATTTTTTCCTGCAGCTATGAACTTCAATATTGTAATCCAAATATTTCCTGTTTACGACATAAATTCAACCGCATCGGTTTTCTTATTTGAGAACGCTTGCACCAAATGATGTACGCTAATCGCATTTACATGCCTGCAAAGCACAAACACACGCAACGAAACGGGCACTATCGCTTAGTTATCGGAAACCTTTCAGTTCCGTTGGAAAACGTAAGGAACTGCATGCGTTTCGTTGCGCTAGCGTAAAACGCAAGGCTAAATAAAACAAATCCTAAAAAGTACAACCTACCTAAACGTGTATTGTGGCTTTCAGTGGTGTCTGCTTTGTACGCAGCTAGAACCATCTACCATTTAATTATATGATAAACAGTTCATTCCAATATCTGTGCGCAAAAGGACAAATCGTGTTGTAAAGAAGCCCTGGCATATCTACAAACCAGGCAAAACCTGAAAAGGTATAAAGAAGTTCGCTATAAGCATCTGATCGCCAACATACACACTTTCTACACACATTAATCGAATATGAGCTTATGCAGGCAGGCAAAACGCAGAAAGGTACCAACTACGATAATGAACAAATATCAAGTTAATCTGTCCCATGATCGCTCATGTCGGCCTAAATTAAATAACGAGATTGATTGGTACCAAGAGGCATTCATGCTGCGCGATTTATCAGTGAGTCATCCCTATCATATATAACTGATATAGTCAAGCAACTTTTAAATAGTTTCATCTATCAAAACAATTTGTAAATATATATTTTCATTGTTTTGTTGAGCTTAGGTACCCGACAACAACGCATATAGAGTCACGAATTTCGCTGTTTATAAGAACTTATTATTATTACATTTTCTGTGGTTATGGAGAATCCTGCAAAAATTGGCAATGCCCGAACAATTGTTGGCGTTCTTTAATGACAGGCCTGCCGTCTGTTAGTGCATTTCGGCTCTGTTCGTTCTGAATAAAAACTACATAACATCCTAACATCCTGGACACCATTGTCCCCCCACCTGCCGGCGACACCACAAGTCGGCAGATTTATTCGATTATGCGTAATATTAGAGTTTTAATAGATTTTTTTACCTTTTTACTACATCGGGAATTCCGCCTTTAATCGAGGCGGAATGTTGCAATATATATATTTATATTTGAAAGTTGGCGATTGTGTCCATTTGGTATATCACACAAGATGGCGACCGTGATGAGGAAAGAATCACAAATATCCTTTCTCATTTGTGATAAATTCGACCAGTATATTTTTACAACATGGTGGCGACGGTGGGCCGATCGTAATAAGGAATTTCATTTTGCCAACATGATCGAGGCACCATTCATTGTTGATCGGCGCTTTTCTTGTATGTTTTGACAATTCTTACTCTAATTGGGAAATATTAATCACTAGGTGCAAGTTCATCTAACATTGGCTCATCGCTTAACGTGTCGCGTTGTCGCAACCTTATCGCCGTGTTGGGTGAAAAGCTGTCCAATAATCAACCTATCTGAATCATGATGAATAAACTTGATATACCAATAGTTTTTTTTATCAATATCGATATGTTGTGCGAGAATAAAGGGGAGGGGTGAATTTATGCGATACTGATTGTTCTGGTGAGAATGTGCTGTGATTTTTTAATACATAGGAAGCCAAGTAAAATCTACCGCAAATTGTCGTCTTGTACATTACAGGCCTAATTTATTTGAAAAAAAAATGGTCATATAAGTCACCACAGAATTAACTACAGAAAGTCAGTAATGATCTGGCACTGGTAATATCTATATTAAGAATTGACACGTGTATACTATAATTTTACGCACATGCCTATCCATGCTATATGCACATTCCCATTGTTTTTTGCCGTTGTTACGAAAAATGCTCAATATTTTTAATTTACTAGAAGCAAGACTATCTATACAATATCAAAATCATTGGAAAACGCCATGGCGTCCTAATAAAGACGATAGACATACGCCTATACAGGAAAAATTTCTCCAAAAAAAAAATTCGCTTCGAGAAAAATCACCCGGAAGCAAATTGTCCTATTGAATCAACTTTTTTGTCACAAGATTTTAAGATGTTCCGGTAAATTAAATTTTAATTCTCCTTATTAATCAGATTCTCACGGTCAATTTATGGAAATCGTCTTCGGTACAATCGATCAATCCTTTGAATATTATCTCAAGCGCTATGTCCTGATATTACGTAAGAATCAGAATTGGATGTAGCTGACTTTGAATAAGAATCTTTCTGTTGCAATCCGTGCGCACTGTATAAAATTTTACATTGCGAATTCCCTCTCACTCGCAAGAAGCAGTGCGAAAGGTTTACCGAAAATATGTATCTTAAAGGTACACAGGTTGCAGGTACACAACAAGAAAACCATTGAATTCATTATGCAAAAAAGATATATTTCTAGAAAACTACGTGAATGTTTTTGTAATAGGTAATTACATATATCAAATAACAAGTAAATATGTATAAGTGACGATTTTGCAATCTGGCTTTAGAGTCCACCGTTAAGAAATCTCGTATTTTATGAAATTTTATAATGACCTTGGAATAATATAACAGAATAAAATTAATAGAGGCATATGTGTTATGATTCGATAAACATGTTTCACACAGTTTCATATTATATTATTTGATAATATTTATTTGATTCTGGATTTTCTATAAATTTAAAAAATATAAAAATAATCGCAAAGTATTAGTAGTGAATTCGTTAGAAAATATCTGTGTAGTTTTTCAAATTCCATAATAGATTTTAGTTAATAGTAAATCTCTTCTTATTTTCACGATGTTGGTCGAATTTCAGTTTATTTGTACGCAGTCTTTGAACCGATGAAGGCAACCAGTAAAATTAGTATAATTGCATTTATAAAAATTTGCGCGCAAATGGAGCAAACGTAAGTGGGCTGAAACATTGCATTGCATCAGATGCGGCGGAAGTATTGAATTTTAGGCAATTTTGCGCGCCTAAACTTTTGAATTTATTGAGAAAAATTTTCTCATTAGGCAAATAAAAGAAAAAGGGGCCGCTGACGCGCGAAAGAACAAAAAACTGGACCGAAATTCTTCGGGTTATATTTTTATTTTAATCGATCTGAAGCAACAAAAATTCTTGCTGATGACGCGAAAAAATATCCTAAAACCAGAATTCGGTGATTGAAAGTGTCTAATTATTGGATTTAACCACTGCAAAAAGTTTTGATATTTCTGTCCCTTCCGAAAGAACTTGGAAAATTCAATTATATTGGTCAGCGACGGAAATATGACGCCATAAATACTCTAGTGTGGAGCGATTATTTTCAGTATTTCAGATTTTCGTTAAAAGCCTTGTAGGTTAATTTTATCATATCGTGTTTTCAACAAGTTTCGGATGGATGACTGTGGGAAGGCGCGTCACACGCAATCGGAAATTTTTAAAAAAAAATATTAAAAAATTTTAAATTTTTAAATTTTTTTTTTTTTAAAAAAAAATTTTTTTATGTTTTTAAAAACATAATTTGCCAAGCATGGATCACTGATGGATCGCGATTACTGAGCGTTATCCAACTATGGCGGATGTTCGGCGAAATACAACTTCTGACTTAGATGATTGATAAAATTGGAAATCATGATTGGGACTTACTTGTCGATGCCACATATCATGGTAGGTTCTATGGATCATACTTGATCAAACAACCTCATTCTAATTGCATATATTATTGTTTCAGTGAATGGAGAATTTCTTGGGAGGTATTCAAAAGTGCTCATGCGATATAAACTTCCTCATTCTTGTTGTAATATGTTTGTTGGGTTAAATTTTTGTGCTTTAAAACTCTCTTAGTTATTTCTTCACGCTGAATTTTCAACGCGAGGGGAAAAGAGATTCAATAAAATTCAAAGTTTAATAAAGACCTTGCAACATATTTAGGAAATGAAGGAATATCTGTTATAAACATTCCTTAATATCCCTGCGAATCGTTTCTGGTTAATATTTCAGATGAACGAAATTCCTTGTATTCTACCATATTTTGAAGCAAAGTCATGATTTACGTCCAGATTTGCCGCGTAACATAACATTTCACAGCAAAATGAATCGATATAAGAATAATCAAAATACGAAATAACTTCTAATAAACTGCGGACAATCTGTGGCTTATGTTTGATAATATTGCATTTGCTTTGTCAGTTACCAAACTAGTTTTTGCAGATGGAGAGGTCTGCAATTTTTTTATGACGTATAAAACGTGATAATGTAAGAGCAGATGCGGCGCAAGTATCGAATCTTGGGCATTTAAATTTGGCGCGTTCAAAGTTTTGGATTTATTGAGGAAAATTCCTCATTAGGCAAACCAAAGAAATAACTGCCACTGGTGCACGAAAAAAGAATGAAAAACTGGACTGAAATTCGTTGCCTTGTATTTTTTTTTATTCGAAGTCAAGAAACAAAAATTTTTGCTGATAACGCGAAGAAATATCCTAAAACCAGAATTCAGGGATTAGAAGTGTTGGATTTAAATATCGGATTTAACAAATGCAAAAAAGTTTAAGGGACGGTCCTTTCCGTAAGAACTTGGAAGATTAAATTCTATTGTTCAGCGACGGAAATATGACGCCATAAACACTCTAGTGTGAAGCGATTATATTCAGTATTTCAGATTTTCATTAAAAGCCTTGTAGGTTAATTTTATCACATCGTGTTTTCAACAAGTCTCGGATGGATGACTGTGGGAAGGCACGTCACACGCAATCGGAAATTTTTTTTAAGAACATAATTTGCCAAGTATGAATCACTGATCAACCGAGTTGACTAAGCGTTATCCATTTATGGCGCATTCTTGACAAATTAAAAATTTCGATTGAGATACTTGATGAAGTAGAATTCATAATGTTATATATCATGGTAGGTACTATGGGCCATACTTGATTGCATATAATGATGTTTGGTTACAAATTGGCAACAGTAAATCGATCAGTTGTTAAAAGGGAATCAAAAGCGCTCATGCGATATAAACTTCCCCTTTCTCGTTATAAATATGTTTCTTTGGTTGAGGTTTTTTGATAAACGAAGGATATATACTAAACAAATTAGTTGTTTTGGTGATAAAAAAAAATTCATACGGTTTTCTGAGCATTCGTTTTCTTCGGATGAACAAAAATGCTTCAAAACTATCAACATTGATATTCCTTAGCGATATTGATGATATTGAAGGTCTGTGTCCTTTTTTACTTTCACGTATACTTAAAAAAGAAATATTAGCCTTTCTATGGAAAATTTTTTTCTAAAATGTCGCGCTGTAATAAATTTAGGAAAAATGATGAAATGTTATGACGACGAGTAAAAATCAAAAATGAATTTACGACAGAACTAGGCAACGTAGTTTTACTTTCAAAACTGGATAGTAATAAAAAATAGGTGAACTGGGTAACAAATGTTTGTCGGCATTTAAGGCTTTTTTAGTAGATTTGAGAGGTGAAATTTTTATGATAAAAAACATGATCCACCTGCAACATAAGATTTAAAAAATTCATTAAACGCTTCTCTGTGTGATAAGGATTCTAGACTGTCGTACAGTGGTCTGTGTGCAGCCCTTTTCCTTGTGTGTTTGTGACTAGGGCTGGGCAATTCCATTCGGTGATTCGAAGTACAGACTATCGGAATCATTCGTGAATCGGTCATAGGAACAAAACATGCTAAATGAAGTGCATTGTTTTAATTTTAGCGACAAAATGCAATCGATTTTAGTCAAATTTGACCAAAATTTGTTGTATTTCGTCATTAAAATGAAAATACATGGCTTTTAAGTTATTTGTGAATCGTATCTGTATATTTCCTAATCATCATAATGGCAGCTATAAAAGTAATAGTAAAAATGGGATATGTGTTATTTTTATGAAACCCACGATTTGATTCGGAAAAATACTTCGATTCGAATTTCAAATGATTCGATTCTGCCCATCCCTACTTGTGACTTCGGATTCTTTGGTGACAGTTGTCCCAAGGATTCCTGAATGAAATAGTATTGAAGTCGGAAGCAACACGATCTTTATTCAACGAAATGACAAGTGTATTTGTAAGCCTTCGTTTGCTCATATCCTAACTTGTTTAGACAATAACAAAATATAACTCGCGTAACAGCGAATAAAGACCATCATGCATTCATCAGTACATATTTATCATTATTCGCTATTGTTTTTGTGTGAAGAAGTTAGGCTATGATCAACAAAAGCTTACAAATATACTTGTTATTTCGTGGAAAGAGATCATGTTGTCTTTGAAAAAAGAACTTGCAACAGTTTAGACGAATATTATTAATAATATATTGAAAAAATGAACGAATAGTTGATGTACACTCACCAGTGCTTTGTTGGTTAATATTATTGAGTGAAGGGGATTTAGATTTATTCTGTTTACTGTGATATTGTTTTGCTCTATGGGAGAATTCCATTTTATCGTGCGTCCATTATTGAAATTTGGTTCATTTTATTCACCTCAAAATTTAAGTAGATGTTGCTAACATTTTTTTAAATTAAAAAAATTTCTCTGCGATGAAGTGTAACTTCGGGAAGTTATATCAAACGAATGTCATTAAATGTTTCATGTAATAACCTAAACGTTACGTCTTCAAATTTATGAGTTCCATATTTCTTTTTGCTATTGTGGCCATTTCATCAAATTGATATCAATCCAATTTTTTTTTCAAATTTTTTGGATCTTCAGAAGGATGACTCCTATATACGCGTATCAATTCTTTTCCAGGAAACCTTTCCAGGGTTTTATATCTCATTTACTGTGGCATTTAAAAAAGTTTCCATCTATTTTTGAATAAAAATTCAACTTGCGTCGATTAAATCAAGTTAAGATTCTTTGGAAAGATATTTTCAAATGGATTGATAACTCTTAACCATACTTGAGCTAACATATCCCGACAACCTTATTCTAATTGCATATATTAATGTATTAGTGAGTCGAGAATTTCTTAGGAGGTATTCAAAAGTGCTCATGCGATATAAACTTCCCCATTTTATTTATAATATGTTTGTTAGGTTGAATTTTTGTGTTTTAAAACTACCTTAGTGATTTATTTGGTCAGCGACGGAAATATGACGCCACGAATACTCTAGTGTGGAGCGATTATTTGCAGTATTTCAGATTTTCATTAAAAGCCTTGTAGGTTCATTTTATCATATCGTGTTTTTTTTCATGTTGTAAAAAATGTTTCTTTTACCAAAGTAATTATAAATCGAAACCTTGAACAGAATTTTTTGCCGATACAGCTACAACAACAAATAGCACCTTCTTGATTCTTATTTCAATTTTTGAGTTTTTCATCGTCTTGGACTGCTTTGTTGGTAGTGAGCTAACACCGAATACGTTGGTCTTGATGGTAGACGTCAATTTTTGTTCTTTCTTCTAATTTTTTTTATCGACATTCACTCTGAGCAAGGCCTAAAGGAAACCAACTATCGGTCACTTAAAAGCAGAGAGCTACTAAAGATGTAATACCAGCAACTACACTGTGCACAGAAAATATCCCAAACGGAACTGAACTGCCATGGTGAAGCGCAGTGAGTAATATCTGCCCTAGGTGTTGGTAAAACCATCCACCATTTCCTAATTTCCAGTCCGAAGGCTTAAACACTTTTCTTGAAATTTTAAGGAAATAAATTAATTACTTGATTTTATAGAAGCCATGGAAAGAAAATTCGTCACCAAATAATATCACTGTTGTTTTCAATGTCAGTTCTGTTTTCTTGTGGATCACGATACAAACGGCGTTTTGTAAAAACAAGTTACATGTGTCGCCCATTATTACGCCATAATTTACCACATATATATTTCATATTTTGGCCATCTGTATTTAAGGTTCTGAATGCGACAAAGCCTTCAAGTATTTGTAAGATTTATATTTGATAAATGAACGAAAGTTTTTGTTAGTTTATACGCCCTAACATTAAAGTGTAAAAGTTGCATCGGTTTTTCAAAATTACGAGTTACTTGGCAACAAAAGCTTACAAATATACTTACTTGTTATTTCGTGGAATGAGATAATGTTGTCTTTGAAAAAAGAACTTGCAACAGTTTAGACGTATATTTTTAATTATATATTG
Source organism: Styela plicata (assembly GCA_963675895.2). Lineage (NCBI taxonomy): Eukaryota > Metazoa > Chordata > Ascidiacea > Stolidobranchia > Styelidae > Styela > Styela plicata. Next base: position 28,744,752 of record OZ023138.1, read on the forward strand.
AGGAAATGAACGAATAGTTGATATGTACACTCATCAGTACTTTGTTGTCGAGAGAAGGGGATTTGGATTTATTCTGTTTACTGTGATATTGTTTTATTTTATGGTAGAATTCCATTTTATCGTGCGTCCATTATTGAAATTTGGTTCATTTTATTCACCTCAAAATTTAAGTAGATGTCGCTAAATTTTTTTAAATTAAAATTTTCTCTGCGATGAAGTGTAACTTCGGGAAGTTATATCAAACGAATGTCATTAAATGTTTCATGCAATAACCTAAACGTTACGTCTCCAAATTTATGAGTTCCGTATTTCTTTTTGCTATTGGGGCCATTTTATCAAATTGATATCAATCCAATTTTTTTTTCAAATTTTGTGGATCTTCGGAACGATCACTCCTATAAACGCGTATCAATCCTGTTCTAGGAAACCTTTCCAGGGTTTCATATCTCATTTACTGTGGCATTTAAAAAAGTTTCCATCAATTTTTGAATAAAAATTCAACCTGCGTCGATTAGATCAAGTTAAGATTCTTTGGAAAGATATTCTAAACCAAATATCATTGGTTGTAAAATAATAAATGTTAATTCAATAAAAACATGTCTATTCTCCATAAACGTTAAAAACGTAATTTAAACGTAAAACATATGTTGTAAAAAATGTTTTTTTTTTCAAGTCTTTATAAATCGAAAACTTGAATCGAATTTTTCGCCAAAACAGCTACAACAACAGACAGCACCTTTTTAATTCTTATTCCAATTTTTGAGTTTTCAAATACATGACGATGATGACGGTAGCTGTATCCGTAGATATTTTAACATTTTTCTATAGTTTAGAATCATCGTTAAGAACCCACCCATGTTTTCGCGTTGACTGAATAAGAGATTCATTAAAATTCAAAGTTTAATAATAAAGATCTTGCAATATATTTAGGACATTAATGAATATTAGATATGAACATTCAACATCACCGCGAATCGCTACTGGTTAATATTAATGGAAGAAAGTAGATTCACATTTGTTCCGTTCATTGTGAAATTGTTTTGTTCTTTGATAAAATCAATGTTAATGACGCGTTTATCATTGAACTTATTTCATTGTATAAATAGAAAGTTCCAACATTTCAGATAAACGAAATTACTAGTAATTAAACATATTTTGAAGCCACGTCATGATTTATGTCCAGATTTGCCGCGTAACATAACAATTCACAGCAAAATGAATCGAAATACAAAATACCTTTCAATAATCTGCGGACAATCTGTGGCTAATGTTTGATAATATTGCATTTGCTTTCTCAGTTACGAAACTAGTTTTTTGCAGATGGAGGGTTCTACATTTTTTTTATGACGTATAAAACTTGATAATGTAAGAGCAGATGCTGCGCAAGTATCGAATCTTGGGCATTTAAATTTGGCGCGTTCAAAGTTTTGGATTTATCGAGGAAAATTCCTCATCAGGCAAACCAAAGAAATAACTGCCACTGGCGCACGAAAAAAGAAACAAAAAAAACTAGACCGAAATACGTTGTCTTGTATTTTTTTTAATCGAGGTCAAGAAACATAAATTCTTGCTGATGATGCGAAAAAATATCTTAAAACCAGAATTCGGTGATTAAAAGTGTTGGATTCAAATATCGGATTTAACAAATGCAAAAAGTTTAAGGTTACGATCCTTTCCGTAAGAACTTGGAAGATTAAATTCTATTGGTCAGCGACGGAAATATGACGCCTCTAGAGTGAAGCGATTATTTTCAGTATTTCAGATTTTCGTTAAAAGCCTTGTAGATTAATTTTATCACATCGTGTTTTCAACAAGTCTCGGATGGATGACTGTGGGAAGGCACGTCACACGCAGTCGGGAATTGTTTTTAAGAACATAATTTGCCAAGTATGAATCAATGATCAACCGAGTTGACTAAGCGTTATCCATTTATGGCGCATTCTTGGCAAATTGAAAATTTCGTTTTAGATACTTGATGAAGTAGAATTTATAATGTTATATATCACGGCAGGTACTATGGGCCATACTCGATTGCATATAATAAATGTTTGGTTACAAACTGGCAACAGTAAATCGATCAGTTGTTAAAAGGGAATCAAAAGCGCTCATGCGATATAAACTTCCCCTTTCTCGTTATAAATATGTTTCTTTGGTTGAAGTTTTCTGATAAAAGCGTTGGTGATCTCGAATTATAAAATTGGTGAAATTTTTTGGCATGTAAAGCCCACACATATCCATGACACTGTTTTATTGCTGCTCCATACAAAATTGACCTTAGTTATTCTGAATTTGGTTTTTATTTTTAACTGGTGAGACTGGTGAGATGTCAGGTCTGTGTATAGTTTTATTATCACATATACTTGAAAAAGACATATCAACCTTTCCTTTGGAAATTTTTTTGTAAAATGTCGCGCTATAATAAATTTAGGAAAAATGATAAAATGTTATGACGACTAGTGATGACGACAAGTAAAAATCAAAAATAAATTGACGACAGAACTAGGCAACGTAGTTTTACTTTCAAAACTGAATAGTAATAAAAAATAGGTGAACTGGATAACAAATGTTTGACGGCATTTAAGGCATTTTTAATAGATTTGGCAGCTATAAAAGTAATAGTAAAAATGGGATATGTGTTATTTTTATGAAACCCACGATTTGATTCGGAAAAATACTTCGATTCGAATTTCAAATGATTCGATTTTGCCCATCCCTACTTGTGACTTCGGATTCTTTGGTGACAGTTGTCCCAAGGATTCCTGATTGAAATAGTATTGAAGTCGAAAGCAACACGATCTTTATTCTACGAAATGACAAGTATATTTGTAAGCCTTCGTTTGCTCATATTCTATCTTGTTTAGACAAAAACAAAATATAACTTGCATAACAGCGAATAAAGACCATCATGCATTCATCAGTATATATTTATCATTATTCGCTATTGTTTTTGTATGAAGAAGTTAGGCTATGATTAGCAAAAGCTTACAAATATACTTGTTATTTCGTGGAAAGAGATCATGTTGTCTTTGAAAAAAGAACTTGCAACAGTTTAGAAGTATATTTTTAATTATATATTGAGGAAATGAACGAATAGTTGATATGTACACTCATCAGTACTTTGTTGATTAACATTATTGAGTGAAGGGGATTTAGATTTAAAACATATTCCATGTTGTAAAAAATGTTTTTTTCCAAGGCATTATAAATCGAAAACTTGAACGGAATTTTCCGCCGATACAGCTACAACAACAGACAGCACCTTCTTGATTCGTATTCCAATTTTTAAGTTTTTTAAATACATGACGATGATGACGGCAGCTGTATCCGTAGATAATTTAACCTTTTTTCGAGCGTTAAGAATCATTTGCCCCCACCCATGTTTTCGCGTTAACTAACATTTTTGTGTGTTTATATATCCAACAACCGATAATAGACGTCCCCTTTTGTATTTATTGTGGTTTTATACCTTTTATATCTTCCGCCATCACCGCCTAAGACTGTTTGTTAAAATGCTGTTCAGAGACCGCCCAATATTCTAACAAGCGATATTTGTTTAGGGCTGGGCAAGACCGAATCATTCGGAATTCAAATCTGATTCGAATATTTTTTCGAATCTGATCGAAACACTAATTTTATGCAAATAACAAATATCCCATTTTCACTATTATAACTTGTCTCCATCGTGAAAATGAAGAAATGCATAATTTATCATACATATTTTAACCTCGAAATATAATCGATTTTTGGTCAAATTTGAAAAAAATGAAGATCCTAGTCTATTCAGCGAGTTTTTGTTCCTATGAACGATTCAATATTTTACTCGTAATATCTTCAATGATTCTAGATATAATAAAACGGGCAGGTTTGAGCTGAAATGTGCGATCGAAAAAAACCGCCATTTCCTAACGGAAACCTAAAAAACTTTACGTTTAAAAAACGTTTACCACGGCCATTTTCTTTAAAGAGGAACATTATGAACCTGTCATGCAAAAGAAACGGATTACACATGTCATTAATATTACTTAAATTTATGAAGCATGAGTCACAGATGGACCGTGCCTCATCGACGCGACCCATCAGTGACCCGACCCATCAGTGACCCATATCTAACAAAAGATGTTTTCACAAATTATTTCCGATTGGAGGATGGACCACGCCGCGAATCAGTTCTACACAAAATATCTTTCTCGGTATTGGGTGTTAAAAAGTTGTTTCATCGTCTATTTTCTGGCAGACAAAAATATTGAGGCGTCGGATATTAATTTTGTCCATTGCATTAATATATATATATATATATACGCACAAACAATTTTACCATTATATGACATTTCGTATATATGCCCATGTTAGAGCTCGGATAGATGTTCTATTTTAAATCGCCTTTTTACACTGTTGGTTTTGAATAAATACCCCCCAAGAGTTAATAATATTTCTGAATGCCTTACAACCTGCCAACAAATCTTATTTTTCTCATTCAGATTTTTAGGAATTTTTAATAAAAGGATATCACATTCGAGTATTGCTCATCATGTCGTCACAGAAAAAGAAAAAAGATTCCGGAGGAGAAGTAGAGCAAAGTTGGTTAATACATAATATTTTTTTTTATTTTCTTGAGAGTGAATTTTTTTGATCTAACATGTTTTGTTAAGTGTGAGTCACCGATGGATTGTGCCGGTTCGGCACGATCCATCTGTGGCTAATGTTTGGGAAAATTGAATTTCTGACTCACGAATAAATAAATGGTCACTCTTTATTAGATTGATTTTTATACAAGTTTGTCGAAGTATCAAATCGAAATTTCTCGTATAATATATATATATATATATCTGTCCGGTACTGGCAGGAAAAAACAGCACGGTTGTCATGTGAAGTTAATGTCCAAGATAGATCGCGCTTCGGTAGCGCCGTGGACCAGTGACTAATTAACTTACTGAGTCGGGCTGTTCAAGATATTCGATTCGATTCGCGATATTCGAACCACAAATTATTGAATGCGATTTTTGCAACAGTTCGAAATCAACAAAATGGCAATTTTGCCTTTTTTTTCGAAAATAAGTGTAAAATTTTACGCCAATTATGACATGATAAAAATATGGGTTTATTTGCGTATTGTATTATTGATTAGATTATTTGATCCGATTATTCGATTCGATTATGGAACCAAATAATTTAAGATTCATTCAAATTATTATATCGATTATATAATAATATTATTGATAATATAAAACTAAAAAGTTTCAGGCAACAGCACATTGCATGGAGCAGCAAGAGGAGGAGCAATGATTGGGAGAGCAGCTGGATCAGCCCTGGGATCCGTCTTGGGTGCCGGTGCGGCGGCTCCTGCAGGAGCTTTATCAAAAGTTGCAGGGGATTATGCAGGTGAGAGTGAATTCGGAAACATTACATTGAATCGCCCGGTGAAGATACCACTAACCACACTTTACTATGGCGCTCAGTTCCGCTCAAATGCAGTCTGGTTTCTATATCTTTTAGTAGCTCTCTAATATTATGTGATCATTAGTTATATTCATTCAGGCATTGCTTCCGACATTGCTTAGAGTGTAATTGTCCAACACCAGAATTTCAGCTTCTGAAACTGGCCAAATAATTTAATTAAGCAACGCGTCCTACGTTTAAAACCACTTAAAAAACACTTTTTTCATTTCCGCCTCCTGAAATACACTAGTGATTGGAATAATATATCGCTTCTGTAATAATCGATACAACCAGTTAAGCGACTTGTGGATAACGTTTTACTGACTGAGCTGAATGACCTTTGTTTGCAATGAAAGATTACCAAATGAAATGAAATTTATTTCACAGTATGTGAATAATTTTTGCTGTCAATCTAGTCATTACAAACTAAGTAAATAAAACGAAAATACCACAACACTAGGTAACCTTGTTTCTAGTTTAACTCTCAAAACCAAGTAATACCTCGATCATCGTTTGTCTGAATTCATGTCATTTTCAATGGATTTGAAGGTTAACCTTTTTAATAGTCTATTTTGAAAGATTTTAGGTATCTATCATAATAGGAATCTAGTTGTGAAATAGGTGGATTTACGCGGCGAAGTCCGAAACAGAAATCTAGTTAAGAAGGTTAAACTAGACAATGTATATTTTCTTGAAACTTCGCAAAAGTGCCTTGGTGCTTTCACCTTGAATTGAAAACACTAATAGAATCGCAGAATATCAAAGCATATGTCAAACACGCGGTGATGTAATAGGTTTCTGAAAATTTTGATTTATTTCAGCGAGTGTTTTGACTTCAACCCACTAGCGTGGTTCGGGAAGGGGGCTAAGGCGCAATGGCTCTGTTCCCCACTTGACCACAAAAAAGAAGAACGCCTTTTCGCTCTCAAAATTTTGCGAGCGCGCCTCCGGTGCGAAGCCGCAATTGCACCTAACTAAGTAATGTGAGACCTCCGCATCCTATTTTTGATTAAATTTTGCGATTTGCCGGCTGCTGATGTATACAATAGAAACGCTATTTTTCATTCTTCGAGAGAGGAAAGCTAAGACTACGGTAAAATTATCGTCTTTTGACAGTGATAATACTCAATGATATTGACTCAGTGGCTTTCCCGGCAAAATAGTCACTCGCCGCCCGAGGCGCAACAACACATATACCTGTGATATCTGTCACCGAAGAAGTGATTACAAATGTCACAAATGGTCAATTAGTGCAAATACACTTTATATTAGCTGTGTTTTTGTCACAGTGAATCAAAGTATACGAAAAAATATATTCCATTGTTATAGAGGATATGAACAAACATGCGATTCATTTCAGCGGGAAGTTCTTCGAACCAGGCCGATACACCGAGGAAGGAGAATGAAAAGAAGAAGAAGGAAAAAGGAAGAAAAAGTAATGAAAGTAATTCTCAGGCATCAGGTAAGCCCGTCCAGAATTACATTTTGTTAAACATGATTCGTACCTCGGTGACGCGATTCGCCAGCGATGTATGCTCAACAAAATTTAATTAAGGAAGTCGGGACGTTGTTTTGTTGGAAAAAAACGTAATGGGCATTTCTTTATGCCCAAAATATGCAAAATTTTGTGACATATACTAAGAAGAAAATGGACAATTGAAGACTTATTTTTGGCGATGAAGTAAAGAGTAATGGTGATCCCTGCAACTGCACGGGTAGGATACGTCGCTCTTTAAATCAGCAAAAAACAAATCTATTCTATATCTGTTCTATATCACGAAATTGAGTCAAAATATAGATATAGTGTATATTGACAGCTCTGTCGATACAACAGGCGACACAGACACGCACTGAGTACGTGCGTCCGCTAGCCCTAAAATTGATTTAACTGCACGAAACGATGGACACAAAATTATTTGCGATAATTGCACACACGAAGACAAGGATAACAAAGGCCACATAAAACATGAAAAAAAACAGAAAGTTAATATATTGATGCAAAATCGTAGAGAAAAACGAAAGCATGCGCCACAAATAAGTCACCGCTCGGTGGCGAAATCTATAAATGCACTTCCGACAACGAGATTCAACGGGTTTCATTTCGGAAACTTTCTTTCAAGCGTTCTTCGTTGAGCAGAAGTCACTGATAGATCGACTCGCCGAGGCGCGTCCTCCATTGAGTTGTCGATTGAAAAAATGATATTTCTAATTGGGTTAACTTGATATCGGCTAAAATCGTTGAATACTTCCGAAATGGATTGAAAAGATCAATTGCGATCCTGTTGTATTGTCATTATGCATAGTCTGGTATAATAATGAAGCATAGACTGAAGCCTTACACATATCTGAATCATCAAAGAATATTATTCTCATTTTACACTTTTAGGAAAAAATCGTGGTTGGCAATGTGGAAACTGTTGTTGCCGAAACTGTTGTCTTTGGAGGATCAAGTAGCGTAAGAAAAAGCGGTTAATGTAGAACGAACATCACAGGTATTATTTTCTTCCTGAATTAGAAGAGTTTGCCACTTTTTTTCGAAATTGAACATAAAATCACCTCATTTTGGATACAATTTTAACAAATCTATACTGTAACAAAAGTTCAGTAAATTTGCTGGTCATTTGCAGTAATTCCACATTTCGCAAAGTTAAAAAAAACGCGCCTTGTTAATGAGATTTGTGCCAACTATAGGACGAAAGAGTCAATTTTGAATTTTTGTCAATACCGGTAAGTAAAATTGTTGTCAAAGACTAGTGATTTTGTTACAATGCAACTTTAAATTACTAATTTTACTAGAAAAATTCAATGAATTTTTAATATTTACAACGATAACCTTTTTAAAACAAAAAATAGAGTCATTCCAAATTCATGCTTTGGCATAGGGCGTTTCGACATTTGCCGAATACCTTAAAATATAATAAATAAATATAGTAATGACGAAAAACATATTTTATTTGAGGTTTTAAAACATTTTCCAATATCGCATAAAGTTACTTTCATTTTAAAAAATTGTACTAAAAGTACGACTTTGACTTTATTTTTAATTTTCAGTGAACAACGCGGGAGGAGTTGACGACAGAGGATCTTCAGCGAAAAGGGGACGTTCTAATCCGGGAGAAAGTAGTAGCAGCAGTAGCAGCAGCACTGACAGCGATTAATAAACAAACCATTTTCATCGCTTTTGAGGCACAGTGTAACAAAAATACAGTAAAATTGTCGATCATTTACAGTACATTTGCTCATTTACTAAACGCTATTGATAAAATTGCTAAAGCGACTTTTCCAGTCCGTTCTGGGCTGGTATTGAAAATTGTTGTCCGAAGTACCGATCCATCAGCATTCTTGGCATAAATCAACAAAGCTGTTTCGATTTTGAAAATTTTAATTTAAAATAACTGTATTTTTGTCACATCAGTGCCACAAACGTTTTCACATTTCATTGCTTTTTATAGATTGCTGTTTCGTTATATATTGAGATACTTTTATATTAAAAACTCATCAAATTCGGGTATTTTGTTTTGAAATTCTCAGGGTACGATAGCAAGCATTGTAATTATAGCACTTTCGCTTGTGTGTCCTTGTGCGACTGTTTCTCGACATGTGATTTTACAACTGTCGGCAGTGAAATTACAGGAATAAGAAATTAAAAATACAGTTATTTTACTCCTGCGTATAGGAAAATTACCGGTTTTCTGGGATGAAATTTACAGTGGTTTCGGCAGTAAATATCACTGTTTTCTAGCGTTTTTTTTGGTGCCAGGTCAAATTTCGAAGGTCGCCTTTCAATGCTAGGGTCAGTATAGTCAAAAGAATCGAGGCGTGCTTTTTCAAATATGATGCAATACGTGAAGGGCAGTAGATATTCTCAACACCCCCCCCCCCCCCCGTCTCAGCGCATTGCCCTTTTATTCGGTTGAAAATTGATGGAAAAGGGCGATTTTAGAATTCTTTCAAACAAAACATAAGAATAAGGGGAAAAAATGATGGGAAAACGCGCCAAAGCGCGATATCTTTCATTGAAACAATATTATAGGGTCCGAAGAGGCGAAAAATTGACTTTAGCCGATTTTGAATCATTGAAAACTTTACTATTCAATAAAAACGTTGTATACTACGCAGTAAATACCTTAAAATGATCCAAAATAAGAAAATCAAGCCGAAGATAAGAGTAAATTGTGATTATTTCAGCGATATTCAGTTTTAGGATTTCGACGCAAGAACCGACTAACCGATCGCTTGTGGGGTAAAGGCTACTTCAGTATGTAGAACCAGCAACTGCACTCTCAGTAGAAAACATCCCCGAAGACTAAAACGCTATGCTGAAGTGCAATGAGCCGTATTGGCCCTGGGCGATAGAGAACCATCTACCACAAAGTTTTTTTTGCTTTGAGTGAATTTCAATCTTGCATTTCAAAACATGGTTAGTCATTTTTTCCTGCAGCTATGAACTTCAATATTGTAATCCAAATATTTCCTGTTTACGACATAAATTCAACCGCATCGGTTTTCTTATTTGAGAACGCTTGCACCAAATGATGTACGCTAATCGCATTTACATGCCTGCAAAGCACAAACACACGCAACGAAACGGGCACTATCGCTTAGTTATCGGAAACCTTTCAGTTCCGTTGGAAAACGTAAGGAACTGCATGCGTTTCGTTGCGCTAGCGTAAAACGCAAGGCTAAATAAAACAAATCCTAAAAAGTACAACCTACCTAAACGTGTATTGTGGCTTTCAGTGGTGTCTGCTTTGTACGCAGCTAGAACCATCTACCATTTAATTATATGATAAACAGTTCATTCCAATATCTGTGCGCAAAAGGACAAATCGTGTTGTAAAGAAGCCCTGGCATATCTACAAACCAGGCAAAAACCTGAAAAGGTATAAAGAAGTTCGCTATAAGCATCTGATCGCCAACATACACACTTTCTACACACATTAATCGAATATGAGCTTATGCAGGCAGGCAAAACGCAGAAAGGTACCAACTACGATAATGAACAAATATCAAGTTAATCTGTCCCATGATCGCTCATGTCGGCCTAAATTAAATAACGAGATTGATTGGTACCAAGAGGCATTCATGCTGCGCGATTTATCAGTGAGTCATCCCTATCATATATAACTGATATAGTCAAGCAACTTTTAAATAGTTTCATCTATCAAAACAATTTGTAAATATAATATTTTCATTGTTTTGTTGAGCTTAGGTACCCGACAACAACGCATATAGAGTCACGAATTTCGCTGTTTATAAGAACTTATTATTATTACATTTTCTGTGGTTATGGAGAATCCTGCAAAAATTGGCAATGCCCGAACAATTGTTGGCGTTCTTTAATGACAGGCCTGCCGTCTGTTAGTGCATTTCGGCTCTGTTCGTTCTGAATAAAAACTACATAACATCCTAACATCCTGGACACCATTGTCCCCCCACCTGCCGGCGACACCACAAGTCGGCAGATTTATTCGATTATGCGTAATATTAGAGTTTTAATAGATTTTTTTACCTTTTTACTACATCGGGAATTCCGCCTTTAATCGAGGCGGAATGTTGCAATATATATATTTATATTTGAAAGTTGGCGATTGTGTCCATTTGGTATATCACACAAGATGGCGACCGTGATGAGGAAAGAATCACAAATATCCTTTCTCATTTGTGATAAATTCGACCAGTATATTTTTACAACATGGTGGCGACGGTGGGCCGATCGTAATAAGGAATTTCATTTTGCCAACATGATCGAGGCACCATTCATTGTTGATCGGCGCTTTTCTTGTATGTTTTGACAATTCTTACTCTAATTGGGAAAATATTAATCACTAGATGCAAGTTCATCTAACATTGGCTCATCGCTTAACGTGTCGCGTTGTCGCAACCTTATCGCCGTGTTGGGTGAAAAGCTGTCCAATAATCAACCTATCTGAATCATGATGAATAAACTTGATATACCAATAGTTTTTTTTATCAATATCGATATGTTGTGCGAGAATAAAGGGGAGGGGTGAATTTATGCGATACTGATTGTTCTGGTGAGAATGTGCTGTGATTTTTTAATACATAGGAAGCCAAGTAAAATCTACCGCAAATTGTCGTCTTGTACATTACAGGCCTAATTTATTTGAAAAAAAAATGGTCATATAAGTCACCACAGAATTAACTACAGAAAGTCAGTAATGATCTGGCACTGGTAATATCTATATTAAGAATTGACACGTGTATACTATAATTTTACGCACATGCCTATCCATGCTATATGCACATTCCCATTGTTTTTGCCGTTGTTACGAAAAATGCTCAATATTTTAATTTACTAGAAGCAAGACTATCTATACAATATCAAAATCATTGGAAAACGCCATGGCGTCCTAATAAAGACGATAGACATACGCCTATACAGGAAAAATTTCTCCAAAAAAAAAATTCGCTTCGAGAAAAATCACCCGGAAGCAAATTGTCCTATTGAATCAACTTTTTTGTCACAAGATTTTAAGATGTTCCGGTAAATTAAATTTTAATTCTCCTTATTAATCAGATTCTCACGGTCAATTTATGGAAATCGTCTTCGGTACAATCGATCAATCCTTTGAATATTATCTCAAGCGCTATGTCCTGATATTACGTAAGAATCAGAATTGGATGTAGCTGACTTTGAATAAGAATCTTTCTGTTGCAATCCGTGCGCACTGTATAAAATTTTACATTGCGAATTCCCTCTCACTCGCAAGAAGCAGTGCGAAAGGTTTTACCGAAAATATGTATCTTAAAGGTACACAGGTTGCAGGTACACAACAAGAAAACCATTGAATTCATTATGCAAAAAAGATATATTTCTAGAAAACTACGTGAATGTTTTTGTAATAGGTAATTACATATATCAAATAACAAGTAAATATGTATAAGTGACGATTTTGCAATCTGGCTTTAGAGTCCACCGTTAAGAAATCTCGTATTTTATGAAATTTTATAATGACCTTGGAATAATATAACAGAATAAAATTAATAGAGGCATATGTGTTATGATTCGATAAACATGTTTCACACAGTTTCATATTATATTATTTGATAATATTTATTTGATTCTGGATTTTCTATAAATTTAAAAAAATATAAAAAATAATCGCAAAGTATTAGTAGTGAATTCGTTAGAAAATATCTGTGTAGTTTTTCAAATTCCATAATAGATTTTAGTTAATAGTAAATCTCTTCTTATTTTCACGATGTTGGTCGAATTTCAGTTTATTTGTACGCAGTCTTTGAACCGATGAAGGCAACCAGTAAAATTAGTATAATTGCATTTATAAAAATTTGCGCGCAAATGGAGCAAACGTAAGTGGGCTGAAACATTGCATTGCATCAGATGCGGCGGAAGTATTGAATTTTAGGCAATTTTGCGCGCCTAAACTTTTGAATTTATTGAGAAAAATTTCTCATTAGGCAAATAAAAGAAAAAGGGGCCGCTGACGCGCGAAAGAACAAAAAACTGGACCGAAATTCTTCGGGTTATATTTTTATTTTAATCGATCTGAAGCAACAAAAATTCTTGCTGATGACGCGAAAAAATATCCTAAAACCAGAATTCGGTGATTGAAAGTGTCTAATTATTGGATTTAACCACTGCAAAAAGTTTTGATATTTCTGTCCCTTCCGAAAGAACTTGGAAAATTCAATTATATTGGTCAGCGACGGAAATATGACGCCATAAACACTCTAGTGTGAAGCGATTATTTTCAGTATTTCAGATTTTCATTGAAAGCTCTGTAGGTTAATTTTATCATATCGTGTTTTCAACAAGTCTCGGATGGATGACTGTGGGAAGGCGCGTCACACGCAATCGGAAATTTTTAAAAAAAAATATTAAAAAATTTTAAATTTTTAAATTTTTTTTTTTTTAAAAAAAAATTTTTTATGTTTTTAAAAACATAATTTGCCAAGCATGGATCACTGATGGATCGCGATTACTGAGCGTTATCCAACTATGGCGGATGTTCGGCGAAATACAACTTCTGACTTAGATGATTGATAAAATTGGAAATCATGATTGGGACTTACTTGTCGATGCCACATATCATGGTAGGTTCTATGGATCATACTTGATCAAACAACCTCATTCTAATTGCATATATTATTGTTTCAGTGAATGGAGAATTTCTTGGGAGGTATTCAAAAGTGCTCATGCGATATAAACTTCCTCATTCTTGTTGTAATATGTTTGTTGGGTTAAATTTTTGTGCTTTAAAAAACTCTCTTAGTTATTTCTTCACGCTGAATTTTCAACGCGAGGGGGAAAAGAGATTCAATAAAATTCAAAGTTTAATAAAGACCTTGCAACATATTTAGGAAATGAAGGAATATCTGTTATAAACATTCCTTAATATCCCTGCGAATCGTTTCTGGTTAATATTTCAGATGAACGAAATTCCTTGTATTCTACCATATTTTGAAGCAAAGTCATGATTTACGTCCAGATTTGCCGCGTAACATAACATTTCACAGCAAAATGAATCGATATAAGAATAATCAAAATACGAAATAACTTCTAATAAACTGCGGACAATCTGTGGCTTATGTTTGATAATATTGCATTTGCTTTGTCAGTTACCAAACTAGTTTTTGCAGATGGAGAGGTCTGCAATTTTTTTATGACGTATAAAACGTGATAATGTAAGAGCAGATGCGGCGCAAGTATCGAATCTTGGGCATTTGAATTTGGCGCGTTCAAAGTTTTGGATTTATTGAGGAAAATTCCTCATTAGGCAAACCAAAGAAATAACTGCCACTGGTGCACGAAAAAAGAATGAAAAACTGGACTGAAATTCGTTGCCTTGTATTTTTTTTTATTCGAAGTCAAGAAACAAAAATTTTTGCTGATAACGCGAAGAAATATCCTAAAACCAGAATTCAGGGATTAGAAGTGTTGGATTTAAATATCGGATTTAACAAATGCAAAAAAGTTTAAGGGACGGTCCTTTCCGTAAGAACTTGGAAGATTAAATTCTATTGTTCAGCGACGGAAATATGACGCCATAAACACTCTAGTGTGAAGCGATTATATTCAGTATTTCAGATTTTCATTAAAAGCCTTGTAGGTTAATTTTATCATATCGTGTTTTCAACAAGTCTCGGATGGATGACTGTGGGAAGGCACGTCACACGCAATCGGAAATTTTTTTTAAGAACATAATTTGCCAAGTATGATGAATCACTGATCAACCGAGTTGACTAAGCGTTATCCATTTATGGCGCATTCTTGACAAATTAAAAATTTCGATTGAGATACTTGATGAAGTAGAATTCATAATGTTATATATCATGGTAGGTACTATGGGCCATACTTGATTGCATATAATGATGTTTGGTTACAAATTGGCAACAGTAAATCGATCAGTTGTTAAAAGGGAATCAAAAGCGCTCATGCGATATAAACTTCCCCTTTCTCGTTATAAATATGTTTCTTTGGTTGAGGTTTTTTGATAAACGAAGGATATATACTAAACAAATTAGTTGTTTTGGTGATAAAAAAAAATTCATACGGTTTTCTGAGCATTCGTTTTCTTCGGATGAACAAAAATGCTTCAAAACTATCAACATTGATATTCCTTAGCGATATTGATGATATTGAAGGTCTGTGTCCTTTTTTACTTTCACGTATACTTAAAAAAGAAATATTAGCCTTTCTATGGAAAATTTTTTTCTAAAATGTCGCGCTGTAATAAATTTAGGAAAAATGATGAAATGTTATGACGACGAGTAAAAATCAAAAATGAATTTACGACAGAACTAGGCAACGTAGTTTTACTTTCAAAACTGGGTAGTAATAAAAAATAGGTGAACTGGGTAACAAATGTTTGTCGGCATTTAAGGCTTTTTTAGTAGATTTGAGAGGTGAAATTTTTATGATAAAAAACATGATCCACCTGCAACATAAGATTTAAAAAATTCATTAAACGCTTCTCTGTGTGATAAGGATTCTAGACTGTCGTACAGTGGTCTGTGTGCAGCCCTTTTCCTTGTGTGTTTGTGACTAGGGCTGGGCAATTCCATTCGGTGATTCGAAGTACAGACTATCGGAATCATTCGTGAATCGGTCATAGGAACAAAACATGCTAAATGAAGTGCATTGTTTTAATTTTAGCGACAAAATGCAATCGATTTTAGTCAAATTTGACCAAAATTTGTTGTATTTCGTCATTAAAATGAAAATACATGGCTTTTAAGTTATTTGTGAATCGTATCTGTATATTTCCTAATCATCATAATGGCAGCTATAAAAGTAATAGTAAAAATGGGATATGTGTTATTTTTATGAAACCCACGATTTGATTCGGAAAAATACTTCGATTCGAATTTCAAATGATTCGATTCTGCCCATCCCTACTTGTGACTTCGGATTCTTTGGTGACAGTTGTCCCAAGGATTCCTGAATGAAATAGTATTGAAGTCGGAAGCAACACGATCTTTATTCAACGAAATGACAAGTGTATTTGTAAGCCTTCGTTTGCTCATATCCTAACTTGTTTAGACAATAACAAAATATAACTCGCGTAACAGCGAATAAAGACCATCATGCATTCATCAGTACATATTTATCATTATTCGCTATTGTTTTTGTGTGAAGAAGTTAGGCTATGATCAACAAAAGCTTACAAATATACTTGTTATTTCGTGGAAAGAGATCATGTTGTCTTTGAAAAAAAGAACTTGCAACAGTTTTAGACGAATATTATTAATAATATATTGAAAAAATGAACGAATAGTTGATGTACACTCACCAGTACTTTGTTGGTTAATATTATTGAGTGAAGGGGATTTAGATTTATTCTGTTTACTGTGATATTGTTTTGCTCTATGGGAGAATTCCATTTTATCGTGCGTCCATTATTGAAATTTGGTTCATTTTATTCACCTCAAAATTTAAGTAGATGTTGCTAACATTTTTTTAAATTAAAAAAATTTCTCTGCGATGAAGTGTAACTTCGGGAAGTTATATCAAACGAATGTCATTAAATGTTTCATGTAATAACCTAAACGTTACGTCTTCAAATTTATGAGTTCCATATTTCTTTTTGCTATTGTGGCCATTTCATCAAATTGATATCAATCCAATTTTTTTTTCAAATTTTTTGGATCTTCAGAAGGATGACTCCTATATACGCGTATCAATTCTTTTCCAGGAAACCTTTCCAGGGTTTTATATCTCATTTACTGTGGCATTTAAAAAAGTTTCCATCTATTTTTGAATAAAAATTCAACTTGCGTCGATTAAATCAAGTTAAGATTCTTTGGAAAGATATTTTCAAATGGATTGATAACTCTTAACCATACTTGAGCTAACATATCCCGACAACCTTATTCTAATTGCATATATTAATGTATTAGTGAGTCGAGAATTTCTTAGGAGGTATTCAAAAGTGCTCATGCGATATAAACTTCCCCATTTTAGTTATAATATGTTTGTTAGGTTGAATTTTTGTGTTTTTAAAACTACCTTAGTGATTTATTTGGTCAGCGACGGAAATATGACGCCACGAATACTCTAGTGTGGAGCGATTATTTGCAGTATTTCAGATTTTCATTAAAAGCCTTGTAGGTTCATTTTATCATATCGTGTTTTTTTTTCATGTTGTAAAAAATGTTTCTCTTTTACCAAAGTAATTATAAATCGAAACCTTGAACAGAATTTTTTTGCCGATACAGCTACAACAACAAATAGCACCTTCTTGATTCTTATTTCAATTTTTGAGTTTTTCATCGTCTTGGACTGCTTTGTTGGTAGTGAGCTAACACCGAATACGTTGGTCTTGATGGTAGACGTCAATTTTTGTTCTTTCTTCTAATTTTTTTTATCGACATTCACTCTGAGCAAGGCCTAAAGGAAACCAACTATCGGTCACTTAAAAGCAGAGAGCTACTAAAGATGTAATACCAGCAACTACACTGTGCACAGAAAATATCCCAAACGGAACTGAACTGCCATGGTGAAGCGCAGTGAGTAATATCTGCCCTAGGTGTTGGTAAAACCATCCACCATTTCCTAATTTCCAGTCCGAAGGCTTAAACACTTTTCTTGAAATTTTAAGGAAATAAATTAATTACTTGATTTTATAGAAGCCATGGAAAGAAAATTCGTCACCAAATAATATCACTGTTGTTTTCAATGTCAGTTCTGTTTTCTTGTGGATCACGATACAAACGGCGTTTTGTAAAAACAAGTTACATGTGTCGCCCATTATTACGCCATAATTTACCACATATATATTTCATATTTTGGCCATCTGTATTTAAGGTTCTGAATGCGACAAAGCCTTCAAGTATTTGTAAGATTTATATTTGATAAATGAACGAAAGTTTTTGTTAGTTTATACGCCCTAACATTAAAGTGTAAAAGTTGCATCGGTTTTTCAAAATTACGAGTTACTTGGCAACAAAAGCTTACAAATATACTTACTTGTTATTTCGTGGAATGAGATAATGTTGTCTTTGAAAAAAGAACTTGCAACAGTTTAGACGTATATTTTTAATTATATATTGAGGAAATGAACGAATAGTTGATATGTACACTCATCAGTACTTTGTTGTCGAGAGAAGGGGATTTGGATTTATTCTGTTTACTGTGATATTGTTTTATTTTATGGTAGAAATTCCATTTTATCGTGCGTCCATTATTGAAATTTGGTTCATTTTATTCACCTCAAAATTTAAGTAGATGTCGCTAAATTTTTTTAAATTAAAATTTTCTCTGCGATGAAGTGTAACTTCGGGAAGTTATATCAAACGAATGTCATTAAATGTTTCATGCAATAACCTAAACGTTACGTCTCCAAATTTATGAGTTCCGTATTTCTTTTTGCTATTGGGGCCATTTTATCAAATTGATATCAATCCAATTTTTTTTTCAAATTTTGTGGATCTTCGGAACGATCACTCCTATAAACGCGTATCAATCCTGTTCTAGGAAACCTTTCCAGGGTTTCATATCTCATTTACTGTGGCATTTAAAAAAGTTTCCATCAATTTTTTGAATAAAAAATTCAACCTGCGTCGATTAGATCAAGTTAAGATTCTTTGGAAAGATATTCTAAACCAAATATCATTGGTTGTAAAATAATAAATGTTAATTCAATAAAAACATGTCTATTCTCCATAAACGTTAAAAACGTAATTTAAACGTAAAAACATATGTTGTAAAAAATGTTTTTTTTTTTTTCAAGTCATTATAAATCGAAAACTTGAATCGAATTTTTTTTCGCCAAAACAGCTACAACAACAGACAGCACCTTTTTAATTCTTATTCCAATTTTTGAGTTTTCAAATACATGACGATGATGACGGTAGCTGTATCCGTAGATATTTTAACATTTTTCTATAGTTTAGAATCATCGTTGAGAACCCACCCATGTTTTCGCGTTGACTGAATAAGAGATTCATTAAAATTCAAAGTTTAATAATAAAGATCTTGCAATATATTTAGGACATTAATGAATATTAGATATGAACATTCAACATCACCGCGAATCGCTACTGGTTAATATTAATGGAAGAAAGTAGATTCACATTTGTTCCGTTCATTGTGAAATTGTTTTGTTCTTTGATAAAATCAATGTTAATGACGCGTTTATCATTGAACTTATTTCATTGTATAAATAGAAAGTTCCAACATTTCAGATAAACGAAATTACTAGTAATTAAACATATTTTGAAGCCACGTCATGATTTATGTCCAGATTTGCCGCGTAACATAACAATTCACAGCAAAATGAATCGAAATACAAAATACCTTTCAATAATCTGCGGACAATCTGTGGCTAATGTTTGATAATATTGCATTTGCTTTCTCAGTTACGAAACTAGTTTTTTGCAGATGGAGGGTTCTACATTTTTTTTATGACGTATAAAACTTGATAATGTAAGAGCAGATGCTGCGCAAGTATCGAATCTTGGGCATTTAAATTTGGCGCGTTCAAAGTTTTGGATTTATCGAGGAAAATTCCTCATCAGGCAAACCAAAGAAATAACTGCCACTGGTGCGCGAAAAAAAAACAAAAAACTGGACCGACATTCGTTGACTTGGATTTTTTTTAATCGAGGTCAAGAAACAAAAATTCTTGCTGATGACGCGAAAAAATATCCTGAAACCAGAATTCAGGGATTAGAAGTGTTGGATTCAAATATTGGATTTAACAAATGCAAAAAGTTTAAGGTTACGATCCTTTCCGTAAGAACTTGGAAGATTAAATTCTATTGGTCAGCGACGGAAATATGACGCCTCTAGAGTGAAGCGATTATTTTCAGTATTTCAGATTTTCGTTAAAAGCCCTGTAGGTTAATTTTATCATATCGTGTTTTCAACAAGTCTCGGATGGATGACTGTGGGAAGGCGCGTCACACGCAGTCGGGAATTGTTTTTAAAAACATAATTTGCCAAGTATGAATCACTGATCAACCGAGTTGACTAAGCGTTATCCATTTATGGCGCATTCTTGGCAAATTGAAAATTTCGTTTTAGATACTTGATGAAGTATAATTTATAATGTTATATATCACGGCAGGTACTATGGGCCATACTCGATTGCATATAATAAATGTTTGGTTACAAATTGGCAACAGTAAGTCGATCAGTTGTTAAAAGGGAATCAAAAGCGCTCATGCGATATAAACTTCCCCTTTCTCGTTATAAATATGTTTCTTTGGTTGAAGTTTTTTGATAAAAGCGTTGGTGATCTCGAATTATAATAATTTCAAATCGAATCTTTTCAAATCGGATTCTGGTGAGAATATTTAAGAGGAAATGATAATAAATAACTTGTTCTTTTATTTTATTGGTGAAATTTTTTGGCATGTAAAACCCACACATATCCATGACACTGTTTTATTGCTGCTCCATACAAAATCGACCTTAGTTATTCTGAATTTGGTTTTTATTTTTAACTGGTGAGACTGGTGAGATGTTTCTTTTGTGAGAATATCAGGAAATCAAGTTTTGAAAAAATGGATTTTGGCCTTTTATGGGGGGTGCCATTATTGTTTTCGTGAACATTAGTTGTTTTGGTGACAAAAAAAAAATTTCATGCGGTTTTCTAAACATTCGTTTTCTTCGGAAGAACAAAAATGCTTCAAAACTCTCATCATTGCTATTCCTTAGCGATGTTGATGATATTGAAGGTCTGTGTATAGTTTTATTATCACATATACTTGAAAAAGACATATCAACCTTTCCTTTGGAAATTTTTTTGTAAAATGTCGCGCTATAATAAATTTAGGAAAAATGATAAAATGTTATGACGACTGGTGATGACGACAAGTAAAAATCAAAAATAAATTGACGACAGAACTAGGCAACGTAGTTTTACTTTCAAAACTGGATAGTAATAAAAAATAGGTGAACTGGATAACAAATGTTTGACGGCATTTAGGGCATTTTTAATAGATTTGAAAGGTGAAATTTTTATGATAAAAAATATGATCCACCTGCAACATATAATTCATTCAACGCTTCTCTGTGTGATAAGGATTTTAGAGTATCGTACAGTGGTCCGTGAGCTGCCCTTTTTCCTTGTGTATTTGTGACTAGGGCTGGGCAATTCGATTCGGTGATTCGAAGTACAGACTATTCGAATCATTCGTGAATGGGTCATAGGAACAAAACATGCTAAATAAAGTGCATTGTTTTAATTTTAGCGACAAAATGCAATCGATTTTAGTCAAATTTCACCAAAATTTGTTGTATTTCGTCATTAAAATGAAAATACATGGCTTTTAAGTCAGTTTATGCTAATATTTGTGAATCGTATCTTATATTTCCTAATCACCATAATGGCAGCTATAAAAGTAATAGTAAAAATGGGATATTTGTTATTTTCACGAAACCCACGATTCGATTCGGAAAAATTATTCGATTCGAGTTCCAAATGATTCGATTTTGCCCAGCCCCACTTGTGACTTCGGATTCGTATGTGACAGTTCTCCCAAGGATTCTTGAATGAAATAGTATTGAAGTCGAAAGCAACACGATCTTTATTCTACGAAATGACAAGTATATTTGTAAGCCTTCGTTTGCTCATATTCTAACTTGTTTACACAAAAACAAAATATAACTCACATAACAGCGAATAAAGACCATTATTCGTTCCTCAGTATATAATTATCAATATTCGTAATTGTTTTTGTGTGAAGAAGTTAGGCTATGATCAACAAAAGCTTACAAATATACTTGTTATTTCGTGGAAAGAGATCATGTTGTCTTTGAAAAAAGAACTTGCAACAGTTTAGACGTATATTATTAATAATATATTGAGGAAATGAACGAATAGTTGATATGTACACTCACCAGTACTTTGTTGATTAATATTATTGAGTGAAGGGATTTAGATTTAAAACATATTCCATGTTGTAAAAAATGTTTTTTTCCAAGGCATTATAAATCGAAAACTTGAACGGAATTTTCCGCCGATACAGCTACAACAACAGACAGCACCTTCTTGATTCGTATTCCAATTTTTAAGTTTTTCAAATACATGACGATGATGACGGCAGCTTGTATCCGTAGATAATTTAACCTTTTTCGAGCGTTTAGAATCATTTGCCCCCACCCATGTTTTCGCGTTAACTAACATTTTTGTGTGTTTATATATCCAACAACCGATAATAGACGTCCCCTTTTGTATTTATTGTGGTTTTATACCTTTTATACCTTCCGCCATCACCGCCTAAGACTGTTTGTTAAAATGCTGTTCAGAGACCGCCCAATATTCTAACAAGCGATATTTGTTTAGGGCTGGGCAAGACCGAATCATTCGGAATTCAAATCTGATTCGAATATTTTTTCGAATCTGATCGAAACACTAATTTTATGCAAATAACAAATATCCCATTTTCACTATTATAACTTGTCTCCATCGTGAAAATGAAGAAATGCATAATTTATCATACATATTTTAACCTCGAAATATAATCGATTTTTGGTCAAATTTGAAAAAATGAAGATCCTAGTCTATTCAGCGAGTTTTTGTTCCTATGAACGATTCAATATTTTACTCGTAATATCTTCAATGATTCTAGATATAATAAAAACGGGCAGGTTTGAGCTGAAATGTGCGATCGAAAAAAAACCGCCATTTCCTAACGGAAACCTAAAAAACTTTACGTTTAAAAAACGTTTACCACGGCCATTTTCTTTAAAGAGGAACATTATGAACCTGTCATGCAAAAGAAACGGATTACACATGTCATTAATATTACTTAAATTTATGAAGCATGAGTCACAGATGGACCGTGCCTCATCGACGCGACCCATCAGTGACCCGACCCATCAGTGACCCATATCTAACAAAAGATGTTTTCACAAATTATTTCCGATTGGAGGATGGACCACGCCGCGAATCAGTTCTACACAAAATATCTTTTTCTCGGTATTGGGTGTTAAAAAGTTGTTTCATCGTCTATTTTCTGGCAGACAAAAATATTGAGGCGTCGGATATTAATTTTGTCCATTGCATTAATATATATATATATATATACGCACAAACAATTTTACCATTATATGACATTTCGTATATATGCCCATGTTAGAGCTCGGATAGATGTTCTATTTTAAATCGCCTTTTTACACTGTTGGTTTTGAATAAATATACCCCCCAAGAGTTAATAATATTTCTGAATGCCTTACAAACCTGCCAACAAATCTTATTTTTCTCATTCAGATTTTTAGGAATTTTTAATAAAAGGATATCACATTCGAGTATTGCTCATCATGTCGTCACAGAAAAAGAAAAAAGATTCCGGAGGAGAAGTAGAGCAAAGTTGGTTAATACATAATATTTTTTTTAATTTTCTTGAGAGTGAATTTTTTGATCTAACATGTTTTGTTAAGTGTGAGTCACCGATGGATTGTGCCGGTTCGGCACGATCCATCTGTGGCTAATGTTTGGGAAAATTGAATTTCTGACTCACGAATAAATAAATGGTCACTCTTTATTAGATTGATTTTTTATACAAGTTTGTCGAAGTATCAAATCGAAATTTCTCGTATAATATATATATATATATATATCTGTCCGGTACTGGCAGGAAAAAAACAGCACGGTTGTCATGTGAAGTTAATGTCCAAGATAGATCGCGCTTCGGTAGCGCCGTGGACCAGTGACTAATTAACTTACTGAGTCGGGCTGTTCAAGATATTCGATTCGATTCGCGATATTCGAACCACAAATTATTGAATGCGATTTTTGCAACAGTTCGAAATCAACAAAATGGCAATTTTGCCTTTTTTTTTCGAAAATAAGTGTAAAATTTTACGCCAATTATGACATGATAAAAATATGGGTTTATTTGCGTATTGTATTATTGATTAGATTATTTGATCCGATTATTCGATTCGATTATGGAACCAAATAATTTAAGATTCATTCAAATTATTATATCGATTATATAATAATATTATTGATAATATAAAACTAAAAAGTTTCAGGCAACAGCACATTGCATGGAGCAGCAAGAGGAGGAGCAATGATTGGGAGAGCAGCTGGATCAGCCCTGGGATCCGTCTTGGGTGCCGGTGCGGCGGCTCCTGCAGGAGCTTTATCAAAAGTTGCAGGGGATTATGCAGGTGAGAGTGAATTCGGAAACATTACGTTGAATCGCCCGGTGAAGATACCACTAACTACACTTTACTATGACGGCTCAGTTCCGCCCAAGTGCAGTCTGGTTTCTATATCTTTTAGTAGCTCTCTAATATTATGTGATCATTAGTTATATTCATTCAGGCATTGCTTCCGACATTGCTTAGAGTGTAATTGTCCAACACCAGAATTTCAGCTTCTGAAACTGGCCAAATAATTTAATTAAGCAACGCGTCCTACGTTTAAAACCACTTAAAAAACACTTTTTTCATTTCCGCCTCCTGAAATACACTAGTGATTGGAATAATATATCGCTTCTGTAATAATCGATACAACCAGTTAAGCGACTTGTGGATAACGTTTTACTGACTGAGCTGAATGACCTTTGTTTGCAATGAAAGATTACCAAATGAAATGAAATTTTATTTCACAGTATGTGAATAATTTTTGCTGTCAATCTAGTCATTACAAACTAAGTAAATAAAACGAAAATACCACAACACTAGGTAACCTTGTTTCTAGTTTAACTCTCAAAACCAAGTAATACCTCGATCATCGTTTGTCTGAATTCATGTCATTTTCAATGGATTTGAAGGTTAACCTTTTTAATAGTCTATTTTGAAAGATTTTAGGTATCTATCATAATAGGAATCTAGTTGTGAAATAGGTGAATTTACGCGGCGAAGTCCGAAACAGAAATCTAGTTAAGAAGGTTAAACTAGACAATGTATATTTTCTTGAAACTTCGCAAAAGTGCCTTGGTGCTTTCACCTTGAATTGAAAACACTAATAGAATCGCAGAATATCAAAGCATATGTCAAACACGCGGTGATGTAATAGGTTTCTGAAAATTTTGATTTATTTCAGCGAGTGTTTTGACTTCAACCCACTAGCGTGGTTCGGGAAGGGGGCTAAGGCGCAATGGCTCTGTTCCCCACTTGACCACAAAAAAGAAGAACGCCTTTTCGCTCTCAAAATTTTGCGAGCGCGCCTCCGGTGCGAAGCCGCAATTGCACCTAACTAAGTAATGTGAGACCTCCGCATCCTATTTTTGATTAAATTTTGCGATTTGCCGGCTGCTGGTGGTATACAATAGAAACGCTATTTTTCATTCTTCGAGAGAGGAAAGCTAAGACTACGGTAAAATTCTCGTCTTTTGACAGTGATAATACTCAATGCTATTGACTCAGTGGCTTTCCCGGCAAAATAGTCACTCGCCGCCCGAGGCGCAACAACACATACACCTGTGATATCTGTCACCGAAGAAGTGATTACAAATTTCACAAATGGTCAATTAGTGCAAATACACTTTATATTAGCTGTGTTTTTGTCACAGTGAACCAAAGTATACGAAAAAATATATTCCATTGTTATAGAGGATATGAACCAACATGCGATTCATTTCAGCGGGAAGTTCTTCGAACCAGACCGATACACCGAGGAAGGAGAATGAAAAGAAGAAGAAGAAGGAAAAAGGAAGAAAAAGTAATGAAAGTAATTCTCAGGCATCAGGTAAGCCCGTCCAGAATTACATTTTGTTAAACATGATTCGCACCTCGGTGACACGATTCGCCAGCGATGTATGCTCAACAAAATTTAATTAAGGAAGTCGGGACGTTGTTTTGTTGGAAAAACGTTAATGGGCATTTCTTTATGCCCAAAATATGCAAAATTTTGTGACATATACTAAGAAGAAAATGGACAATTGAAGACTTATTTTTGGCGATGAAGTAAAGTAAAGGTGATCCCTGCAACTGCACGGGTAGGATACGTCGCTCTTTAAATCAGCAAAAAACAAATACCTGTTCTATATCACGAAATTGAGTCAAAATATAGATATAGTGTATATTAACAGCTCTGTCGATACAACAGGCACAGACACGCACTGAGTACGTGCGTTCGCTAGCCCTAAAATTGATTTAACTGCACGAAACGATGGACACAAAATTATTTGCGATAATTGCACACACGAAGACAAGGATAACAAAGGCCACATAAAACATGAAAAAAAAACAGAAAGTTAATATATTGATGCAAAATCGTAGAGAAAAACGAAAGCATGCGCCACAAATAAGTCACCGCTCGGTGGCGAAATCTATAAATGCACTTCCGACAACGAAATTCAACGGGTTGCATTTCGGAAACTTTCTTTCAAGCGTTCTTCGTTGAGCAGAAGTCACTGATAGATCGACTCGCCGAGGCGCGTCCTCCATTGAGTTGTCGATTGAAAAAATGATATTTCTAATTGGGTTAACTTGATATCGGCTAAAATCGTTGAATACTTCCCGAAAATGGATTGAAAAGATCAATTGCGATCCTGTTGTATTGTCATTATGCATAGTCTGGTATAATAATGAAGCATAGACTGAAGCCTTACACATATCTGAATCATCAAAGAATATTATTCTCATTTTACACTTTTAGGAAAAATCGTGGTTGGCCACGTGGAAACTGTTGTTGCCGAAAATGTTGTTTTTGGAGGATCAAGTAGCGTAAGAAAAAGCGGTAAATGTAGAACGAACATCATAGGTATTATTTTCTTCCTGAATTAGAAGAGTTGCCACTTTTTTTTCGAAATTGAACATAAAATCACCTCATTTTGGATACAATTTTAACAAATCTATACTGTAACAAAAGTTCAGTAAATTTGCTGGTCATTTGCAGTAATTCCACATTTCGCAAAGTTAAAAAAACGCCTTGTTAATGAGATTTGTGCCAACTATAGGACGAAAGAGTCAATTTTGAATTTTCGTCAATACCGGTAAGTAAAATTGTTGTCAAAGACTAGTGATTTTGTTACAATGCAACTTTAAATTACTAATTTTACTAGAAAAATTCAATGAATTTTTAATATTTACAACGATAACCTTTTTAAAACAAAAAATAGAGTCATTCCAAATTCATGCTTTGGCATAGGGCGTTTCGACATTTGCCGAATACCTTAAAATATAATAAATAAATATAGTAATGACGAAAAACATATTTTATTTGAGGTTTTAAAACATTTTCCAATATCGCATAAAGTTACTTTCATTTTAAAAAATTGTACTAAAAGTACGACTTTGACTTTATTTTTAATTTTCAGTGAACAACGCGGGAGGAGTTGAAGACAGAGGATCTTCAGCGAAAAGGGGACGTTCTAATCCGGGAGAAAGTAGTAGCAGCAGTAGCAGCAGCACAGACAGCGATTAATAAACAAACCATTTTCATCGCTTTTGAGGCACAGTGTAACAAAAATACAGTAAAATTGTCGATCATATACAGTACATTTGCTCATTTACTAAACGTTATTGATAAAATTGCTAAAGCGACTTTTCCAGTCCGTTCTGGGCTGGTATTGAAAATTGTTGTCCGAAGTACCGATCCATCAGCATTCTTGGCATAAATCAACAAAGCTGTTTCGATTTTGAAAATTTTAATTTAAAATAACTGTATTTTTGTCACGTCAGTGTCACAAACGTTTTCACATTTCATTGCTTTTTATAGATTGCTGTTTCGTTATATATTGAGATACTTTTATATTAAAAACTCATCAAATTCGGGTATTTTGTTTTGAAATTCTCAGGGTACGATAGCAAGCATTGTAATTATAGCACTTTCGCTTGTGTGTCCTTGTGCGACTGTTTCTCGACATGTGATTTTACAACTGTCGGCAGTGAAATTACAGGAATAAGAAATTAAAAATACAGTGATTTTACTCCTGCGTATAGAAAAATTACCGGTTTTCTGGGATGAAATTTACAGTTGTTTCGGCAGTAAATATCACTGTTTTCTAGCGTTTTTTGGTGCCAGGTCAAATTTCGAAGGTCGCCTTTCAATGCTAGGGTCTGTATAGTAAAAAGAATCGAGGCGTGCTTTTTCAAATATGATGCAATACATGAAGGGCAGTAGATATTCTCAACACCCCCCCCCCCTCCGTCTCAGCGCATTGCCCTTTTATTCGGTTGAAAATTGATGGAAAAGGGCGATTTTAGAATTCTTTCAAACAAAACATAAGAATAAGGGGGAAAAAAATGATGGGAAAACGCGCCCAAAGCGCGATATCTTTCATTGAAACAATATTATAGGGTCCGAAGAGGCGAAAAATTGACTTTAGCCGATTTTGAATCATTGAAAACTTTACTATTCAATAAAAACGTTGTATACTACGTAGTAAATACCTTAAAATGATCCAAAATAAGAAAATCAAGCCGAAGATAAGAGTAAATTGTGATTATTTCAGCGATATTCAGTTTTAGGATTTCGACGCAAGAACCGACTAACCGATCGCTTGTGTGGTGAGGCTACTCTAGTATTCAGAACCAGCAACTGCACTCTCAGTAGAAAACATCCCCGAAGACTAAAACGCTATGCTGAAGTGCAATGAGCCGTATTGGCCCTGGGCGATAGAGAACCATCTACCACAAAGTTTTTTTTGCTTTGAGTGAATTTCAATCCTGTATTTCAAAACATGGTTAGTCATTTTTTCCTGCAGCTATAAACTTCAATATTGTAA
>OZ023138.1:28773405-28792282 GCA_963675895.2 Styela plicata
TAGTCGTAGGAATTTGCTGCAATTGTATTTTTCCATGTTTGCTGTTCATTTCAACTCTTGCTGCAAGTTATAAGACATTTTCTGGCACATACCAGTGTTCTGTTGTTTTCAATATAAACTTTTGTTAAACCACATATTGAATTCAGAAGAATAGAGCACCAGGAAATAGGCGCGGATCGCTTATTTCAGCTAAGTATTCAGGCCACCATTAGATAAAAAGTCAGTGGGCGGTTTGGATCTTACACACACCATGAATAGTAGACCTCTCGCATATAAGCATTCCTTAATGGGATTACAAGCAAGGGATGCAGAGATGCGTAGCTCGAAGCGTGTACTCTACGCTTTACCGATTGAGCTAACCGGGCAATGTATTTTCCTCCACGGTGGGTTAACTAGGGGATTGTTAGACACGGGAAACGCAGGCACATGATGGTTCAAATAACTGCTTGTTTGAGTTTGCACTAGGCCTATAGAAATAATAGATTGTTACAGTTTATATTCAGTCGCTGTAAATTGAATGAAAATGATGACGCTAATAGTAGGGTCTCATGAAGTTTAGTACCGTACCATATATCCGATTATCATCTCCCATGTTGCAAGCGACTCATCATAACCGGGAGACAATGCCAGATGCTTGCAGCATTGGTGCCCTCTAATCAGGAGAGAGAGAGAATTTATTATTTTGTCAACCAGAAATGCAACACATAATACATTAAATTGTATGTAGATACACAGCATATGTATTTCGGTACAGACTGGGGAATGGCGATACGACCAGTTGGTCATCAAAGTCTGCCATCACCCATTCCTGCCAAATATATATAAAGAAAAAATTTGCAATAAACTATAATCTTTGCACTTACAAATGATGACACTTTTCAAGAAAATATTTTAACACTCTCATTTTCCACATAGCATTCAAGCACATTGGTGTTCGTATTCTAAAATTCAACACAGACACCAAGAATGCCCGGAACAATACCTGGCAAATTTGCGAAAGAGAACAAAAAAGAGGTAATCGAGGCAATATAATAAATAAACAGAGGGGAACACTATAGCTGCTTAACTATAGTAGTTCAATAAAAAAAAATAGTAGCTCAGCTAAATATTCAGTCCAATGGTATTTCAAAAGCAATGTATCACGCCCATCGTGTAGAGTGAAACTTTATACAAGAAGACAAAATGAGACGGTTATAGGAATCCTAACTAACTGTATGTAAATGAGGATACCTCAGTACCGATGATCACCAATAAATGACAAAAAAAGACATAACTAGTAAAACATTTACAATGTCTTGTAATCACTGCAAGAATTATCATGATTTAATATAAGACACATGAGAACACAATATCAGTAATCACTGCATGAATTATCATGATTTAATATAAGACACATCAGAACACAATATCAGTAATCACTGATTAAAAAGCACAAGTATTTTTTTTAAATAGAGAATATGTGGATTCCTTGACATTCTCAGGAATGCTGTTCCATATTTTAACCCCAGTAACTTTAATGGATTTTTGCAGGACTTTGTTATCGGCTCTGGGAACATGATACGACTGTTTCGAAGAAAATAGAGTATTGTAGGAATGTACACTACTGCATGCTGAAAAATATAGAGCAAAAGATTATAGATTATAGAGTTATATTTATACATTATTTTGCTCACCTCGTATCGGTACAAGTGATAAATATTTAGTTTTTTATAAAGAGGACTCAATGTTGTTCGTAATGGAACTTTGGAAATAACCCTTATAGCTCTGTTTTGGTGTACTTTGAGGGGATTCAATTGCGTTTGTGCAGGATGAGAATATCTAGACCCTTAATAATATCCTATGCATATCCTAGACATGGGTATCCCGTTATGCTATCAAGGGCGCAAGTAGCCGTCGTAGAGTAAGCACAACTACATGTGATGTCATAGTACAGAGTAGTGATGTAAGTACCTATTTTATGTTCTTTTCTGTCGAGTAGCCAATGTTCGCGTGAGCCTCGTCTGCGGACTGTGGCCGATCTTTTCATTGTCAGTTTATCTCAGTTAATCTGCCTGAAATGGCTTGGCGCATGAATTTTCGAGTTGAGCAAGTAGAGTACAAGTTTAGAATTCGTCTTTTTATACCAGTAAAAGTAAATCTGAAATTTACCATGATATTTTCAAAGGACTCTCTTCAGTATTAGTGCAGTTTTTAAATGCGAATTGAATGTCTAACTTATATACTGTATACAGTATACATTAACTTATTATAAGTATATTGAATTTTCGTAATTTTCATGTCTCAGAAAATTAAAAAGTCATTGTGGGAGTACACTTGCTCTAGCCTGAAAGTTACGTAACCTAGTTGCTCTCATGATTGGAGTCAGAGTCATTTAGGTCATGTTCAGTGTCCGTTATTGGGGATGTCATACTGTACCGGTACCGGTACTCAGAAATTCAGTTACAATTACCTACTTTTCCTCATCCAAGGCTGAATTTTCTCGCTGAGAGTAGAGTTTTTTCTTTGATGTACCGGTACCTACAAGCCGCAAGACATGTTATTGAGGGCCACAGTTGAAAACTACTGACTTAATTCTAGTTCAGAGTTTGCCGCATGTCGTGATGTCCAAAAACATTATTTTAACTTGTGCAATTTTTCTAGACTCGCAATATTTGCATCAAGTCAAGGAGTTTGAATTAAGGTGTTCAATATAAACCATAACATTAAAAACTTAAACACCGGCGAGTACAGTAGTAGTAATTGCGAGTAGTAATTGTGTTAGTGGCATATGCTCTAATACCAATTTGCAACCGCGAGTTGTTAGTAAATCGAAACTTAAACCCATACTACAAATATTCGTATCAAACCCTACATCAATCCAATCGATTATCCTTTTTTAAAGTAACTTACAGTTTATTTGGTGTTAGTAAGATAGTCGGCATTTTTCAATATTTTAATTTTTATGTAAGAGCCATTGTTTAATAAAGGAAAAACTAAATTTTTGTTATACCAGTATATATATTTGTTATATTTCTTAACTACCATCACAGTAATTAGACATAGACATAAACTATGTCCAGATTTTTAAAAAAGATTAAAATCTTTTGAAAATAAGTATTTGCATTTGTTTGCCTCAAGTTAGAAAGAAAATATATAAATATTAGTAATACTGGTCATGCACACACATGACCCTCTCCCCTCACAATTAAGCGACATTTTTGTAAAGTTTGGAGTACATTTAAAAGTATATTAGTTTGTACAATTACTTCGTAATCAATATAAGATATTCGTTATTGAGTAGATAAACATGTTAAAAGCAATGTTTCAAAAACGAGTTCCTTTAACTCTATTACTGTGTAATTCTGTTACTGCAGTTAAGATAGATAGAACACACATAGTCTAGTTACACTTGACCTTATATTGTTGCTACCAATGTGTAATCAGAATGTTTACGATATTATAGCAATTAAACCAAAGAAATATTTTCAAGACAAATAATTGTGCCTTGACGTAACGTAATTACAATCTGTCATGACATAGGTTTTCACAGCTTATTCTATCAAAACTGTGAAATCATGAATAAAAAAATATTCAAACTTATGACGAACAGTTTTTTTGCTTTTCGAGCTTTATAGCCCCAACTTTTTAGTGTAACATAGAATCACAATCAAACTCTAGAAAACAACCGAACTCTAAAAATCAACCTAACGTGTCGTTAACTGAACCCAAGTAGTAGACTGCAGTATGTGGTATCTCTTCTGGGTACGGGCAAAATAAGTCTATGCTTAATTCCTATTACGGTAGTCACCTTTTATGCAGTATGCCATGTAGACAATGTCTTGAGGCAATTCTGTAGAACTTCATCTTCTGTATTCATGAAAATATTGATGTTCTTACTTTTTACACATTCTTATATCTTTAGTCCATAATTAACTAATAATGGATATAATATTAGTTCATGGTGCTTCGAAACATCCCATCCATATCCAAGATAATGCAAGTGTTGATGAACTAAAGAAAATTGTAACTGAGAAAACGATGATTCCTAGTTTTAAACAGAAATTAATCTACAAAGGTGTTGCTATCTCGAAAGACGATTCTAAAGTTTTGAAATATTTTAAAATTAAGAGCAATGCAAAAATCATGGTGATCGGACAAAAGCATGACCGCGAGGAAGAAGGGATTTTCAAAAATCTGGACATGATTGAGAAAAGAATAGAAAAAATAGAAGTAAATTTTGCTGATCTGAAATGTAATATTGATAGTGTTCAGAAAGGATTTATGGAGAAGACATTGCTCTCAGAGTCTATTGAAAGTCTTAATAAAACACTGCTGCGATATACAGAAGACGGAATGCAAATTATGGAATCTTTGGATGGAATACAAATTGATGAAAATTTTAAAGATGCACGGACGAAAAAGAAAAATTTAATCAAAAAAATTCAA
Organism: Styela plicata; assembly: GCA_963675895.2. Lineage (NCBI taxonomy): Eukaryota > Metazoa > Chordata > Ascidiacea > Stolidobranchia > Styelidae > Styela > Styela plicata. Next base: position 28,777,831 of record OZ023138.1, read on the forward strand.
GCTTTATTAGATAAATGTGATATTGGTGCTGATAAATTATCTTCCATAAACGAAGAATAGTTAGTTTCTTTTCATAATATTTTGAATGAGTGATAGTGGGCATCTCGGCTAACGATTATGCTGATCGCAATCTTTAAATGGCTTAATTAGCTAGTGTATTAACGTACTTGGTCCATGAGATTTTTATTGTGACATTTCCAAAAACGCGAATATTAGTAATTCTGTTGCTGCCTATCACTGCTATTTTTACTCCGAAAAATTTTAGTGAAATTTACCTCTCATTTCAGAAATTTTTCAAAGTTGTCATTTTCTGATAAAAATGCATCACCGTGATGTTTCAGTGAATATGTATATCAACTTATAATAGCTATATAGAATTAATTATACTTAGGTTGGATCGCAGAGAAAATTAGCGCTTCAGATTAAATGCGTTGTCTAACACAGCAATTTAGGAAGAACTGATGAATAGGCATTAGGTGATGAAACTGTTTATGGATGGTATTAGTGCGAGCGAACTCTCTTTCTGTCACTAAGATTATATATATTTAATTTTGATAATAGGATTTTTACAGAAATCGTCGATACTTATGAGTTATGTGCTGTTGTATTAAAATGAGTTAAATTCAGTGACTGAAATGGCTTCTGAAGATATTTATGACTTGATGAGTCCTTTATTGGAAGACTGCATGAAGTTGTTCAGCAAGGAAGACTCAAAAACATCAAAGTCATTCGTGATAAGTTTGAAAAGTATTCATAATAATGCTACACACATTCGACCAATTGCAACTGGACTAGTGTCGTAAGTTTGTTAATTTTTGACATTTTAAAATCTATGTTAATAATGAAATCAGTGAGAATATATGCTATAAAATTTGTCATTGGCAGCAGACGTTAGCAATATAGAAAAATTTCAAATCATTTGACATATGGTTTAAGACAATGATTGTTTCAGACACCTGAACTGAATGTGATACTGCCAATTTGATTCATACCATTATTTCCAATTTTTTTATTGCAATACTTGGTTATACTGAAACTATTATTCATCAAAACTCAAGTACGGTACGTTTTATATAATTTACACATTGTAACCTATAACAGCTTTCAATCAGTGTTTTGGAACCAAATACGCTAATTTTTATGTACCAGTAGCAGTAATGTCAACTGAAATATTGTTTTTCATAGTATGATACTGTATTTTTGTCAAGCTTTTGAAATTTGTTTCAAGCAAGGTCGCTAGCAGCAGAGGTCATGTCACCAAGAAGAGTCCATTTATGGCTAATTCTTGACTAAATAAAAGTTCTGATCATATGAGACAACTGTTATTCTCCTTTTTTTAGAAAAGTGGCGCATAAATATGATGCATCACCAGAGATCAAGGCAAATGGATATCGTAGTCTGCTTGCACTTCTTGATTCTCTCTGCCACCTCATTGTTGGTCATTTACAAACAATATGCAAGGAAAGGAAAAACGTTTTCTTTCGGGCAAATCAATATAGCGATAAATTGCGAGTTCTTGCTCAAAATCTTCATCAGATGAGGGCTCTGTTCGGATACGCACAAATATTGATTGGTATGAACTAAGGATGCATTTTCATATATTTACTAATCTGACAAGACCCTAAGACGGTGGCCACATACAGTGGCGCACCCAGAAATTTTCTAAGGGGAGAGGGGGTCCCAAATTTTTTTTTAAAAATTGGTAATAACATTCCTGTTTTTTCCTGTAAAAATTGCTTTCCTGTTGTGATTATGTTCGTTTGAATTGAAGCAACAAAGATAGCTTATCAATTACAACTAACACATACCATGGGGTGATTACTTACGTTTTACCAAAAAATACTGAGAAAAACTTGTATTGGCCAGACATCGGCGCATAAGAGAGAGTGAGGCCGAACGTTGTCGGTTTATTTGAAGAAATAAGAGAGCGGCCGTGTCTGGCAGCAAATTTCGATTTTGCGCCCATTTTCTAAAAATGATAAGCTTGGCTCGTCCTTTGTTAAATATTCTCAACACTAATTTATTGTCCCACGAAAATGCTTCGGCATATAAAATCTTTTTAATCTAAAGTATGACTTTGTTTTATTCATCGCAAGATTTGAATTGAATCATAATTTTTCTAAATTTTGTGTTTGCAGTCCCGACTATCTAGTTTATTTGATGGCAATGTTTGTGAGGTTACAGCCTTTATAAATTAAAAGTGTAACATTGTTTTAAGCCTTTATAAATTAAAAGTGTAACATTGTTTTATTTATTTCAAGATTGGAGTTTACTCACTATTTTTCTGAAATTTGTTTTTGCAGTTTTTCGCGAACATACCTAGTTTAATTTCTTTGGATGAAAATGTTTCGAGTAAAATCGCGATTTTTCAAAAATTTTTTTTTTGTAGTATATTGCAAGTTTGCAACTATATCTATCTAGTTTAAATTCTTTGGATGACGATGTCTAATTCATTATCGCTTGAAAAGATTCGGCATTGTAGAATTTGTGTGTCATTGTTTTATTTATGGTAAAGTTGGATTTCAATCGTGAACTTTTTATATTATGTCTTTGCAATTTGTCGCAGTCATATCAAATTTGGATTCTTTGGATAGCTATTGCAAAGGTGCATGAGAAAAATTTTATTCCACATCCAAACATTTGTTTGCAATCCAGTCAAATTTTACCTGCCACTGATATCATATTATAATATCAATTAACACCTAAATCTTCCTCATTGGGAGTAATTTTATTTGTGTGTAGAAGTAGCAGATTCACTGCCAGTCTTGTGTTTTTCAGAGGTTAAAAAGTTTTTTTCATTCACGGTAAATTGATTTATTCTTTCCAACATCATTTCCAGGTCATAATGCTGATGGAACTTTATTTGCATCCGAACAAGATTCTGACGATATAATGCATGATTGTGAAATTATGGCAAAATCCTGTTTCTACAGCCATGTTCAAGGATTCCAGGTATGGTGTATTAATTCGCCTGTTTGGATTGTCCACATTTGAATCCGGCTTTATTGGTTACTGAGTACTGATGGACTGTATCAAACGCTGTATTGTCATTCCGTATTGACAAAATCTTGTTTGCCTTGGGTTTCTAAATTTTTCATGGCATTTCGTATTGTATATCACTACCGGACATTCAAGAATAGTCATTTAAAATGTGTGGTGAAGCTTTTGGTTTTTAGTAAGTCAAATTTCTTCTGATGACACCCACTTGCCTCAGTTGTCTGGGAAACAAGAGTAGCTGGTATTCTGTCTGTCTGGTGTCATCTCTCAGTATATTTTTTCAGAAGGGTTGTTAATGGTGAATGATTACTTAATAATGAAGCATTGTATAGAAATTTTCCATTGATATTAGTATATTTGAAATAATTGTATAGAAAATCATAAAATAGCATTGTGTGTCTTTGAATAGGTATAAAATCAAATTGCAAAAAGTTTGTTTCCTGAATAAAAAGTATAATAATATATGTCGCTATTTAATATCAATGCTTTTATTTTGAAATCTAGTTCTATCCTGGAATTCAACCAATTATCCAAGCACTTTCTATGTTCACTGCATCATACAATGACATTGCACAGCGATCAAGCGTTTGGCAGACAACAAAATCCCTATTTAATTCAGGTAACCATTTTAGGTTCAGACTGTTTTGTTGTTATGTATTGAGCATCAAAGCGGGGTGCATCTGTGGCATATGTTTACGAAATAAACTTTGAGGTTGGTGTTTGTTTAATCCAGTGCTTCTTGATGTATATTTAAATGATGTTTATTCATGCCACATTTTCATACTTGGAAGCATTAATTTTAATATACAATGACAAAGAGCCAAATGTCCTGAATCTGGTATTTTGCATTGTTGCTCTAAAACTTAATTTAATCCTAGATGCTGTTGTTCAGACTGGCGAAATTCCAGCTACTCTGCTACCTAGACACCTGAAGAAAATGGGTTACATCAAAAGGAAATTTATCAAATTTTAACAATTTCAACTGTTAAATAAAGAACAAAATCATCAGTACAACTATGAAATAACGATGCATCAGTCACTGATACTCAACAAATATATTTTGCTCATGTGCAGTCAAATGGTAATTTTTTCTTGCAGGAAAATATGTTGTGAGTCCCAGTGTAAGAGGAAGAGAAATCGAAAAAATTTACAGTGAAGCTGGAGCACCATTTTTCAAAGCGTTCTTCTCCTTGCCTGAAATGGGAGTCGGCGTGGTAGGTTGATAATTACTGCATCCTAGGCATGACTAATGCACATTGATGAGGCACAAATCCAATTATTGCACTGTTGTGGATCGTCCATGCGTGAGGTATTCGATTAGACCTGTTCTAATCCAATTTGGTGGTATCCACCGTGACTATTGATCTAGAATACATTGAATTAAACGGTTGCTAGTTGGTAAAAAAGTGTCGAATGGGTTTATTGCTTCAATATATTAAATTATATATCTTCTTGTGTGTCTGATAAGGTAAAATTGAACAAAAAGGCTTCATAATTTTACCTATTTTTTAATTTTCAATGGTGTCCATTTTTTGTTCTCCATAGGGCAATACATTTTTACTTATTTTGAAATTACCTGTGTTAACTAACATTAGTCAAATTGAGTAAATCTTGGTAGCAGATAGAAAAAAATTTTCCAATTTCCCCAATTTACTCTTAATTGCTTCTTCAGCTCTTGCCGAATCTCGTCGGAGACACTGTTCGCGTAAACAGAATCTTCAATCTTCCTCCAAAAGTATTTGAACTGGAAACAACAGTTGGAGACAAAGTTGAAATCCATAGAACGTCTAGTATGGGACATGGAAGACATGTCAAAGCTCGTCTCATATCTGCAGTTTTGCGGGAAGGACAGGTAACGAAACGTTAGAAAAGTTTTCAAAATATGTTTTGTCAGCATAAGTAGACAGATGGGTTGGTCATGGAAAAGGCTGAACATATAGTTCCATACCGACATGCATAAATGTTAATACCGTATCTATTTCAAGTGTCTTCATGCTTCAATTTGAAATGTTATAAATACACATACTTAAATTAAATCAACTATGTGAATGCAGCTGATAGAGCATAATAAATATTCTGTCTCGCATTGTCTGAATTAGTCCATATCATTTTATTTCTTATAAGTGCATAAACTTCCGCAATAGCACATATTGCACAAGTGTGCATCCTGATTTCAGTCATCGCATCTTTGATAAACAAAATGTTCTCAAGTCTGTTAATTAAAAAAAGAAAATATGATCAAAATGAAGAGTTTTATTGACACGGAAAAGATGCTTTCCATAGTTTCAACTAGTATGCTTTGTTCCGGAAATGCTTCAACAAATGATGTTATGATATGTTGCAAAAAAAAGCATGTGAAATTATTATGCACTGAAATCGATATTGATTTTGTGTAATAAAAGATTTATGCCCAATAGCATCACAAGGATGTAGCCATGTAGTACATGAATCAATTTCCAAATTACACAACTTATTTTTGAAATAGCTTTTTGGTGAATTGGTTATTGACTAATGTTTTTAGAACAATGAGCCCTTTGCCCAAGAAGAAACTGTCAAAATTGTATTTACAATAAAAAAAAAATACTCATTGATTTTCACCCAATTTTTCAGGAATATATTTATGTGGGACGACTAATTTTAAAATGATCTTGCTTGGTACGACGATCAATTGTATGTTTAACACAAGTCTCTGTGATAAAACATGGGCTTGGTCCAAGTCTTAAACCATTTTCCAACGTATGACAGTTGCTTAAAGTCTTGGCTCATTTTAAACTTAAATGCACTGTCATAAACAATATATAATATAGAACATTTTTCTGTAATAGAAGCTTTGAATTGGACGGTACAGTATCGACTTCAGTTACCAGTTCACTTGACTGTAGACGATTGGTTTTTCAAATTTCAATCTTTTTTATGCAGGATTCACCAGACTCTCCAAGCATACCCGACATGGGACTGGATAAATCAAAAGTTTTTTTAAAAGCAAAACATAAACCACGATCAAAAACATTGTTGTTTTTCTGTCATGGTGGAGGATTTATTTCTCTCAGCACGAAAACATATGAGGTACTTTGTTTACGACAATGATTTTTCATATCCAAGGAGATTTATGCATCTAAGATAAAAGCTAGATGTACCTCTCTTTTCTACTATGGCCACTGTTAGCTCATGCACGGTCAATCTTGATGTCATAATAATATATGATTGTGAACTATGAGGGTGTTGTTGAATTTTTAATTAGCACATTTCACACTTCATTAAAAACAAAGTAATAACAGCTGTTTGTTGCTTCGAGTTGTCTAATTATCAGCAATGATGATGTAACTTTGTTGCGCCCTTTATTAGGTTGTTTATTTAATGACAAGAATTTCATGCCTCCTTAAGTTTGTATCATTTCTGAAATAGTTTCTTCAATTCACTCTTTAAGATCCTACTCAAATGGCGTGAAACTCCTCTATGAAATGCAGCAACTGCACCCAAATATGAAGTCATTCCATTGCAAATAGTCAGACTTCCATGTTATATCTATGATCAATGGAAACACTTTGAAATTATCAATACTGCCATTTCGTAGCAGTATTGATGATCTTGAACCTTATCTTACAGTTCTATCACTACTAAGCACTCAAAAGAGAAGATATTTCAATTGCCTAAGAAAAGATTTATATTGAGCTGTTACTCTCTGTAAATTTTGTAATGTGTCCATTTTTTCAGCGTAAGTCTGGCATTTCCCTAGTCTGCTGAATCCCATGAAAAAATTATTGTTTTGGTGTTATTTATACATATATATTATCAACCTTCTTGCATCAATTTAGGTTGTTCTTAGAGAATGGTCAAAAGAATTGGACTGTCCTGTCTTTGCCGTTGACTACAGTTTAGCACCTGATGCTCCATTTCCTGAAGCATTTGAAGAATGTTTTTACGCATATGCATGGGCTCTTAAGCATGCTGAACTACTAGGTAAGATGAAGGAGTGATAAAATTTTAAATTCTTACAAGGGAATTCAATGGCCAATATAATATGTTGTCATTTTCACAATAGCGCATAGCTGTCAGTTGCCAACAGGTATGTACATTTATGATCTGATGAATATGACGATACACGGGCTGTGCATATCAGATATGAACTTTGCTCTCAACAATATAAACTTTAATCTCCAGGTTCAACAGCTGAAAAAATTATATTTGCTGGTGATTCTGCCGGCGGAAATCTTGTATTATCTGTAGCAATGAGAGCTGCAATGTATGAAATTAAAATACCAGATGCAATGATAATTATGTATCCATCTGCTGTTGTAAGGTATTCTGCGTCACCATCAAGATTATTGGCGGTGAGTTTTGGTTTTGAGATGATATATTGAATATTCAGGCACTAGTAGGTAAAATGTAGTTTTTCTTGAAATTGAGCTCGTATGAAAACTAGTTATTATATTATGCTATTTTTTTTTTTGCTTTGGGCAATTTTCATCCCAGGCGTTTCGGTCCCTTCATTTTTTATTATGAACTTGTGTGGTAAATATGATAAACTGAATTATTTTCATTGAAATTCACTTGTGAAGCGGGTTGGGAAGGAGCTAGCTAGCGATATTCAAAGATTTTAAGAAAAGGAACCCTAGCAACTGAGTTTTAGTGGTGGACAATTAAGAATGCTTCACTATTCCGGATAATTAAAATCCAATCCAACTCCTAAATTAAATCCCTAAATGTTGTCATTCAGCATTTAATCCGACACTATTCAAAAAAGCTACCTCCTTACTCATGGGTATAACATGTTGTTGAATGAAATATATTGTATATAGGTGATTCGGAGGTCCGCGCATATCAATCTAGTGTCCTGCCCACTATGCTTTGTATATGTTATATTTTATTTAATTTATGTGAGGTAGATTTAAATCTGCAGAAAACATCTAGATCCTTGCATTCAAAATTATTCAAAGTATCTCTAAACTTCTCATTTAGGATATATCAAATAATTCAATAATTTAAAAGGCAACTGGTTGTTCTACTAATTGGTTAAAACCATGTTTTATTTTCAGGTGATGGATCCTCTTTTACCTCACTGTATGCTTAGTGCTTGCCTTTGTGCCTATACTGGCTTCAGGACTGAGAAAGTAGCTTATAATACTCAGGAACATAAACTTCATCCAACTGATGGCGTTGTTGACACTGATGGTGACTATTGTTCATCTAATCTTCCAGATTCATGTAGTAATTCTATGCTTTCTTGTCGTAAACAATCTGTGACTGATAATTCCGTCATAACCACTTTCTTACAAGATGTGGGAGAGGGTTTAGGGCGCCTTGGCACAAGTTCAACACCAGCTCGTCCTGAATCTGAAACTTGGTGGGACGATGAAATTTTTATGAATGAAAGCGAGTACAAAACCAGAAGCTGCCTCCATATCTCGTCACCCCATCTATAACAAACTTTTTCAAGGATATTGGGCGACGGGTCAGCACTATGTTGATGCCTGACACAAAAACCGAGAAATCTGATACATTTTGGGATGATGAATTCGATATGGTTTCTATCGATAATCCAGATGATGACTTGGATGATATTTTTGATTCTGATCCTACAAGTGCAGAAAGTACTTCCAACCATTTAGCGACAAATAACAATCGAACTTTTATTCGTAAAGGTTCGACGGCTAGCTCATCTGATGTTGAAGCTCACTTCAAAATCAAACTTACAGATAACTTCTCACCTCTCAAAAGTAGATATTTTGGTGAAAGAACAAAAGTACATCACACAGAGCTTGTGAAGAATCCATACATATCACCCGCACTTGCACCTGATGAGATGCTTAGTAAACTTCCATATTTGGATATCGTGGTAAATAAAATATTATTTTTTTTGTATATTCAAGAATATTTGGATCGAAATACTGCTTTTTCGAGAATAAGCCAAAGATAAATTTTCCCTTGTTTGTGCAACCAATTTGTGACCCTAATTTCATGTAGTACTGTGTTAGTTCAGGGATGTGTCTAGCTAAAAAATTTTTGTTGATTTTTTGTTAGGAAATCGGCAGCAACTTGAACGGCAAGAATATGATGTCCTGTTATTTAACCTTGGGTTGACTTACCAGGACTCTGACCAAGTTTTTTTTAACCTGTGATGCCAATGAGTTAACTAACAATTGGAACAGAGCTATAGCTCAACCAAATGTGACAGACTATGTTGGGTCGGGAAATTTTGGAATAGTCAATAAAGGTTATTTATCACTGAAAGAACGTACATGTTGTGAATAGAAAAGCAAAGAGTCGAAACCTAAAGAAAACTACTTATTCACTTAAATGGCAAAGATTTGCAACTGCACCTTAAGTGGGCAATATACCACACAGAACTGACCCCCTGCAGCAAAGTGTATCTATTGGTATCTTTCTTAAATTCTCTTATTCAGATAACAATAAAAAATTCTTCAGTCATTTGAACTTTAAATTCTTTAATTTTAAAATGAAATATATTTCCAGGGTTGCGAACTTGATCCATTATTTGATGATTCTGTAACACTGTCAAGGAGATTACACAAAATTGGTCACCAACATCAATTTCATGTTGTCCGGGGACTTCCTCACGGATTTTTGAGTCTTCAAATGTGCAAGGAAACAAAAGAAGCATCAAAAATGTGCCTTGAGTTATTAAAAAATAAAATACATGGGAGTGCCGTATGAGATGGTTCTATTCATTCTTAATTTAGCATTGAAGACAGGCCGTCATTTAACTCTTTTATTCCTGCTTATTTTATTGTTACCAATACTGACCTGCTGCTTTTGACACTCTTCTCCGCTTCAAAGATTTTTATCCATTCTTACTATATAACCAAGAATGTCAAAGAGAGCTACATATAGATAGGATGCATTCTTTTCTCATAAGCTTTGGTGTTCTCACGGCTCTCCCCTTGATCAACGCTACAGAGTTATAGTTGCTATGTACAGCATAGAAGAGTTGGGTATTTTGGATAACCCGTTTCATAGTGCAGAATAGAATTATCCTAATTCATTGGTAGCAGTTCATTACAACTTATAAATAAAGCCTCTCTTCCTGTGCTATTTATGAATTTTTAGTATGCACTTCTTTGTTTTTTTTTTACCATAAGAACTGTGAGATTATTTACTGTAAACTATGTTTTGGAATGCAGCATATGTAAGGTTGCTAGCGGCTTACGCTCTGGTCATGGCGGTGGAAAGCGGCACGGTCTAATGTCATAGATTCCAAACCATTACACTTATTTTTCATGAACGCATTTTCATGCAATCTTGTTTGTTGTGGTAGTCCCATGCCGGAGCAAAAAGTGTTATTCTGTGTTTTTTTTAATATCTGTTTTTATTTAAAGTCTTTTCATGCAACCTTTCTAATAATTATTCACCAGAATGCTTATTTTGTTGACGCTGACGGTATTTAATCACAATGCAAGAAAATTATAATCTGTATTAAAACATGTGTTTGAAGGCAATTTCATGTGTTATATTTCATGCAAAATTCGAAGTCTCTGTAGCTGACTCTGCCATCGCAATCCTTGTCCATGTTTTGAAAACAGGATGTCACCAACGACTCTCCAAGATTCGGTGCTGTAGTTTGAAAAGCAAGTTTCAGGTCGTCTAGTGTCAGGAAACCTTTGCCTGTAAAAAGCGAGCGTGATTAGTGAAAGTAAACTGTTGCCAACAGGGTTTGTATGAGAGGACATGAAACGACACTCTCATTCGTTGGCACTCTTATGTAAAGAGCCCTCACTAGGTTACTACTGCCAAACCTACAAAAGTTTTAATTCATCAATGTAAATTTCTAGAAAGCTGTCAACCAGAAAAATTGGCATATTGTGTTTTAAGGATCTTAATATGTCCCGGTAATACAAATTGAAGTTATGCAGCACTGTCACACTTTATATATATTAGTTCATGAAATATTAATAATATCAATATAACATACAATCACTGTCGAAGGAGTTGAATATTTGTCTGCATTCTTGATCATCGTTCTCCAATGATAGTTTGGCTAACATTAAACTCTGAAATCTTTCCAAATTGAGTCCTGAGGAAATTTCAAAACATTGTTAAATACCTAGCCCAATGCATCAAACATATCCCTCTCTACCGTGAATTAGTGAATACCCTGATCTAGAGAACTAGCAAATAAAGATAACAATGCATATAAGGAAAGCAGGAATATGTCTTGATTAAATGTGTTGACCAAGTTTTTTTCATAAATGCTTTTAGTTTTCAGTGTTTGCTTTTTTATGAAAATTTTCATACCAAGAAGCGTATACAGGTATATCAACTTTCTATCTGGAAGAAATATTTACTTTACATTACCTCGCAAGTTATCTTTCATGCCAATGCTCATCAACTGTTCTACTTCATACTAAAAATAGGAATATGGTTAATGTAGACAATATATTATTGCTACATAAATTATGACTGCACAGCACTACTTAGATGGCTTCCTCCACTGGGCCAACAGCCATGTCTGCACACCTGAAAAAGCTAGAACATTGGTGAAAATTTCAATTACATCCTATATTGGATGGATAGGATGAAAGCTTATGGTAATGTCATATATTGTATAGCATAGTCAAAAGAAATTACTCTAATACCTTCGAAGGCTTGTAGCCAAATATGGATAGGATCGCCACTTTAATGTCTTCTTTTGTAAGAAATCCTTTACTGCCTGCATCACATTGCCTGAATACCTTTGTAAAAAGAAAAGCTTTGTCAATCCAATAACGTGGGTTAACCAATCCCGGTCAATACAATTATCGAAAACTCCAGAAATGGCCATGAAGCGAGTGAAAAATGTACAGAAACGACCTCCCATTGTACTTGGGCATTGGTAATCAAAATTGTTGCCCCAAACTTTCCTCCTCAAGATCGAAATTTGTAATCAGTGATTTTAACACCAAAAACATCATAATGATGATGTATACTAAGGTGTAACACAATGTCTTGCTCGACCAAACTTAATTGCTACTTCCAATTTGCCATTAGCAAACACAAGGTTTTTTTTTTTTTGAATAGAATCCAATGCCAATCCAGATTTTTTTATTATTTTAATGGAACGTTTATGTCAAAATTCGGACTGATTGACCCAATGATATCAAATAAGCCCAATAATAAACAGGATGAAATTTGACAACAAAATATTATCAAGTACATAGAAAAGTCACATTTTTCCATGGGTGACAATGTGCAAAAACTGTTGTGACGATTTTCATCCCACTGAATAGTTGGAGTCAACTTAAATCTTCAACTCCAGCCTGATATGAGACCCATACATTACCCACTACGTTCGGGGTCGTTTCTGTACTATTGAATCGTTTCAGTAATTAGAGTCTAACCAATCCTAAAAATATTAAGGCATTAGGAATTTATTAACATCTTTGAGTGAGTTGATGCGATTGACAATTTTTCCAACAAGCGTATGCTGTATAGTTCACTTTCAGCCTGAACTATGATATTAATGTTTTAAATCTAAAATGATGTGCTTTCAATACTTATTTCTTGTGATACAACACAGAACTTTGCTGCTGGGAGATGCAGTCCAATTGCTCTCTCCAAGTCCATTCCAATAATCTTTGAGGTGTTTATCTGTGAAGTCTCTACTGATATTTCTGATTGACGAGTTGACTAAATGCTAATAAATCTTTCTTTCTCATACCAGTACCGGTACAGAGTACGGAACCGTATATGGTACGCTACAGTACGGTAACTAATATTCCCCTTGAACAGTTTTTTTCCAAGATCACCTTTGCAATTCGTCGGTATGACCCCGTTTTAGCCTGAAACAGATTTTCGAATACAGAATACAAACCAATAAAATTCTAGCTTCGTCTTCTTTTAATACACAACGTCTGCTGAGGGACATTTCATAGCATTTACCGGTACTTGTAGATTGAAGGTACCGTATCCGTACTGCGTAAATACCGTTACTGTATTATTGTATTGCTGCTGTCATCATTTGCTGCTTGAATATGGAAGAGAATTTAAGGGTGCCCGGTTGGCTCAATCGGTAAAGCGATGGGAATACACTTCGAGCTACGCATTTCTGATCGTCATGACGCAGGTTCGAGTCCTGTGAAGGATGGTGATTACAAACGAAAGAGGTCCGCTGGACGCCCCGCCGGCGCACGGTAGTTTCCGATTACGGCTGCCTCCACCAACCAAGTCACTGCACAGGAAAAATCAGGACTACGATGATCCGAGAACGGTGCCTCACCCTATCTGCGCGAGAGGCTTTCGCTTTTGCAGGACAAACAGTAAAAACGATATTGTAACGCTATCCCAACGCTTGTTTAGAATTGATCCCATCGAGGCGTAACGACCAAAGAATTAACTCATCACCAGACTTGCTGCTTGTACGTATGTGGGGAATTTGTTTGTGCACCAAGACATTGATGCACTAAAAAACACTGTTTTCAGATTTTATTTTAGATCAGTGGTTGGTACACATATACAACTTGGCCACTAGAAGTCTGTAATGAGACCTGACCTTTAAAGCCTTATATATATATACCTGCTGACCTTCAATTGATCAGGTGATCATTGATCAACATATTTATTTTGACACCTCTGTCGACACAAAAAGCAATACTAATAAATATATCATATTACCCTATTACAGAATTATCAGGAAAGCAAACAAAACTTAAAATAAAGTTTAGAAACGTGCCATGAATTGAGTTTCAAAGAAACATTTAAAGAGAGTAACACATGTTCGCTTACCTCCAAAAAAATTATTTAAAGTTAATATTATAGTTGTTTAAGGGTATAAAATACCGTATTTCTAATCTTTTGCTAGATCTAGTTGTAACTCCTGTTTTATACCTTAGATACACTAGAATTATTCGCCGGGTCTTTCGTTAATCACCATTTTAAAGGGCATTTCTGTTGGACCTGATTTGCTACAATTCGCGTTGGATTCTAACGTATGCTGATAAAATTTGTTTTTTTAAAACGAATAGGTAGCATAATCATTGAACTACAATTAATAGTTAAAATGAAAAGCTCGATACAAACGCGTAGTAAATGTTAGTAGAAAATCCAAAAGAAAATATATATGTATGTATATATATATAAATGTAAATGTAAGTAACAGTTACTACAATAGTCAATGAAAAAAGAAATATAATAAATTCTCAAATCTTAACTTATTTAAATATTCCACCAATGCTTCTAGTATTGTTCCCGTGGCACCAATAAAACTAGGAATGCTAAATAAAATTAAAATCACGATACAGTCGTTTCAAACCAGAAGCGAGTGACCGGTATTTATTTGTTTCCTCCATTTCATTTTCAACAATATTAATATCAATTATAAAATAGGTCTTGTTGTTCGATGAATACCATGCAATGATGACTGGTTTGCAATGTTTAACCAAGGAATGACAGTTATTTTTGTCTCATCACAACTACAGGCCATCAGTTTAAATATTTTTTGAATTGACAAAGTATAATCGAA
>OZ023138.1:28792382-28803658 GCA_963675895.2 Styela plicata
GATATAATAGTACTAGCAAGCACAGCACACGACAAGCACCCCGTAGTATAAAAACCCGGTGTGTGACCCAGAATCTGGGAAAAATTGGGGGACACTCACAACATATAATCAAAGAATTGTTTTTACAGCAACCCAGTCAGAAATTGTTTGTTGCCACATAATGTTATAGTCACATAATAGGTCACTGATAAGATCGGCGCCGAAATCTGTATAAGGTTTCTTTTAAGGTCCTGCTTTGTTTTTACGATCAGCGGCACCTTAGTGCCTCAGAGGTGCGTTGGGGCTAAGGCTGAGTTGTGCTGCTTAATCATTCTTACAGAGCAACTTATTTATTTATTCTAGAGAAAGTAGTTTTAATGGTTGCAATCGTACCAAAAAGCTTATAAGATATCGTCACAATTTCGTAAACACTCAAAGCACTTAATATAAGACAAAGAGCCACGAATCCTGCAGGCTGTATACGCGTACTGTGCTGGATGAGAACTTAAAAAACGTGCAAGTTGAAAAGATTGCTACCTACTATCAAAAAGTAGTTTTCACCTCCAAGCATTATTTAAATTTATTGCTAAATATATTGATTTAAAATATAAATATGCTGTGAATTACAATAGGCAAGTATGCACATAGTTTCCTCCTCACATGCTCTCCGAATCAATTAAGGTCCTGGCTACATGTATCTATAACCAAAGCGCCGACGAGAAAGGGCGTGTTTCCCGTTGACACAGTAGTTTGAGATCAGTGTTTCGCGTTTGCTCATATAGAAGTCAATTTGTACTGATAAGTAATAATATTGAATGTTATTTTATACTATCCTATAGGGGGGGTTCTGGATGTTCATGTATTGCTGTCCGAATGGATACCTATTAAGCCAAAGCTTTCGTAAGTAGGGTGGTTACTCATTGATAAAATGATTAGTCTTATATGTCTCGTCGACGCGATGCCTCATCTTTGTTCAATCATGCTATAACTCCAACCATGTGTGGACTAACCACCACCATCGTCTCCTCCTTCCCCCGCCGTCGGAGCCTTGTACTTATGCATTCTTCGCGGAGTGGCATGCACACACTTAGATGATAATACCAAAAATAACGTCACGTACAAAGGAGCTCGATGGCTTCACGGTTGTGTATTTTTTGCTGGGCTATCAACTTTACTTATTTCGGTATAACGGATTACTATCCTCTAGTTACCGGATACAGATATTCCGATAAGGGGATGGAGAATATATGCAACAATCACGGCGATATATAAAGTTAAATATTAATGAAACAGGGTACATATTAGAGAAACCATAACGTAAGCACATACACATCCACCTTTTGAGGGTAAATATAAAGACTCTGGTTATTGATTTGCTGATTATTTGTAGTTGTAAATAAATAAATTGCATGAGCATATTAGTTTTAAAATTACCATGATCATTCTGTCGGTTTACGGCACTACCTAAACCTGCTAAAAGTTTGCACCGCCCAGAGAATCTTTCCGCCTATATTAACTTTTTCTTTGAATGCCGACAGGTTTCTGTTGAATAGATAGTACGGAATCACTAAAAATATTGGTTTCATCAAACATTATTAATTTGTTTTGCAAATATATTCTCAGTCATGATAATTTCCTATATCGCAGAAAGATTACTAGTTAAACCAAGTTTTCATTTACACATGTTAAATGTCAGCAGATGATTTCTTGCTTACAGCTATGGGGAATCACTGATAGGAAAGCGCCCAAGATGGGTAAGTTATTCTGAGGATAGCAATGACTTAAATTACGAAGAGGATTAAATTCGCTGCATTAAGGTTACGTATGTGTCGACAAAGTGTGTATATTACATAGTTCCAGCGGTTATAGCTATAGTTGAACATCGTGCGTGAAGAGTACGAAGAACGATTCTGATAATTTGGCTTACCGTTGTATCTGGATATGTTATCACCATGCTTTCTTTACTTCGACCAACTGAAAAATATTTACTTTCTCCTTCGTCCTTAGAATTACTCACTGGGCACAGTCGTCGGAGAATAACCAAAGTCACTCCCGTAGTATTTGACACGAGTTGAGTACAAAGTTCGCAATGTCCAATATTTTAATTCCTCATCATTTCAAAACACAAGCGTGTGTTAAATTCTATGATGTGATGTGAGAAAGGATAATATAATGATCGGGTGGTGCTGATAATTACTATATGGGCGGAGGCGGGAAAACAAACTAAACATCAGTTACGGCGGAAATCCGTTATCAGCGTTTATTGTCGAAACTCACTACCAGAAATAGCTGGAATTGTGTAGATTCATGCTTTAAGTTCATGAGAAATGCTACCGATGTCACTGCACGTCATATCCTAAATCAAGAAGTTTTATCTTTGTTATGTATTGGTGATCACTGCTATGACATCCCGTCGTGTCACGAACGCCGGTTAACACATCAGATTGATCATTGCTTGATGATTCTAACTATCTTTTATCCTATGATGTAGTTGTCTGTTCTTGAGGACTATTTAAATTCATTAGTACAACTATAAAACTTTTCAGACTGACTCGTTCTTCATTCTCCTAATTCTCATAGTTCAGCTACCCCAAAATTTTCATAAAGGAAAACGCGAATGGATCCACAGAGCATATGGGAACTTTTAGAGTGCTTTATAATAACGTAGGAACATCTATGAAATTACTCTCTCCGCGAGCACATCTTGGCTCTCTATACGTATTGTGTACTATTCGACCCATATTTTACGCCAGGCGCACCGATTTTTGTCGTCTTTCTATAATATGAAAACGCATATTTGATCTCTCTAGATCGAAAACCAAAAAATTTTTACTGTTGCGCACCGTTATGACGTCATATATTTTCACCTCTAGAGAAAAATTTTCATAAGATTTTGGATTCACCTCGTGTTGAGATTCTAAGTTCGCCACTACCTTAGTATCTGCAATAGATTATATAGATTAATATTTTGACTGTTAAAACTACTCTACTCACCGTCAACTCATGTCCTACCAATGTTGGATTGTTTACCAGTGGCGCGAGCTCTCTATTACCATTGTACCGCTTCAAATTTTCTTTATGTTTGGGGTCATACCATATGTATCTTTTCGAGAAGTGTTAAGTCTCCGGCACGGGAATGCCAAAAGCAGCAATGGTCTCGATGCCTCCATGATAGCAAATTTAGTTCAAATGCTAAGAAATATGTAATTCGAGAATAATATTTCCAATTAGACCATTTAATTAATGAAAACAGGTTCAGTGTTTGATAAAAAAAAAATTTGTTTATTAAGTTACTCTTAAAAATGCTAATTTATACCTCAATTGTTAAAGTGTTGTTGGCAGGTACATGATTTGTTAAGTTAAGCAATAAAATAAAAAAAAAAGAGGAAAAAAAACTAAAAAAAAAAAGGTCTCACTGGTGGATTTCAGTACTTTCCTAAGAGCGGTTCATCAGTGGACATGAATGTTTAACAAACGTAAATAAATTTCCTTTAATAGGGAAAATCACTAAATTCCCAGAGTTCGAAATTCGAATCGTTGTTTTCAAAATTACATCAAATCATGAAGTAATTCGGTGTCACGTTATATTTCCTGTGATGATTTACCGGTTAGAGTGCAGAGTTGCTAGCACTATGGATTTAGTAGTAGCTAACTTCAGTAGCCGATAAAGTGACGGTTAGTTGATTCCTCTTAGGTACTGCTTCTGGCATTGCTGTGAGAGCCAATTTCCAATACTGTTAAAAAAATAGTAATAATATATACAAAAATTGATGTCATCGTGCTACATCGGTGACAAAAGTTATGATCAACGGAAACATACTGTCAGAAAAAAAAGCAGAGAAAATTATTAAGCCCTACCGTCCATACTACGGTTTTGCGTAGGTTGATCGTTTTTTTTTGTTTGTTTTTACACGCTCGAGGAAACGCTTCGCAATCGATTGTTTACTTTTTTGCCAACGGAAACCGCGCAACCAGAACGCTTTGCGCGAGGACAAGTCTGACTCGGAGAATGCTCGTTTCCGTTGCGACGTGTTTTTAGGCATGACGTGACTTTACAATTAAACGCATTCAGGTTTTGCCACGTTTTTAGTTTTGTTGCACAGAAACGCTAATGCATTCGGATGAGGCTAATTGTAATTCTTCATGGTACTGCAACTATCAAAAATGGTTAGAATAAGATCACGATTCATGAATGCAAGCTCTCTTTGCGTTATGAGTTAACGATAAATCAAAATACCTGTTGATTTGATTCATTCGTTATAGCGCCAACTGCTACCGTAGAAATCGTTTTATATTCTATTATCCTCAATATCACCTGTTAACAGGCTTATCATTAAATAAAACAGAAATCAATTCTTAAAATGTTATTTTTGCAACTAAAATATACAAGAGTGAAAACTGTCCAAATGTGACACGGACAATAAGTAGTATTCTAAACCTAAATGATGGACCTCCTAGCATGTATAAAAGTTTTATCAGAAATATAACATAAACCTTCATTCTTGACACTTTTAGTGAAAACTGATTAGTCTACAAAGTAGTGTACTTTGTTGAAATATTATAAATAAACACCACGATATGAAAAAAATGAAATAATTTTTAATATTGCGCATTTTTCTTTAACATGTAAAGGATTAAATATTTTCGCGTTCAAGAAGTATTATTTTGATAAACAGGTTACCTGCAGATGGACGCGGTGACGAATGCGCGGTCCTTCTGCGGTACAGGTGCTTGTCAAAAACCTTTTTGATGTTCACCGTATTCAGTTAGTAAAGTTTTTCCGACAGTAATTCAGTTAGTCTGGAAACTATTTTGGGACATGCCTGATCATGGCATATAATACTTGTGCACACAGTATTGCTCTCGGACTGCTAATGTGTCACGATGACGAATTACTCACTGTCAAACTGATAAATCGGATGCTCACACGCTAAGGGGTAGTACTAGGGTTGTACGGTACGGATACGGTTACGATGATGGAATTTTAACCGGTAACGATAGTTTACGGGTACGATTCATTTTTCACTAAGTTTTCGTACTTGGTACGGTATACAGGTTACGAATGATCGTATTTATATTTCCCATCCTCGATACCGTACCGTACTATTTTTACGTATTATTTAGCATTACACTTGTATATATTCTCAAATTAATTGTTCCAATAAAAATCTACATTTTCATTTACTTACATCTGTATGCCGTTTCCATTAACGGGGCGCTGATAAATATTAAATTGTGTCCTTATCAAAGAATTTCTTAACTAAAGGGCAAATTTTCTAAAATGATTAATAAAAGCGGCGCAAAGGTTATGGTCATTAAAAAAAGCAAGTGTTGCTCAAATGATTCACACTGGAGCTGATTAGCATGGGCTATGTTCGTATATCGATTTTACTGCAGTGGCGTAAAAACTTTGTGATTGGTGGAAAATAAATCATATAGGTCGCTGATTTATGACGTATTTAACTCTGAATTGCATTTTTCTGTAATAACGAAAGTGGTGATGGGCCCAATTAAAATGGACAAGATAAGCTGGACATTCATAAGTAGAGCTACTAAATAATCACGGTGATAGTTTGGTCTGAATATATGGACTAGAATCGTCGATGTGGCTTTGACAGGTTTTTATTTAAAAATTCACTCATTAGAGTAGGTTAGCACTGCTCGAATCATACCAAAACTTCCGTGGCGGATCCTGAAAAACATTTAGGTGACGGGGCACATTTTTCCAACAACATGCAAACATAGGCTTTCAAATTTACAGAAAGATTAGGTGTGCCGGAGTCGCGCAAAATTTTATTGAGAACGAAACACTAAAAATACATGTTTTGAGAAAGTGGAATAAAATACTATTTACCACGACTGAGAAAATACAATGTACGTGAGCGCCGGAAGCCGCTGATATTTTTGAGGTAACAAAATTGAATAAAAATTCTCACTCTCAAGGCTAATATGCGTACACTATTACTCAACATAGTAACTCAAGTAAAAAAAATATTGTGCATATACGCAGTCGCGCGCGTCGGTAAAGTTTATGAAATCTTGAAAATCTAAAAAACACTCTCTCTCCCCCCCTGACCAACTATCCAACTAGAGCCTTAGAAGCCAGTAACCAAACCGATATTACGTTTTGTTTGTGCTCTATGACAAGCATGAAGTATTTTATCAGAGCGCTAGAAAACAAGATAAGAATATAAAGATATATTCAGGCTGTTTTGAGATGAGTGTTAAATGATGTCTCATATAATCAGGAGATAGATTTATTTATGTAAAGATAAAACATCCATAGTCACGTTATAGACAACGAGTGCATGTCGGGAATACGTCTGTCTGTGGTATGAAAAAATAAATTAAGCATTACTCAGTAATGTGAAGAGAAACGTACATTGCACCAGATACAATACCTTAGATGCCTAGATAAGAATGCACAAATGATAAATTTTTCTCATAGCTACTGAGATCGTGAAGACCCTGCTATTGTGTTTCACATTTTTAAAAGAGAATTAGTCGTCGAATATCCTACAGTGTCATTTTGTTCAACTGTTAGTGATGCTGTTTGGTTCTACCAATTTTACTTGTTTATTTAGAAAATACAGTTGCGTCCTCTTCCAACTGTCCAAATCAGTACTTTTTCAGTGTGGAGTGCAAAAAAAATCATTTACCTATGATCGTCGGCTATTAACCGATACCGTTTAATTTCATGTCTCACTACGGAAATATTGTAAAAAGCGGAATGCGATTCCATCACAGTATCCTAATAAACTGACTGATTACAAGGGAAGCCTGGAGGGTGAATGACACGGTAAGTTGATCTGGCCGTCACCACGTTTTGGATGTTCCACAAACCTGACCGTCTTATCAATACGATTTAGGTCCGATGAGGAAGAGGGAATGTTGTTTAGACGAGTTGACAATACTAACCTAACAACCATACAGAACGCAATAAAGTGGTGTTTCATTTTCAGACAATGAATTTATAAAAAATAGCCTTGAATAACTGGGATTTCAATATCTATCAGTAACATATGACCGATTCTAGCACTAGCAGCGTTGAGTGAGTGGGTCAGGGGTCCGGACTCCCAAATGCCAAATATTGGCTGTAATTTTTCTTTCGACGTTTAACAACCAAATATATCATTTTAAAAAATACCTTTTTTCAGCCTCAAGAAATAATGTTTGCGCTCTTTTTGTAAAATGATGACATCACTTAGTAATTATCTCGCAAGTTATTCCGTTAGCATATACTGTGTAACAATAGGCCAGCGGTATCGTATAGGAATGAGTTTTGTATATTAAATGTGACACATCCGTGTTAATTATATTTATTATAATTTCAAGCATCATTTTTACAGATGATTGATGTACGTAGATACCGCTATTGAACACGTATAAAGTAAAAAACTAGTCCAAAATGTGAACATGTAGGAAAATATGTGTTGTCTTCTTCGATTTTGAAAAGTTTACTTATTTGAGTTGATTCGAGGATATATATTAAGATGTTCGCCCATATATCTATAAGCTTGTCACAATTTTGACCTATTTAACGATCATTGTGAGACATCTATGTCTACTAAGTAAGCTATGTCTGGTTTGTTTTATCACACTGCAGCTTCAATTATCAATGGTTGACTTATAGCATATGCTCCGAATCAGCTTGGCGTTCCATTTATGGGGTGATCAGCTGAATACTGTCAAGGCTCGTTCCGCGCTTTTTAGGAAATATTCCCGTGTTTTCCGTGAATTATTGTCCCAAGTTTTTTCTTTTATTGTTAGGAGGTCGGTCAAGTTGATATTTACAAAGTGTTTATTTTTAATGCCGAGATAATACATTAATATTACGTTAGGAAACTGTATGATGTAAGTCTATTTATCTCTCTATGTTCTAGTATAGTTGATGTTAGTGATCTCTGGTATATATCATAGTATGCCAATTTCGACTTGTGTATAATATTATGATGATTACAGCCCTTTTACTGTGCTAGCCTTAATGTCGGATAACGTTGATCTTTTGTTTTTGCCATTTGTGTCATTTTGTTATTTATTTGGCGTATTTAGGTTGGTATTAAGTTTCAGCGCTCAAATATTAAAAGTGTACCTATAAATTAGATAAGATCTGTGGTGAAGGACTGGTGTGATCTCCTTTACATCGTTTACAACCTGTGCAGTGTGATCTGGTTTTATACCTTCTCACTCGTCGTCAAGTTGTTCGTAAATGTGCGTATACAAGTTCCGGTCCCAAAGACTGTCGACTATCGACCGGACTTTATTTGCTTTGGGAGTTAACTCCTCAGCGCCCATTTCAGGTACGCACAATTGCTTTTTTTACCATTTTGTGATCCTTTTTATTTTACAGAGGTTGGATACCATCTGGGTTTTATTAATCTCATATTATGTACTATGTTTTGATAGTAATTGATTTATTTATTTATATTCAATATTGCCTCAATATTTTTTAATAGGTTATCACTACGACCACAGTATAGTTTAGATTTTAATCGAAATTTTATGTGTACTGTTTAACTATGAAACTATGCATTAGTATTTGTCTGGCAATATCGTGATTTCTACTCGGGTACGGTGGCATGCGTTCCCATTCCATTTGCTAGTAGACTGTAGACAGTTATTCAGCGACTTGTTGCTTTTATTCACGTTATTTAATTACGCTAATTGTGAGTAAGGTATTATATTATTTATATTCCATTTGATTTTATATTTAGGACTACTGTATGAAGTGTGTCGTATCAAATAGATTCAAGTGCGTTATCATTAGAATAAACGTTAGTGCGTGTTGATTTCCACCACCGGGATTAAAACTTCATCTTACAGCAAAGGCTGGGATAATAATTGTTAGTTAATTGGGCTTGTTTATAAGTATCCTGGTGATTAGGCACATAGAATCACATAAACTGTAGCTTACATTACTTATATCCCAGGTTAATATAATTATCAACTTTTAGTCGCGCATGATAGTGGAAAAAAACTATCCCTCGGTCTTTTCCGAACAGGCGATATTGGTAAGATATGATATTTTCCAGGTTCGGCCGAGCACGTACCCATAATATTAACCACAACCTGTGATCGTGATGAGTGTCTCACGTGGTACATCAGAATTAACCAGCAGGGATTGCCGAGACTAACATCCGGGATCATCAAAGTACGATGCCAACAAATTATTCACTGGGCCACCGCGTTTTGCTCTTGCTCTTTGCTCGATCTTCAATTGCTCACTGATACCAAAATTGTTAAAACCAATAAGCCACTGCACGTATCTGTGGTCATTAGATAATCCCCATATAATGGGTTTAATCACGACTTTTGAAATTTTAGTATCCCGGTCAGTCCCATACATGACTAAACATAATCTGTTCGTCATACGTAGCCTATATTATAAATTGGTCATAGTCGATAAAGATGTTGTTTGAAAACTTGATTTGACACTGATTTTTTTTTATTTATAATAGTATCACATATGGGTTATGACTACGAAAGTAAAAATGTTGCCGTCATATTATGAATAGAATTATCTATGCGGACTAAATATTGTATTGAAGTCCATTGTGTGTTCTAGTTGTGTACCCCATGAAATCGCCTCCTGTACTTTCGAACCCTGACAGAATAGTTATAGGCCGCGAAAAAAGCTGGAATAAAATGACAAAAAACTATGGACCAATTTCATTCGATGAAACTGTCACCCTTAAACCATCCTATTCAATGACCCCCGAACATGGTTTTCACATGAAGGATAGTAGTATATTCGAGGATGGTATTATCATAAGCTCCCCTTTAGAAGATGTGATACACAAGTTGTCATTTAAGCGAACACGACAAGAGTCTTGGAAACAAAAGCAATATATAAAATGTATATATTCTATACTACAAAGATCATTGATACTCAAAACAACTAACCATTAATCCACAACGCATACCCAGTGCTGAATCGTCCCCAATAATAAAATGCCTCTATAAGACCCCCATAAGAGACCACCATCAACTGCGTTATGATTCGAGCCTAATCCTAAGAGCATTTACAATATATGTAAAACTCATAGACTTGCTTTCTTGTCCAAAATATGTTGTCGATATATTGTAACAACATTGATCCGACCAAATTGCGCCTCATACTCAAAGAATTGCACTATCTCTTCAGAAAAGAAAGCGACATTCCATTGCATTACTAGGTTAAAAGCCTAACTAATGAAGAAGAATAAAGAATTAATTGTTCATTTTCAGCAGTCATTCGTTTTTAAATGCGTTGTTCTAATATCCCTCTTGTTGTTTTTTATTTGTTTTGTAAGACTTACAGAAAATATGACATCTTAGTTTGGATTTGAAAAGATCGTATTTCTTTATTTTCAGAAACTACAATGGATCTGATGACCCGGGTGTATATGAGGTATTATATTGTATGAGAGGTTGTATGTTAATCAATATAAGTAAATGGTACATAAACCAGCAATTGAACATAGTGCGCATTACTAATCATCTGCATGAAATGTTTTGCCCGAACTTTAAAATGTTAATTTTGCGTTTGACGAAATTAAACAAGCATTAACGAGGTGAATTTTATTCAACTCACTTTGTGTGTTACTTGTAAATTCTTCAAATATTTTAAATCATAGGATATATGAAAGTCGATGCATAAGGATCCTATAATCCTACAGTAATGATTGTAATGTGAAGAACAAAAGTGCAATACCAGGAATTCTATAATATTATCTGAGAATATTACTTTTAAGTAATTATGCATAGTAGCTCCAGTAAATACACAATATTTCCCAATATAGAGAGGGCATCAAAGGCGCAAAAAAATTCAATTTTTCTGGGGGGGGAATCATCATTCTTGAAGCAAAGACGACAAGAATCGTAATTCGCAGAATTTTTAATTTCGCGCCAAAAAAATATTTGGGTAGAAAAGTCACGAGGAGGTGGACCCCTCCCTCGTATCACGTGACAATTTTTGCTTCGCAGTTGATGTAAATCGTAACTGTCGTTGTTACTTTTGTAGGAAAGATATTGGAAAACTATTATTTTTATTTACAAAGGCGCAGTTTCTTTAATTTTGTAGAATAATTTATTTGTTGCATATTATATATAATATATATTTATTTATCATAATTATACCTATTATAATATAAATTAACGATATAATATATTACATCATTCAGCATAAATTCTCTACACAACTTAAATAACAAGGAAAATTTAAATCGGATTGAGTCAACTGGTTCTGTCACGCGAATACTCAACAACAAGTAGGCCATAACGTAATTATACAATAAACGATTACGTAGTCAATTATA
>OZ023138.1:28803758-28823838 GCA_963675895.2 Styela plicata
ACAAGGTGTTTTTCGATCAATTGTCGGATCAATGTTGTTCAATATATCGACATATTGGACAAGAAAGCAAGCTATGAGTTTTACATATTTGTAATGCTCTTGGATACTCGATCATCGCAGTTGATGGTGGAATATGGGGGTCTTATGAGGCATTTATTATTGGACGATTCAGCACTGGGTATCGTTGGGATTATGGTTTGTTTTTGTATCAATGTCTTTGTAGTATGAATATATTTTATATATTGCTTTGTTTCCAGACTCTTGTCGTCTTAAATGAAACTTGTGTATCACATCTAAGGGAGCTTATAATACCATCCTCGATACTACTCCTTCATGTGAAACCATGTTCGGGGTTTGAATAGGATGGTTAAGGGTGAGTTTCATCGAATGAAATTGTCCATAGTTTTGTCATTTTTCAGCTTTTTTGGCCTATAACTATTCTGTGGTTCAAGTACAGGCGATTCATGGTACAACAAACACAATGACTTCAATATTTAGTCCGCATAGATAATTCTATTCATAATATGACGGCAATCCCTGGTGGTTAATCCGTAACCACGACTCGACACAGGTTGTGTTAATATGGGTAGGCTCGGCCGAACTGGAAAATTCACATCTTACCAATATCGCCTGTTGGAAAAGACCGGGGATAGTTTTCCACTATCAGCGACTAAAAGTTGATAATATTAACTGGGATTTAAGTAATGAAGCTACATTTTGTGATTCTATGTGCCTATCACCAGGATACTTAAACAAGCCCAATACTACAATTATTATCCAGACTTTGCTGTAAGATGAAGTTTAATCCGGTGGTGGAAATCAACAGCACTAGTTTATTCTAATGATAACGCACTTGAATCTATTTGTACGACACACTTCATACAGTAGTCCTAAATATAAATCAAATGGAATATAAATAATAATACCTTACTCACAATTAGGCGAATTAAATAACGTGAATAAAGCAACAAGTCGCTGAATAACTTCTACAGTCTAGCAAATGGAATGGAACGCAGCACCGTAGAAATCACGGTTGCCAGAAATACTAATGCATATTTCATAATTAAACAGTACATATTTTCGATTAAAATCAAACTAACTGGTGTGATAACCTATTAAAATATGGCAATATTGAATAAAATATATAAATACTATCAAAACATAGTATAATATGAGATTAATAAAACCAGATGGTTCCAACTCTGTAAAATAAAAAGGATCACAAAATGGTAAAAAAGCAATTGTGGCGTACCTGAAATGGGCGCTGAGGTTAACCACAAGCAAATATATCCGGTTCGATAGTCGACAGTCTTTGGGACCACTTGTATACAATTTACGAACAACTTGACGGTGGAGAAGGTAGAAACCAATCACACTGCACAGGTTGAAAAGATGGATCACACAGTCTTCACCACAGATTATCTAATTTATGGTACACTTTAATATTTGAGCTGAAACTTAATACAACCAAATACGCCAAATAAATAACAAAATACAAATGGGAAAACAAAAGATCAACGTATCCGACATTAAGCTACAGAAAGGGCTAATCATCATTTATACACAAGTAGAAATTGGCATATTATATACTAGAGATCACTAACTAGCAGAAGAAAATAGACAACATACAGTTTCCTAACATATTTAAATGTATATCGGCATTAAATAAACACTGAAATATCAACTGACAGTCCTACAATAAGAGAAAACTGGAAATAATCAGGAAAACACGGGAATATTCCTAAAAGCGCGGGAACGAGCCTTACAGTATCAGCTGATAGCCCATAAATGGAGCGCAGAGCTGAGTCGGAGCATATGCTTAGTCAACCATGATAATTGAGCTGCAGTGGATAAAACAAACAGACATACTTACTTAGACATAGATGTCTCACAATGATCGTTAAATAGGTCAAAATTGTGACAAATATATATATGGCGAACTCGTAATATATATCCTCGAATCAACTCAAATAAGTAACTTTCAAAATCGAAGACAACACATATTTTCCTACATGTTCATGACTAGTTTTTTACTTTATACGTGGTTCATAGCGGTAATACGTACATCACATCTGAAAAATGATGCTTGAATTATAATATATATTAACATTGTCACATTAATAACAAAACTCATTCCTATACGACTGCTGGCCTATGTTACAGTATATGCTACGAATACGCGAGAGAATTTACTAAGTCATTTTACAAAAAAGCGCAAATTATTCTTGGCTGAAAAAAGTATTTTAATGATATATTTGGTTGTTAAACGTCGAAAGAAAAATTACGCCAATATTTGGCATTTGGGAGTCCGGACCCTGACCCACTTACTTACGATGTCAGTTCTGTAGGAAAGGAGCAGGGCTAAATCCCACTACCAGCGACTACAGGTAGTAGTAACCGGGATTAGAGTAATGGAGCGATATCTAGTGATTCAATGTGTGTCTATCACCAGAAATACTTAAACAAGCCCGATACCACAGTTATCATCCACCCTTTGTTGTAAAACTGAAGTTTAATCCAGTAATGAAAATCAGTAGCACAGTTTATTCTAATGATAACACAATTAAACCTATTGGTATGACTCACTCCATATAGAAGTCCTAAATATAAATCAAATTGAACATAAATAACAGTAACTACTCACAATAAACCAAATTAAAGACAGAAGCGAAGATACTGCAGCGCGCCACTGAGAAATTTCCAGCAAATGGAAAGCAGCATGTCAGAAATTACAGTTGCCAGAAATATGGATACCATTTTGATAATCAAACAATAAATAGCTCAGATTGCAATCCAATTAGATGCTCGATTGAAATACCATAATATTGAATAAAATAAACCCCATCTAGCATAATATAAAATAAGATACTCTGAACCAAATGTCTCCAATAACGTAGATGTAGAGCAATACGAAATGGCAACATTCGAAAATCAATGATTGCAACATAGGCTAAGAATATTCTAGAATCCGAATCCTATCAACCATGACCAATGTACGACAAACATTTCTTACATACCGGGCCCAAAATCATAGAAAATATGAATTTTATGTGATTTTCATAGTGAGAAGAGAAATGTTTAACAAACACCACAAAGAAACGTAGGAAATGACAAAAAGAATCAAATAATAAATTAAAATACATTACCTCTGACACATCGAGGCGGCAATGGGCAATTGAATTTAGTAACACAGCGTAAGGTGAGAAGGGTATATTAAAGTAGGTATAGAAAATCAGCTATTAATTCTAAATAAACCAGACCAAGTATGATGTGTCAATGTAGATGTATGGTATATAAAGTGCATATGTACAAATGTGTGTGTATGTGTGCCTCACTGTACTGCCTCTAACAAACACAACTCCTAACATCTCGAACATATGAAGAATTCGAAGTACGTACTTTCACTCTGCGCACAATACCATGTTTATCAGGGAAGGTTTGATCAACAATAGCTTTGGGCCAATGACCACGAGGGGAACTATCATCAAACATTAAAACCAAATCACCAATTTCAAGATTTCTCTGTGTATTGTGCCATTTCTGTCTTTTGTTGTAGCATGGGCAAATATTCTTTCTTCCATCTATCCCAAAATATATCCAGTAACCTTTGTGAATTCCTCCATGTTCGCCTGTATTCATCAGACTTCATGAACTTATCTGTTGGTAATGAAGGATCAAGTTTTGCAATGAGAATTGAATTTGGTGTCAAAACATTCATGTCTCTGGGGTCATCACTCAATGGTGTTAGCGGCCTATCGTTCAATATTCCTTCAACTCCAGTAAGGAAACTCACAAAGAATAATCTGTGAAAGCTCTTCCACTAGTTACAGCTCGCAAATGTCTTCTTCACTTCACGAACCATCCGTTCAACAACTCCAGATTGATGACTGGCCAGAGGAGGGAAAAAATGCCATTGAATTTCTTTCTGAGATAAAGATTTGTTTATAACATGTTGATTCCAATTTTTGATCCCTTCTCTTAGTTCCTTTTCTCCACTTGTAAAATTTGTGGCATTGTCAGAGTAGACATGTAGTGGCGTAGAACGTCGATCAGTGAATCTAAAAAAGGCTTGTAAAAATGCAGACGTATCAAGAGATTCTGCTACTTCAATGTGTATAGCACGGGTTGCCATGCATGTAAAAAGACATCCGTAACGCTTGTATTCATTACGGCCAAGCTTAACCTTGATTGGACCAAAATAATCCACAAAAACAGATTGAAAGGGCTTGCCTCCAGCAGTAATTCTGCAACTTGGTAGATCTGCCATCCACTGGTCACCAACACGAGCTGATTTTTCTCTGCATTCGAACACAATCTCGTACAACCTTTCCAACTGCCGATTGACCCTTTAGTATCCAAAATCTTTCTCTTGTTGATGAAAGAACGTGTAGTGTACCAGCATGACCTGTATTTCTGTGATGCATGTCTATGATCAGTTTAGTTACATGGTGATGAGGTGGCAAAATAATTGGATACTTCTGATCATGTGGTATATCAGACTTAGAAAGCCTTCCCTCATACGCATAATGCCATCTTGTATAAAAGGATCACATTTCAATAAAGAATTAGCAAATGGAGATTTCAAACTTCGTTTTTGTCCAACTTCACGAGGAGGTGGGCTAGGATTTGTGCTTTTACCAAAAAACTTTATTTCCAGAGCCAAGGATTCATTCTGAACCAACCTGACTATTTGAATTGTTGTTCATTCTTCAATTCCTCCACAGATATGAATCCACATGCAGGAGATTGAGCACCGTGTAAGTATTTCCACTTCATATACGATTTGAAACCGAACCAACCAGACCATAGCTCTTTGTAATTTTTCAAATTTGGAATAGCGAAAAAACATATTGGAGAATGAAGATTCACCAGAATTAGGATCGCACTCACCAGAATTGAGATCACAATCAGTCGACAAAAATTAACTCTCAACTCAGCCGAAATAGGATCACTAAGAATTGAAAAATCAGGTGGGCAAGAGGGCCAACATGATTCATCCTTGCGCAAAAAAATCAGGGACATCAAACCAAAGAGCAGACTTGGAAACTTTATTGGGCATGATACCACGCGAAGCAATATCAGCAGGATTCTGCTTACTACCAACATGCAACCACTGTTCAGGCCGAGACAGCAAATGAATAATATTAACTCTATTGGCAACAAATGTTTTGAAACGCTCAGAACGGTTGTTCAAAAACTGTAGAACAGAAGTAGAATCTGTCCAATACAAGACCTTATCAATCTTATAATCCAATTCACTTACAATAGAGCGACCAAGCTCTGCAGCTGCAACAGCAGAAACCAATTCCAAACGCGGGATAGTGATGGGTTGCTTGGGGGTCACACGAGAAATGCCTCTGACAAAAACAACATGTATATTATCATTATAATCAACCATACGCAAATAACTAGCACAACCAAAGCCAGTCCTACTAGCATCACAAAACAAATGCAACTGCGTATCAATAGGGGTGAAATCAGTTGGCTTAAAACAACGCGAGATGGACAAGTCATTTAAATTCGGTAACGATTCTATCCAAGCCTCGAATCGTTCTCTAAGGGAACCAGCGATAGTGTCATCCCATGAATATCCTTCGTTACACAAATCTCGAAGGATATGCTTAGCAGGCAATATAAAGGGTTGAACAAATCCCAATGGATCGAATATCTGGCTAACCATTGACAATATTCCTCTCCTAGTTAGTGGCCGTGGTTCAACATTAACACGAATAACAAATTTATCCGAATGAACTCGCCAATGCAAGCCAAGGGTCTTGCTAGACGAACCACCTTCAATATCGAAGTCAACCATTGATGGAGCTCTATCCTCTTCAAGAAGGAATTCAACACCGTCCGATCATTGCTCATAAATTTTGCCAAATGAAAACCACATGTACCCAACAATTTACGTAATTGCGGTATCAATTCCAAAATTTGCTCAACAGAAGGTAAACTTTTCAAACAATCATCACCAAAGAAATTACGGTTGACAGTTTCAAGAGTGACAGGGTCAGCATTAGATAGGTTATCAATAACAGCTTGACGAAGCGCAAATGTGGCAACTGAGGGAGAACTTCGACAGCAAAAATATGACTTACCCATTTTCAACTCTACTGGGTCCTGTGATAAGTCATCATTGGGCCACATAAAAATCGCATAGAATCACAATCTGGGGGATTTACCAAAATCCGGTGAAACATCTGTCGAATATCACAAACAACTGCAATAGGTTCCTGTCGAAAACGCATTAAAACACCAACCAATGTATTGGTATTAAAAGGACCTGGAATTAGATTATTATTCAAACATGTCCCTTGAAACTCAGCAGAACAATCAAACACTACACGAAAATTTTTGCCAGTATAGTGATGTGGTAAATATGATGTTCTTGTTACTGTGTGGCAACTCATGTTCAGGTATAAATTGTGCATAGCCATTCTGGATGTATTCGTGTATTTTACCTTTGTATTTCTGAAAAAGATCTGGGTCTTTCAGAAATTTTCGCTTTAAATACAATAATCTCTTTCCGCCAAAGTGCGGTTATTAGGGAGAATTACCTCATCGGATATCCAGGGTAAAGCAATTTGATACCTACCATTCACCATCCTCACCGTGTCAGACATAATGCTTAAAGCCTTCCTGTCATCAACCGAAAACTCTGTAGTGCAAGGATCAGCATATAAATCAACAAAATCATGACCACAAATGTGACAAACAGGAGAATCATTTAAAAATTTGCTTGCAGTATCTGTTTGTAGAAAATTAATATCAGCATTATTGATAATTTCAGCATTTTTGTCAGGACCAGCTAAAGCCCAACCTAACACAGTATGATAGGCAGTAGGTGAACCTTCCTCACCAACTCTAGTGGCAGAAATAGGATGCCGTCCTAATACATCGGATCCTATTAATATATCAATTGTACTTTCCAACCTAGGGAAAGATAAATCATGCAAATGTGCATAGCGTTGAACTATTTCTTGATGTGGGATAGAATCTTGTAAATCTGGGATGTCATTAAATGTTAAAATATTATTTACGCATAAATCATCATGTTCATTCACACCACAAATTCTAAGGACACACTATTTCCTACATGGGGTCTTGAACCATTGGCAGTGTGGATTGTACACTCTTCGATATCCCAGAAAGACCTAAGTTTTTAGCTAGAT
Organism: Styela plicata; assembly: GCA_963675895.2. Taxonomy (NCBI): domain Eukaryota; kingdom Metazoa; phylum Chordata; class Ascidiacea; order Stolidobranchia; family Styelidae; genus Styela; species Styela plicata. The sequence goes on from OZ023138.1 coordinate 28,810,931, forward strand.
CAGTGGTGCAAAATGACCGGGGAAGAGCCAAAATCAAGAAAGGCATATGTAAATAAGAACATTCAAAATTATTGGCAGTGACTTTGACTGGAACGACCATAAGTCGTACAGGATAATTTTCAACATTAGATGAAATAAAACTTGCATGCACATTACTCACACCGGGCCCATTAGACCCACTACTTTTTGTATTTGAGACATTTTGTGATGTTTGAGAGGACAGGACATCATCATGTAGAAGTGTATGATGCTTTTTTCGACAATTAGAAACTTGACATGTGTGGGCAGACTTGCACTCCCTTGCGTTGTGCCCAATGCGTAAACAGTTGAAACAAGCCTTGGCATCTCTGACGAAGTCTCTTCGTTGCTTGGTGTCTTTATCCTTGAATTTTGTGCAGCGATACAAAGGATGCATATCACTGCAACAAAGGCACTGAATTTGTAAATTCTGATAAGATTTTTCAAAAGTGTCCTTGTGTCTATTTGCATGATTACTACCAGATGAGCTAATTGTTGTGTATGTCTTGGCCAAGCGTGATCTAGGGTTGATTTGTTGCTTGCCCTTGACATAACGTTCTGCCATAAGTCTTCCATAGAAAGTATTACTCAGGTGAGCCCTTCTTTCAACATATTCCAGTAAATGTATATAAGAGGGTATTGGTCCATTTTTCCAAGAATCATCACGCAGATAATCCATTTGAACGTGATATGGCAATCGATCAAAAATATCCCTTAGATATGACTGTTGCATCGAGCATGTGCTGCTTTCCCAATGAGAAAGTATGACAAAAACATTTCTCATTTTTTACTGCAAGATCATAAAGTGCCTCGGCATCATTTGCCCTAAGTTGTGGACCAAGAGTGAGTTGCTTTATATTTGCTTCAATTACCAAAGTTTGATTTCCAAATCTGAATTCAAGCGCTTTCCTTGCCATTTCATAACCATCTTCTGCTGGAGTTATGACTACCAAGTGTTTGATAGCATCCTTCGCTTTCCCTTGCACATTTGTACAAGTTGAGCTAACTTGACATCAGATGGATATGGATGTTTGTCGATCATGTTGTCAAAACCTTGCATGAATGAATGATAATTTTCAGGATTGCCATCAAAAGTTATTGGATCAAGCTTGGGTAGAGTGAAACCTTGACGCACAGTTTGCATCAATGCAAATAAATCATCTTTACTTGCAGCATCATTTGAGGGATTAGCACTTGTGAATGGCCGATAAAACTTATGCATTGGATATTCGTAAGATGGAATTACATTTCCTCCCATAGCCGACATCACAGGTTTGGTACAAGTTTGCCGTGGTGCGCTCCTAGAAAAAACTGGAATTATTGTGCATGTAAAGGATTACTACGGCTTCGCTGATAAAAGCTGTGTTTTATTAGGGTTGATTAAATGGAGTTACCGGTATATGAAGTGTAGTTTTCAAGTGCATTTCACTTGTGCGTCGAGGGAAGCGAGTGTCTGACAGTTTCACAGGGGGAGACTGGAGAGCTTATTAAATTTGGTTCCTGAAATGGTTGATTAACTGATGCATTGCAGGGATGCCGGGCACAAGGACAACATTGGTTAACTCAGGGGAGCAATAACTGGTGGGAATAAGCAGTTTTTGTACACTTTGAAAAAGGGGGCATTTGCATACTTTGTGTTAGTGATGTATATAAGCAGGGAAAAAGATGTTGCTGAATATTCTCTTGCCTGAATTAAAGGAGGTTAGAAAGTGTTATGTGACTTGTGAATGATGAGAACTAATTCGTCTTGATGATTTTATATCTGCTTGCTGCAGCTATATCTTGTGCCTTTTCTCTTTGCAATTTGAGCACTTTCTGAGAGAAAGTTTGCGTGAGTTGTTAATTCAGCTTCTTGCGCATTTCTGAATTCAGCTTGGTGTTGTTTGTCGATGTTGAGCTTGTAGCTTTGATCTTAGCCAAATGAGGCTTGAGCATCTTTCTTACGCCTTTTCAGCAGACATCTATTTCTAACAGTGTACGATGCCTTTGTGAACACTTGAAGATGTTGATATGGATGAATTGGGATTTCAGTTTGATTTTGTGGAAACGGTGAGATTTTGATGACTCTCTTATCTATGATTTTTGCACTTAATGCAGAACAGTCACGACTCACTGAATGTAGCTCTGATTATTTCACGTCCCACAGCCCTATGCTTGTTTCTTCAACTCATATGATATTTGTGTAGTTTTTGTCTCAGTGTTTCAATCTCCTTTCAGACGAAATGTGTGTTGAAACCGCTCCTGAGATTCGGATACAAATAAAATTTTGCAGAGAAAATCACACCAAGCGTTTAGAAAGATCTCTGTGTCCATATTCAGATTTAACTTTTGTTGTACAACCCAAAAAACAGACAATGTTTTGCCATCATGTTAAAAGTGTTGTTTAGTTAAACTTTTGGACAGTGCTACAGGCCACAGACTTGCGAATGAGAAAATCACAGGGGTTTCCTTGATACGAATTTCGCTCAATAATTTCGTCATTAGGTATTAACAGATGGATGCCAGTTTGATGTTTAGTTCCAATTTATCACTTGTTTTATACCACAGAGTCAATAGTTTAGGTATTAATTCCAAAATGGTAGGAAAGAGAAGCAGAGGCATAAAATTCCCTACTTAACAGCGGAGTCTACAGGTAGTAAGCTAACCGGAGATTAGAGTTAATGGAGCGAATGATCCTAGTGTGATTCAATGTGTGCTCTATCAGACAGAAATACTTAAACAATAGGCCCGATACCATCAAGTTATCATCACCCTTGTTGTTGTAAAACGCATGAAGTGTTAGTTATCCAGTAGATTGAAAATCATGTAGCATACAGATTTATTAGTCTAATGAGATAACAACTCAATTAGAAAACCTAATTGGTGTTATGGAGTCTACTCCATTAAGTAGAAAGTTCCTAAATAATAAATTCAAAATTGAACATAAAATAACTAGGTGAACTTACTCACAAATAAAACGCCAAATTGTAAAGACGAGTAAGGCGAAGACTACCTGCAAGACGCATCGCCTGAGAAGATGTTTCTCCAGCAATATGAGGAATGGCTAGTCAGTGTCAGGAAAATACTACAGTTGCCAGATAAGTATGGATTTACCATTTGTATATAATCAAAGCTGTTAAATGTGAGCTCAAGAATTGCAATCCATGTAGATTGCTCGCGAGATTGAAATTACAGAGTAATTATTGAAGGTAAATATAATACCCCATGCTAGCATTGTATATATAGAAATAAAGTTACTACTGAAACCATAATTGTCTGTTCAAATAACGTATGATGGTTAGAGCGCTGAATACTCGATAAATAGGCAAAGCATGTTGACCGAAAAAATTCAATGATTGTGCAACATAGGCTGTAAGAATGTATTCTAGATTCTCCTGAATCCTAAATCTGTTCCATGACGTCAAATGATCGACAAAAATTTCTTACAAGTTCTAAATCGTCATAGGTTATGACTGACATATTTGAACTCCAGTTTCTGGCATATTTGTTTAAATTCACTTCTGTAAATGACCACCACTTTATTGGTTTTAGTGTGTTTAGGTTATGTCATAACTGGTTCGTCTGTACTGAACCATCCTCTTCCTTCTCGGCGGCCTAATATTGATTAGGGGTCAGATTTTGCGATCCAAACGTTGCGGTGACATCCAGCAACTATCGGTGTTTGTATTTTACGCTGGCTCCCATTGTATAAGGTTTCGGGGTAAGTTGTTTCCATAAGGTTTGCAAATATTAGTGATAAGGATGGAATTGCGTTCTGCTTTTTAAAATATTTCCGTAGTGACATGGTAATTAATCGGTTTATCGGTAATAGCCGACGATCATGGCAATGATTTTAACGACAGGTCGTCGCAAGAAAAAATTACTGATTTGGAGTTGGTAATGAGGACGTAATAGTAACTGTATTTTAAATAAACAAGAATTGCTAGATCCCAAAGCATGGTAAACAAATTGATTCTGAGTGTTATTCGAACTAATTATCTTTCTAAACAATGGTTGAACAAATTAGCAGGGAGTGTGAACTCTCGAACGCAAGGGTTCAATATTCATGCGTACCTTGATATGTTTTTGCACGTCTTTTTGCATTAAATTATTTGGAATCGCTCCCCGATTGAACTTGCATCTTATTGTTTAAAACAAAAATCTTAAATCGTCTCCTTGTTTTTCTGGTGTTGGTGGAATCTATTATAAATGGGATGGTGAATTGTTTTTTAATCGATTTCTTTATCGCCACTGACCACTATCTTAGACCCGGGACATTAATGTACGAGCGAAAGTGGACAGATCTATTACTGCGACGATTAAGTCGGCGGACCACTTATCGAAAGAGTGAAATAAAAGATTGTAGAAAAATCCACTGCTGGGTCAATGGCTTGAAAGATTATGTCTTACCCATTAGGATTAAGTCTACATTGCCTTATTCCTAATATGAAGGAATTATCTAACACACACTATGGGTATCCTTGAGTATGTTTTTGTTTTTCAGATGATTTTCTTGCGAATCAGTTTTGGATCCTCATTCTGTTAACGTTGTGTTGGCTCATTGTTTTGTGTTGCTTTCGGCAAATCTGGTTTATGGACAATAACGATGGCAACTTTACAATGGATTCAAGTTAATGTTCTGGGGTGCGATAATTAGTGGTGGGTGATAGTTTATATTGGGGTGAGTTTTACCCTGATCTTTTGTATAGTTTTCAAGAATCACTGAAATGGCTGTTCCATTATCTGGGAAAGCTGCCAGCGCTTTCATTTAATTGACGGATCCTGCTCACGATACCTACAAGTATAATTTATAAGCGATTTAAATTCGATGGAAGGTTACTGTTCCTTAAATTTTGCACTTGTCTCGCATTGAGAGGTCAGATATCTCCTGTATTGATATATATTCCTGAATAAGGTCATGAAGGTTGAATTGAACGATCCGTTATGCAAAATATGACATTCGCTTATGCTTTGGATACATAGGTAAATCCCCATCTAACATTTTTCTTTCTCGAAGAAGTTTTATACAATGAATCCTCTACTTTAGTTACCCATGTTAATATTCTAATTTCAGTTTCTTCGTTTTCTCAATAAACAAGAATTTACGACGCGTGGTTGGAAAGACGAGAGTTATATAATGTTAACTGATGCTACTTCTCTATCTTACAGGAGTAACTTGCGACCTGGCATAAGTGGCCCCAGTGAGTAGTTCTTGATTCAAGCAGCAAATCTATTTTTGTTAAGTATGAAGCTACAGGTCGATCCCAACCTTGGCGGTGCCCTCCATCGGTAGCTGTATACTTAAACAAGTTATTTATTGAACAAAAATTTTCATATTGGATTTCTAAATATAAAAGGTATGATATCACTGGATGATGAGGCTTCAATGCCTCGTGGGTTGATGCCTGTATTTGGATAATTCTGTCGAGAAAAATGTCCTGTTTTTTGCTTTGTGCTGTTATTATATTGTAAACAAAAATGTTTTGCTGTAAAAATACAATAAAGAATTTTCACATTCTAGAGATTGAAACGTCCAGTGCTTTGATCTACATTCCTTGTAGATTCTTATTGCTTTGTTTCTCCAGGACAATATAAACGCTTTACTCCTGTCGATTTTTTTTTAAAAAAGCAAAAAATATATGCAACATTCACATACTCCAATTCTTCACTCACAGTTAGTTACATGTTACTAACTTTTTTTTTCTGAACCTGTGTTAGTCTTTGAAGAGATGGGTCGGAAATCTATAGGAAAGTTTTGTGACACGCAAGTACTCGATACGTTGACGTGAAACAAACACGTTTATCTTCCAGGGTGCATTAAGCTGTTAATTAGATTTAAACTCGGGATAACTCGCAAAATTTTCATATTTTTGCTTGGTATCCAAATATGTAGACTTCTTTTTTATTTAAATAGTTTCGATTACGTTTTTTCAAACGATTTATTAGCAAAGAACTTATAATTGCTGGTTATAACTATTTCATTTAATGAATATTTAAAATAAATTTTTTTTTTTTTTTCCCTATGTTCTATATTATTTTTAAGTGTATTATCCTATAATTTTGGTTGTTTATTTGAGTTCCATAAATAGCTTTCGTAGTATAACGGTAAACACTCGAGCAATCGAAAGTGGCCATTCAAGTGTCTTCTCACACGTTAATCAAAATAACTGTTAAGATATTGAAAACCAAAACTAGTTAAACCCGATGTTTTTCGTCTCAGTTATGGCATCTGTTGTATGGAACGCGATCGCCATTTGTGTCCCTTCAACATCATGAATTTCAGCACATTATCTCTTGTAAAACATACAAAGTGGTTTTAGAACTGATTTCGCGGAAATTTCAATTTACTTGGAAATTGAACAGTAAATAATACTGTAACCACAAGTATTACGACAGTTACCTATTACTTGTGTTTTGCCCCCAAAATGTAATTTTACGTCCACGAAATCACGAGTTGTAAGATAAATAAGTAGAATATGGCGATAGAAATTGCGTACCATGTAGTTTCGAAGGAGTGTTATCTAAATAAAATTTTGGAATCGGTTTCCAAAATTGTAAATAAATAAACATTGTAACTCTTTTCTGCTTGATTTCAGATCCCATTGAAAAAATATGCGGCACACGAAATTTTACGTTTCGAGTTCGTGTCATAATCAGCGCTAAAAACACGGTGGTTACTTCAGTTGCGTTCTCGAGTCGCCTTTGCCGTTGGCCACAATGCGCTAACTATAAGACAGGACTGTGCAATTGGTTGATCTTCCAATGGACATTTTTTTTCCACTTTGAAAAAAAAAAAAAAAAAATAAAAAAAAAAAAAAAAAAAAAAAAAAAAATAATAAAAAAAAACAAAAAAAAAAAAAAAAAAAAAAAAAAAAAAAAAAAAAAAAAAAAAAAGGGGAACTGATCTTTGTGTGATTGTTGGAAAGATATGATCTTTCCGATCCAGCCGAGCCAAATAAAGTTGCCTCGCTTACTGTTGATGTGTTGGGTGTGATTAATCAAGCCGAACTTGCTGGGTCCCTATCCCCAAATCCTCAATAATACGCTAATGCAGTACTATGGTTATACTCTAGTGTAACTGGTTCTTATTTCAATATACCTTGATTTTATTCGAATTTGGTTAAGTACTTCGCCTAGGTTTCTATGAAGGATTACTTTGTATTACATTATAAGCCTATTATTGGTAACAAAAGACTAGGGTCAAAACTACTAAACAAGGAAGTCTACCAAACATTATTCAGTGATGATTCTTCGATGCCCTAGTCATAGAGAGTGCGCAGGTCAACGGGTTGCTCTCTTATAGGGTATTTATTAAATAATTTTAAATTTAAATCATTTCCGTCAGATTACACGGCATATAACGAAGCTTGATTCACAGGTCAAAAGTTAAGTTCACTGTCATTATTATCATCACCATCCTACCGCGCAATTTAATTTTACTTTGTTAAATTGAAAATTATGTATATAGATTTATGACTTTGCTATTAAAATTGGGGGAAGGTATTCATTATTTTACGTTTGTCTAAAATATAGGAACATGTATTTTATTTTAGTAGCGAATACATAAAATAAGCTGAAAAACAATCTCGCATATATATATAGTTTGTGACATATGAATATAATTATTTATATGTAACTTGTTCAGCTGTCGGAGACACGGTTACTGTACCTGGGGAAACTAAATGACTTACGGTAAACTACTTAGTGTTTCATTAACAGTTAATCCAAAGTTGTAAGAAATCGGTCGTATTCATGGATTTGATGCAAATTGTTTGCGCTGTTTATTGGGCCACAATTTCGAGATGGTCAATTGGGCTAAATGTTGGGCTAAAAAAGACAATTAACTGTAGAAAAAGAGTCCCTTTGATTGTGTTATTTACGGTCAAAGCAGAGTAGCATTACATATACTGCCTGCCAAAGATCAGCGATACTTTGTTTACTGTCAATTTCTGCCTACAGTTAATTGAAATTCGGGTAATTGTCTTCATGTTTTTGTAATCCGAACTATGTTTTTAGGCCATCAGGGTAAAGCTAATGTCTGTATATTTAATAATAATGGAACGCTCTTTTGAAAGGTGTCGTGTTGAGCATCCGATTTATACAGGTGTTTTGACAGTATGACATTTATCGCGCGTTCGTGGTGACACATTGACTGTCAGTCAAGCATGTGCTCTGTGTGTGATTATTAATTATTACTTCAGCATGTTTCCCAAATAGTTCGATTTGCAGATAACTAATTACTGGAAGAAAAACTTTACTATTTGACTACGTGAACATCCTAAAAAGGGGAGGTTTATGACAAGCATCAGTACCAAAGCAAACCCGCCCCCTCCCCTCACGGACGCACCACCCGCGCAGCAGATGGACCCGCGCTTCGTCACCGCGGTCCATCTGCGGGTACCTGTTTATCAAAAATACTACTTTTTAAACGCGAAAATATTTAACCTTTACATGTGTTAAAGAAAAATGCGCAATATTAATAAAATTAATCATTTTTTCATATCGTGTTTTATTTATAATTTTCAACATAGTACACTTATTAGTTCGACCTAATCATTTCATCATAAAAGGCTCAAAGAATGAAGGTTATGTTATTTCTGATAAAACTTTTATACATGCTAGGGTCATTTTAGGTTTGGAAATACTTATTGTCCGTTCACTTGAAACAGACAGTTCACCTGTATATTTAGTTGCAAAAATAACACTTTAAGAATTGATTTCGTCGTTATATTTAAGGATAACCTGTTAACGGTGATATTGATAATAGAATATAAAAGTTTTCTACGAGCAGTTGGCGCTATATAATGAATCAAATCAACAGCGGTTTGATTTATCGTTAACTCATAAGGCAAAAAAGAAGTTGCTTGAGTTGCTTCTGTCGCGTGATCTTTCTAGCCATTTGATAGTTGCTGCAGTCTGAAGATTACAAGTAGCCTCATCGATGCATTGCGTTTCCCAGGCAAACAAAACTAAAACGGCAATACTGCGTTAATTGTAGTCACATGCCTAAAAAAAACAACGAGGAGCAAAACGAAACGAGCAATCTTCTCCTGTCAAGCTAGGGGAGGAGCGCAAAGCGTTCGGTTGCGGTTTCGTTGGAAAATGTAAACAATCGAATGCGAAGCGTTTCCTCAGCGTAAAAAGCAAAACAAAAAAAAACTAGAAAAAAAAACGCAACCTGCGACGCAAACGTGTATGACGGGCTTAATATTTTGCGTTATTTTGAAGTAAGTTCCGTTGATATACCTTGTCACCGATGTACAGGACATTTGTATATCATTATTACCATTTTTTATATTGAAGTTGGCTCTAAGCAATGCCAGAAGCAGTACCTAAGAGGAAGAAACTAACGTCGGTACTAATTCAATCGTTAAGACATACTATCTACAACGAAATAGTGCTATGCAACAACTGCACTCTAATCGGAGATCATTCGGAAAACAACGGACACCGTTTACGCATTTTTGTAATCTTAAAAACAAATTCGAATTTGAACTCTGAAAATTTAGTTATTTTCCTTATTAAGAAATTTTAGTTGGTTTTAAGCGTGTGTCACTGATGAACCGCTCTTAGGAAGTGCGATCCATCAGTGACCCTTGCTTAACAAAGCATTTACCACCCGCCTACGCCAACTAATTTCCCATTCGTAGTTAAATAGCATTTTTTTAGCAACTTAATATTTATATAACACTGAACCTGTTTCAATTTAATAGTCTAATAGAAATATATCGTCGAATTTACAAATTTCTAACAAAGCAATTGAACTAAATTTGCTATATCATGGCATCGCGAGACCACCCGGCTTTTGGAATCACTACCGAACTTAACACTTCGAAAGATACACATACCCCCCGACCCCCAAACTAGAAGTGAAGCTCCAGTAACAATGGATAGAAGCTCGCACTGGTAAACAATCCATTGGTGCAGGAGCTGATGTGAGTATAGTTTCACTGTCATAAGTTATATCACGATGTAGGTACTAATAGTGGCGTACTTGGAATCTTCAAAAGGAGGGCCCAAAATTTGAAAATTTTCTGGGGTAAAATTACGATGTCATAATGGGCGCAAACGGGAAAATATTTTTCTCGATAAATAGCGTTTTGATATTATATAACTACACAAATCGCGTCGGGCTTAAATTATACCTAAGTACAATATCCTATGCGGGCAAAGAGGCCTCTCGAAAAATCTCCCCTCCTACCAGAAATATTTTTTAAGATTTACTACCCCATATTTACATCCCATAAAACTTTAGAATATAACTCCATAACTCCGGTGATCCCATGCTTTTGTAATTACGAATGTATAATACGACTATTTCTTGTTTGTCGCCACTCACTGGAGTAATCCAATTACCAGCGGTCACTTATAAGTGAACTCGATCACTGTATCTGGAAAGTGTTCAGATTCATCGGAATTGCCGCTACTGTTTAAATATCATGTTTGTATTGAATGTGTACGAAATTTTCCTTTAGGAATTGTGGTATGACAATATAAATCAAGATGGTGACGAGCAGCTGATATGTTATTGTTGTACTATTGATTCCAGAGGGCACTGTAGATCCCAATCGTAAAAAATGTAGAAGCATTTTCTGTTAAGTACGGGTCACTAATCGATCGCGTCAGTCAGACGCAGTCCATCAGTTGCCCATGCTTAACATAATAAAACTTCTGATTGGGCATGACATGGTTGCTCAATGAATAAAGTTGAATCTCCGAATTCGGAATTCTGGTGCTGGTGAACGTACAAACGTTCGACATTATAATATACCCACAAAAAATTTTCTTCCTTTTCATCACAAATAGAATTTACACGCTTGGTTGAAAGATGGAATTATATTATGCGAACTGATCAACTCGTTCAAAACTACAGGGGTGACTTGTGACCCGTCGACTGGCACAGTGAGTATTCTTAGACTAGAGGAAATTGAATGTTTTTATATGGGGAAGATAGTACAAGGCAGTAAAATTTCAGTACATCGTGAGCAAATTATCAGATTCTTTTATTGTAATTTAGATATACTACAAGATGCCAGCAACCACGATCTAAGCAGAAAACGATTCGAAAAGAATTGAACTGCTGCGATAAAGTACAGTGAATGGTGCCTGTCTTAGTCGATGGTAATACCATCTACCTCTTCTTAAATTCTCAATTTTGCTAGCAATTGCAATTTTGTGCCATATGGTTTGAATTATAGTCACACACGGTTCGCTACTACATGACATCGCCACTTCCTGATATACAACAAGCTCTTTTAGTTAGTTTGGTTTTAGTTTTAAAGGTCACAAATATTCATTTGCAGAAATCCTACCCTCATAAATAACCACACACACAGCGCAGCAGCAGTTAGATTTTACTGTCCTCCTCACTCCAAAAAGATTTGCCCTCCGATGGTTTCCCCCTCCGACAATTGGCGGACATAAGTGGTATAATAAGTAAACCATCTATCATTCCTCTATTCCACGACCACCACTCGTACTCTTCAGCAAGTCATTTAGGGAGCCGCCGAACCTTGTAATATACACAATGTCATCACGTTACCTAATCAGCGATTCTTTGTTCGTTTAACATGCATCACAGATGGACTGCACTTTGGGCGCGTTTCATCAGTGATCCATACTTAACAAAACACGTCTGCTGGATTTCATGTGTAAAGATACCTTTTTTATTGTAATCCTGATGGAGAATTCTTCAGTGGAAAATAATCGGAAAAACTAAAAATGTGTTGAAACTTAAAATTGTATATTAATGTACGGACTATATTTATTCAGAACCTGTCGGACAAAATCAAAGAAAAATGGAAAATATAGGGAAGTTTCTTCTTCTTCCTGGAGGCAACACCTTTTCAGGTTTGAGTGATGCCGACCGAAATAACCGAAATGTTTCAGGTAACCTTAAACTATATGTCATATTTATTTTTTATTTACATAATTCCATCTCTTAAGCAAATCACTGACAAAGATACATTGTTATTATCCCCATCAAAAGAGTTGGTTTGTGTTGACATGTGATTTATTTGAAGATCCTGTTTTCTTTATTTGTTGTATTACGATTCGCCTTGAGGGTGTGATATTTTCAGACCCCCTCGGGCATCTTTTCCGGTTACACTATGACATGTACCCTCAGAAATACAACACGTATCGCCAAATACCAAACCAACGGCAACGGACCTTTGAGATGTGACTGTTTAATATTATTTTAAGTTTCAGCTACTCGCGAAGTGCGATTGTTGAAGGACCCACCTCGGTGGTGAAACGCGGTTGCTTGTCAACACATACTTGATTGACTCTATGTGACCAACATGATGGATTCGCCGTGCCGACGGGACGCAGTTACCTACATCTTCATTCTGTGCCCCCTGAGCCTGACAAAACAAAATTTGCAAATATGAAACCTCCTGCTCAAAAGTTATAGCTTAAAGGCGTCTTCCCGACTACACAAACCTGAAACGGAACCCCTTATGAAATATAAATAACATCAATATTATATCATACAATTGACTTATACGAGAAAGCGCCACAAATGGCAAAAGGTGACCCCGGTATACACGCCCCTATCACCCGCGCGCTCGTTAGCTCAAGCAGGACGCCAATATCGGAAGAAAGAGCTACACTTTTATAGCCATACCAGAAAGTACAACACGCAACTACAATTAATAAAACAAATACAATAACAAAAAATATCAATGCTTGAGGTTGCAAAACACCTTTGCGTAGGTAGCAATCTTTTCAACTTGCGTTTTTTTAAGTCTCATAGGTACGCTTAAAAGGTTGCCTGATTCTTGCTTTTGTCTTATTTTATGCTTGAGTTTTACGAAATTGTGACGATATCTTATAGTTTTTGTTACGATGCACCATAAACTACTTTCTTTAGAATAAAAATAAGTTTGCTGTAAGAATTATTAAACAGC
>OZ023138.1:28823938-28993734 GCA_963675895.2 Styela plicata
GAACACTTGGGAGAAATATCACCCTTCACTGCCGTTTTAATATTTTCTATGTTTAGCCGTTTATGGCATGCTTCAGTGCTCTATCAATTTCACGGAAGGATTTCAACCGAGTCTCAGCGCTTGTCTTTGTGACGCAGTGAATAGCACGCTGGACTTCTAATCCAGATTCCGGGTTGAGTCCCGGCGAAGATGTTTGATGCTACTTGCGATGGTCGCTAACTTTGGAAAAACGGTATTTCATTTATTGAAATTTCTTTAGTGATTTCACCAAATCTCTTTTTTAAGCCTGGAATTGTGGTAAATAACGAGACGTAGTGCATTGGTGGTTCAGTGGTAGAATTCTCCCCTGCCACGCGGGAGGCCCGGGTTCGATTCCCGGCCAATGCAAATTCTCCTTGATGTTACCGGATGAAAATTTTACTTGCATCAAGTTCACCCCGAAAAGAATTCTAACAAAAAATGGATTCTATTTTTCCTTTTGTGTTTCCCTTTGGAAGCCGAAATTAAGGTGGCTGCGATGGCCGAGTGGTTAAGGCGTTGGACGTGAAATCCAATGGGAAATTGCGCGCATGTTCGAAGCCTGCTCGTAGCTCATCTCTTTCTGAAGCTCAATGTACCGAGATGTTGAAGAGGTGACATTTAGAACACTTGGGAGAAATATCACTGCTCAATGCTGTTTTTTATTTTCTATGTTTAGCCGTTGAAAACATACTTCAATGCTCTATCTATTCCACGAAAGGATTTCAACCGAGTCTCAGCGCTTGTCTTTGTGACGCAGTGGATAGCACGCTGGACTTGTAATCCAGATTCCGGGTTCGAGTCCTGGCGAAGATGTTTGATGCTACTTCCGATGGTCGCTCGCTAACTTTGGAAAAACGGTATTTCATTTATTGAAATTTCTTTAGTGATTTCACCAAATCTCTTTTTTAAGCCTGGACTTGTGGTAAATAACGAGACGTAGTGCATTGGTGGTTCAGTGGGAGAATTCTCGCCTGCCGCGTCGGAGGCCCGAGTTCGATTCCCGGCCAATGCACTTTCTCCTTGATGTTACCGGTTGAAAATTTGTCTCGCATCAAGTTCACCCCGAAAAGAATTATAACAAAAAAAGGATTCTATTTTTCCTTTTGCGTTTTATATTGGAGGTCGGCGGTTAGGTGGCTTCGATGGCCGAGTGGTTAAGGCGTTGGACTTGAAACCCAATGGGATATTCCGGGGCAGGTTCGAACCCTGCTCGCAACGTCTCTCTTTTTAAAATCTCAATGTACCAAAATTGTGAAGAGGTGACATTAAAAACACTTGAGAAAAATATCACTGTTCGATGCTGTTTTTTATTTTCTATGTTTAGCCTTGTAAAACATGCTTCAGTGCTCTATCCATTCCAAGGAAGGATTTCAACCGAGTCTCAGCGCTTGTCTTTGTGACGCAGTGGATAGCACGCTGGACTTCTAATCCAGATTCCGGGTTGAGTCCCGGCGAAGATGTTTGAGGCTACTTGCGATGGTCTCTAAATTTGGAAAAACGGTATTTCATTTATTGAAATTTCTTTAGTGATTTCACCAAATCTCTTTTTTAAGCCTGGACTTTTGGTAAATAACGAGACGTAGTGCATTGGTGGTTCAGTGGTAGAATTCTCGCCTGCCACGCGGGAGGCCCGGGTTCGATTCCCGGCCAATGCAAATTCTCCTTGATGTTACCGGTTGAAAATTTGTCTCGCATCAAGTTCACCCCGAAAAGAATTATAACAAAAAAAGGATTCTATTTTTCCTTTTGTGTTTTATATTGGAGGTCGGCGATTAGGTGGCTGCGATGGCCGAGTGGTTAAGGCGTTGGACTTGAAACCCAATGGGACATTCCGGGGAAGTTCGAACCCTGCTCGCAACGTCTCTCTTTTTAAAATCTCAATGTAGCAAAATTGTGAAGAGGTGACATTAAAAACACTTGAGAGAAATATCACGGTTCGATGCTGTTTTTCATTTTCTATGTTTAGCCTTGTAAAACATGCTTCAGTGCTCTATACATTCCAAGGAAGGATTTCAACCGATTCTTAGCGCTTGTCTTCGTGGCGCAATGGATAGCGCGCTGGACTTCTAATCCAGAGGTTCCGGGTTCGAGTCCCGGCGAAGATGTAACCCCAGCGATGGTTCCCCCTAATTTGGAAAAATGATATTGCAATTATTGAAAATTTTTGTAGTGATTTCACCAAATTTCTTTCTTGCTTCAGTGCTCTATCCATTCCAAGGAAGGATTTCAACCGATTCTCAGCGCTTGTCTTCGTGGCGCAATGGATAGCCCGCTGGACTTCTAATCCAGAGGTTCCGGGTTCGAGTCCCGGCGAAGATGTAACCCCTGCGATGGTTCTCCCTAATTTGGAAAAATGATATTGCAATTATGGAAATTTTTGTAGTGATTTCACCAAATTTCTTTTTTAGGCCTGGACTTGTGGGTAAATAGCAAGACGACGAGTGCATTGGTGGTTCAGTGGTAGAATTCTCGCCTGCCACGCGGGAGGCCCGGGTTCGATTCCCGGCCAATGCACTTTCTCCTTGATGTTACCGGTTGAAAATTTGTCTCGCATCAAGTTCACCCCGAAAAGAATTATAACAAAAAAAGGATTCTATTTTTCCTTTTGTGTTTTATATTGGAAGTCGGCGATTAGGTGGCTGCGATGGCCGAGTGGTTAAGGCGTTGGACTTGAAACCCAATGGGATATTCCGGGGCAGGTTCGAACCCTGCTCGCAACGTCTCTCTTTTTAAAATCTCAATGTACCAAAATTGTGAAGAGGTGACATTAAAAACACTTGAGAGAAATATCACGGTTCGATGCTGTTTTTTATTTTCTATGTTTAGCCTTGTAAAACATGCTTCAGTGCTCCATACATTCCAAGGAAGGGATTCAACCGATTCTTAGCGCTTGTCTTCGTGGCGCAATGGATAGCGCGCTGGACTTCTAATCCAGAGGTTCCGGGTTCGAGTCCCGGCGAAGATGCAACCCCTGCGATGGTTCCCCTAATTTGGAAAAATGATATTGCAATTATTGAAAATTTTTGTAGTGATTTCACCAAATTTCTTTCTTGCTTCAGTGCTCTATCCATTCCAAGGAAGGATTTCAACCGATTCTCAGCGCTTGTCTTCGTGGCGCAATGGATAGCGCTCTGGACTTCTATTCCAGAGGTTCCGGGTTCAAGTCCCGGCGAAGATGTAACCCCTGCGATGGTTCTCCCTAATTTGGAAAAATGATATTGCAATTATGGAAATTTTTGTAGTGATTTCACCAAATTTCTTTCTTAGGCCTGGACTTGTGGGTAAATAGCGAGACGACGAGTGCGTTGGTGGTTCAGTGGTAGAATTCTCGCCTGCCACGCGGGAGGCCCGGGTTCGATTCCCGGCCAATGCAGTTTCTCCTTGATATTAACGGATGTAAATTTTACTTGCATCAAGTTCACCCCGAAAAGAATTATAACAAAAAATGGATTCTATTTTTTCTTTTGTGTTTCAAATTGGAAGCCGAAAATAAGGTGGCTGCGATGGCCGAGTGGTTAAGGCGTTGGACTTGAAATCCAATGGGATATTCCCGCGCAGGTTCGAACCCTGCTCGCAGCGCCTTTTTTTTAAATTTGAATGTACCAAAATGTTGAACAGGTGACATTTAGAACACTTGGGACAAATATCACCCTTCGCTGCCGTTTTTAATATTTTCTATGTTTAGCCGTTTATGGCATGCTTCAGTGCTCTATCAATTTCACGGGAAAGATTTCAATCGAGTCTCAGCGCTTGTCCTCGTGACGCAGTGGATAGCACGCTGGACTTCTAATCCAGATTCCGGGTTGAGTCCCGGCGAAGATGTTTGATGCTACTTGCGATGGTCGCTAACTTTGGAAAAAAACGGTATTTCATTTATTGAAATTTCTTTAGTGATTTCACCAAATCTCTTTTTTTAAGCCTGGGACTTGTGGTAAATAACGAGACGACGTAGTGCATTGGTTGTTTAGTGGTAGAATTCTCTCCTGCCACGCGGTAGGCCCGGGTTCGATTCCCGGCCAATGCAAAATTCTCCTTGATGTTACCGGATGATAATTTTACTTGCATCAAGTTCACCCCGAAAAGAATTCTAACAAAAAATGGATTCTATTTTTTCCTTTTGTGTTTCCCTTTGGAAGCCGAAATTAAGGTGGCTGCGATGGCCGAGTGGTTAAGGCGTTGGACTTGAAATCCAATGGGATATTGCGCGCATGTTCGAAGCCTGCTCGCAGCTCCTCTCTTTCTAAAGCTCAATGTACCGAGATGTTGAAGAGGTGACATTTAGAACACTTGGGAGAGAAATATCACTGCTCAATGCTGTTTTTTTATTTTCTATGTTTAGCCGTTTTAAAACATACTTCAATGCTCTAGCTCTATCTATTCCACGAAAGGGTTTCAACCGAGTCTCAGAGCTTGCTTTGTCTTTGTGACGCAGTTGAAATTTATTGAAATTTCTTTAGTGATTTCACCAAATCTCTTTTTTTTAAGCCTGGACTTGTGGTAAATAACGAGACGTAGTGCGTTGGTGGTTTAGTGGGAAAATTTCTCGCCTGCCGCGTCGGAGGCCCGAGTTCGATTCCCGGCCAATGCACTTTCTTCTTGATGTTACCGGTTGAAAATTTGTCTCGCATCAAGTTCACCCCGAAAAGAATTATAACAAAAAAAAGGATTCTATTTTTCCTTTTGTGTTTTTATATTGGAGGTCGGCGATTAGGTGGCTGCGATGGCCGAGTGGTTGAGGCGTTGGACTTGAAACCCAATGGGATATATTCCGGGGCCCCTGCTCGCAGCGTCTCTTTTTTTTTAAAATCTCAATGTACCAAAAATTGTGAAGAGGTGACATTAAAAACACTTGAGAGAAATATCACTGGTCGATGCTGTTTTTTTATTTTCTATGTTTAGCCTTGTAAAACATGCTTCAGTGCTCTATACATTCCAAGGAAGAATTTCAACCAATTCTCAGCGCTTGTCTTCGTGGCGCAATGGATAGCGCGCTGGACTTCTAATCCAGAGGTTCCGGGTTCGAGTCCCGGCGAAGATGTAACCCCTGCGCTGGTTCTCCCTAATTTGGAAAAATGATATTGCAATTATGGAAAGTTTTGTAGTGATTTCACCAAATTTTCTTTCTTAGGCCTGGACTTGTGGGGTAAATAGCGAGACGACGAGTGCATTGGTGGTTCAGTGGTAGAATTCTCTCCTGCCACGCGGTAGGGCCCGGGATCGATTCACGGCCAATGCACTTTCTCCTTGATGTTATCGGTTGAAAATATTTCTCGCACCAAGTTAACCCCGAGAAGGTTTATAACAAAAAAATTGGATTTATTTTTCCTTTTGTGTTTCAAACTGGAGGACGAAAATAAGGTGGCTGCGTGCGACGGCCGAGTGGTTAAAGCGTTGGACTTGAAATCCAATGGGATATTGCACGCATGTTCGAAGCCTGCTCGCAGCGTCTCTCTTTTTAAAGCTCAATGTACCGAAATGTTGAAGAGGTACATTTAGAACACTTGGGAGAAATATCACTGCTCAATGCTATTTTTATTTTCTATGTTTAGCCGTTTAAAACATGCTTCAGTGCTCTATCTATTCCACGAAAGGATTTTAACCGAGTCTCAGCGCTTTTCTTTGTGACGCAGTGGATAGCACGCTGGACTTCTAGTCCAGATTCCGGGTTGAGTCCCGACGAAGATGTTTGATGCTACTTGCGATGGTCGCTTACTTTGGAAAAACGGTATTTCATTTATTGAAATTTCTTTAGTGATTTCACCAAATCTCTTTTTTAAGCCTGGACTTGTGGTAGATAACGAGACGTAGTGCATTGGTGGTTCAGTGGTAGAATTCTCGCCCTGCCACGCGGGAGGCCCGGGTTCGATTCCCCGGCCAATGCAATTTTGCATCAGAATGAAAACCACGACAAGAATTCGTAACCTACGTAGGTGCAGGAGACTGAGGAATGTTCATCACTGAAAGATACTATTTGTTGAGTTTGAAGCCGCGCAGATCAACATAGCCTGGAAAGCAGTAGAAAGAATTCCAGATTATAGTTCGCGAGGAAAAACGTCGTTGCAGAAAATCGTGTGTCACACTGTGGAACATCCGCAGTACATAGGTAGCCAATCGCGAGTGCGGTTTAAAAACAGAATAGCAAGCTTTCTCGAACACACTCCACAAGCCTATCCTTAACTTGATAAACTTATTCGCAAGAACAACTTCGGTATAGAAAATTATTATATGTTCAAATTATGAAGATGTGAGGTGCACGATGCGCTCCCCAATAACAGAAATTGAACAGAATTGAAGCCCGATCTCCCTCGTGACAGGCTTGGAAATCGCATGTCGCTTGGAAGATAGCAAATATACAAATTAGATAGGTTCAAAGTTTTGCTTCACACTTACACAAATTAATTTCTGTAAAGTCTCAATCTTCCAGTCTTTTAAATAAACTGTAATCAAAAGCGCTCCCCGTCGGGGAATTGAACCCCGGTCTCCCGCGTGACAGGCGGGGATACTCACCACTGTACTAACGAGGACTGCGGCGAAGAGCGGATTGTCCTTGAATACTTGATGCGCACGATCACGACAAATCAATATATCGCCCGCGGCGGAATTTCGCACCAAGTGTATGATTAACCCGACGCTCTGAATTTTCGGGCGTTGTGTTTCGGTTCGAGTTTGATTCCAGACGAACGCAATGCAGGAATATGACACGGATGAACGCATTTTTAATGGAATGACAATTTCTCTCACAAGATTCGGAAAAGGGTCTGGTGGCATGTCGACAATCTTAGATCATCAGAGGGGAAGAAATCCGCTCAAATTTCGGATTTCATTCTAAATGTATGATGTAATTGGTCAAATTTTCGCCCACATTCCGCGCAAACGCTTTTTTGTAGGGTGAAAGAGACAATTTTGATTTTGTAGTATTTTTTGGCGTAAACAAAAACGCTCCCCGTCGAGGAATTGAACCCCGGTCTCCCGCTTGACAGGCGGGGATACTCACCACAATACTAACGAGGAAACAGGGCGGGTGTTCGCTTTATTTTTATATACTTGATACACTCAATGGGGGCAAATTAATAAAGTCGCCTCGGGTGAGTTTTCATATCAGAATGATTAGTTAGCCCAATAACAGTCGACACGTCGTCGAGCATTGGTGGTTCAGTGGTAGAATTCTCGCCTGCCACGCGGGAGTCCCGGGTTCGATTCCCGGCCAATGCGATTTTGCAACAGAATGAAAACCAAGAAAAAAGTTCGTAACAAAATTGAATTCTGGGATACGAACTTGAACGACTGGTAGGATTGCGGCAGCAGAATTACATACAGTCTTTGGCGGCAGAAGATATTGAAGTCTGAAGGAAAATCAACATTCTGGACATACAGTCCAAGTTTTTTCAACCCAACAAACTTTTAGCGTCACGGGATGTTGAAGCGGCATGAACATCCAAAACTTTCTTCTCAAAATGCCTTTATTATCCACACAATGTAGAACAATATATAAAGCAACACAAAGAACTATACGTGTTATCACTTCCCACCTAACGGATGCTATACTTGGCTGATCTTACTGCCTGGTGTAATAACCGGTAACTTATTTTTGGCGCTCCAAGGCAATCGGACATCTGCCCGTATCGAGTACAAATCGAGCACTGACTTTCCAAGGGCCGATGCAGTCCATATGCTAAGCCTGCC
Organism: Styela plicata; assembly: GCA_963675895.2. Lineage (NCBI taxonomy): Eukaryota > Metazoa > Chordata > Ascidiacea > Stolidobranchia > Styelidae > Styela > Styela plicata. Next base: position 28,831,643 of record OZ023138.1, read on the forward strand.
AGCACTAAAAAGCACAAAACGTATAAACGAAACAATCATTACGAATGATAGATTGCGTGTCGACGACGCAAACGATTATTACCAATCTGGCTCTAGTGCCAGATGAGAATGTAAACAAACCATAACACAAATGTTGCCTTGCTTGACGTAACCAAGCAAAGCGTAAAAACTTTGGGCAATTGCGAAAACTAAATGCCTGTATTCCAACCTCTGAAGAATTCATACCTCGGGATTGTGCAAAAGATGAGATAACACGGTAACAGGCTGTGTATCCCGGTCAACCATCGAGGTTAAACATTTTGCAATATTTCGGATTACTTCCCGCTTCGTTGAGATTTTGCTCTCTCATGATAAAAATCATCGAGTCCGGATTCGGGAAAAAAAATTGCACTGGCCGGGAACCGAACCTGGGCTTCTCGCGTGGCAGACGAGAATTTTACCGCCGATCCAACAATACTCTGCGTGACGTTGCATCTATCGGGTTGAGAGTTTACTTTTGTAAGAAATTTTTTCCGGCATATCGCCATTATGTGTGACAATTATTTAAAAATATCGCTTTCGCGCGCGCAGTCCTCGTAGTGATGGGCTGACTTCGATGGCCGAGATGGTCGTATCGCCGCCTCCCAGTTTATACCAAGAACTTATATATTTATTACCTTTTTTTGATAATAAACATTGTTGAAATAAGTTGTTTTCTGTTTGATGAATGATACTTAACTCTCCCGCTTACTTATCTCCGTTCCTTCACAGCAATTTCGATAGGTCATATTGAAACGGAACTTTTATATTCGCTGATCTCTTTATCGAGAGTGGGCTGGCGATGTGAAGCAGCGCCCGATGCCCCAACCGGTAAGGACATAGATCTGAACGAACACAGGCGCTTGGAAGATAGCAAATATACCATTCTTTTAAATGAACTGTAAGCAAAAGCGCTCCCCGTCAGGAAATTGGACCCCGGTCTCCCGCGTGACAGCCGGGGATTCTCACCACCATACTAACGAGGACTACGGCGGGGAATGGATTGTCCTTAAATACTTAATGCACACGATGACGACAAATCAAAGTATTGTCCGCGACGGAATTTCGAACCAACTGAATAACTAAACCGACGCTCTACCTTTTCGGGCGTTGTTGTTTCGGTTCGAGTTTGATACTCTAGAGTAGACCAATGCAATGTTGCAATATGACACCGATGAATACATTTTTTATGGAATGACAATTTCTCTCACAAGATGCGGAAAGAGGTCAAGATGCATGCGACAAGCTTCAAGCATCAGAGAGGTAGGAACGCCTCTCAAACTTTGGATTCGATTCTGAAATTTCGATGTATTTCGCCAAATTTTTCGCCTGCTTTCCGCGCAACCGCTTCTTTCTTACGATACTATTTTGCTGTTAAAATCGGTTAATTATCAGAAGAATGAGATTGTGATAAGTAAAAGAAACAATACTGATTTTGTATTTTCTTTGGCGTTAACAAAAACGCTCCCCGTCGGGGAATTGAACCCCGGTCTCCCGCGTGACAGGCGGGGATACTCACCACTATACTAACGAGGACGAGGTAAGCGGCGGGCACGGTTTACCTTTAAATACTTGATTCACGCAATGGCGGGAAATCAATAAATAGTCCTCGGGGGAATTTTCACATCGGAGGTAATGGTTAGGCAAATAACAGACGTGTTACCTTGTCGAGCATTGGTGGTTCAGTGGTAGAATTCTCGCCTGCCACGCGGGAGGCCCGGTTCGATTCCCGGCAAATGCAATTTTGTAACATAATGAAAACCAAAAAAATTTTCGTAACCTACGTACGTGTAAGAGACTCAGGAATGTTCATCACTGAAAGATACTATTTGTTGAGTTTGAAGCCGCGCAGATCAACATAGCCTGGAAAGCAGTAGAAAGAATTCCAGATTATGGTTGGCGAGGAAACGTCGTTGCAGAAAATCGTGCGTCACACTTTGGAACCTCCGCAGTAAATAGGTAGCCAGCCCATCGCGAGTGCCGGTTAAAAACTGAGCGTAAAGCTTTCTGAACAAACTATAGACTATCTTTAACTTTATAATTTTATTCGCACAAACTCGATATAAAAAATTTATTAAATGTTCAAATTCTGAAGATGTGAGTATTCTGGCAAGATAGACAAGAATACTGAAGATTTATTTTATATTAAACGAACATAAAAAATTAGTGGGACAGGACTTTATTTTCATCTTGTGGGAGAGGAAGGCTGAGAATACAACTTAATGATATGGCGACCCACTACCCAATATGCATTTTTTCATGGAAATCCCCAAAACCAATTAACCGCTACTACAAGAAGAGATGATTTTACCATCGACCAGGGCAGATATCACTCACTATACCCTATCATAGTGGTTCAGTTTCTCTTCTGGATGTTTTCCATTCAGAGTGCAGTTGCTGATACTACATCCGTTAGTGTCACTGCTTCAGGATTCCGGTGAATTTCAATGAAAAAAAAATACAAGATGTGGCACCAGCTGCAGAGAACTGAACCACTATATTAAATCGCAGCGAGTGGTATCTGCCCTGGAGAAATACGATACCCTGTTTTATCACAAGAAATTGCATTTTCTTTTCCTGAAAGTTTTTTCGTGTCCCTGCCCCATCAGAAAATTCATTCTGTTAGGCCTGAGTCACTGATGTACAGGAAAATAAAGAGAAATATGATAAGACAAAATATTTCACCCCGATTCAGATTTATTTACGGACATATCGAAGGACATGGCACCCGGCTCTACATAATGAACCCCACCACGTTGGCGACCCACGTTTAATAAATCAAGTTCAGCCTGACAACTTCTTCTTGGCAGACATTTTGCCAGTCTGTTGTATGACCATAGAAAATCAGGTTTCTTTTTACCTGCAGTTCTTGTGTCGCCGTTGCTTTATGGCCGATGAACTATGACTTCTTCAATTACATCATGTGATCTGGGATTCAAGAGCAGCCATATTGATTTTGTAGTATTTTTTGGCGTAAGCAAAAACGCTCCCCGTCGGGGAATTGAACCCCGGTCTCCCGCGTGACAGGCGGGGATACTCACCACTATACTAACGAGGAGAGCGGTGGACACGGTTTATCTTTAAATACTTCATTAACACAATGGCGGAAAATCAATAAATAGTCTTCGGGCGAATTTTCATATCGGAGTTAATGGTTAGCCAAATAACAGAAGAAGTTCTTCGACGAGCATTGGTGGTGCAGTGGTAGAATTCTCGCCTGCCAGGCGGGAGTCCCGGGTTCGATTCCCGGCCAATGCAATTTTGCAACAGAATGAAAACCAAGAAAAGAGTTCGTAACCTACGTAGGTGCAGGAGACTGAGGAATGTTCATCACTGAAAGATACTATTTGTTGAGTTTTGAAGCCGCTCAGATCAGCATAGTCTGGAAAGCAGTAGAACGAATTCCAGATTATAGTTCGCGAGGAAACGTTGTTGCAGAAAATCGTGTGTGTCACACTGTGGACCATCTGCAGTACATAGGTAGCCAATCGCGAGTGCCGGTTAAAAACAGAGTAGCAAGCTTTCTCGAACACACTCCACAAGCCTATCCTTAACTTGATAAACTTATTCGCAAGAACAACTTCGGTATAGAAAATTATTATATGTTCAAATTATGAAGATGTGAGGTGCACGATGCGCTCCCCAATAACAGAAATTGAACAGAATTGAAGCCCGATCTCCCTCATGAGAGGCTTGGAAAAATCGCATGTCGCTTGGAAGATAGCAAATATACAAATTAGATAGGTTCAAAGTTTTGCTTCACACTTACACAAATTAATTTCTGTAAAGTCTCAATCTTCCAGTCTTTTAAATAAACTGTAACCAAAAAACGCTCCCCGTCGGGGGAATTGAAACCCCGGTCTCCCGCGTGACAGGCGGGGATACTCACCACTATACTAACGAGGAAAGGGGTGGACGCGCGGTTTATCTTTAAATACTTCATTAACACAATGGCGGAAAATCAATAACTAGTCCTCGGGCGAATTTTCATATCGGAGTTAATGGTTAGCCAAATAACAGACGAGCTGTTCGTCGAGCATTGGTGGTTCAGTGGTAGAATTCTCGCCCTGCCACGCGGGGAGGCCCGGGTTCGATTCCCGGCCAATGCAATTTTGCAACATAATGAAAACCAAGAAAAAGATTTCGTGACCTACGTAGGTGTAGGAGACTGAGGAATGTTCATCACTGAAAGATACTATTTGTTGAGTTTGAAGCCGCTCAGATCAATATAGTCTGGAAAGCAGTAGAAAGAATTCCAGATTATAGTTCGCGAGGAAACGTCCTGGCAGAAAATTGTGTGTCACACTGTAGACCATCTGCAGTACATAGGTAGCCAATCGCGAGTGCCCGTTAAAAACAGAGTAGCAAGCTTTCTCGAACACGCACTCTACAAGCCTATCCTTAACTTGATAAACTTATTCGCAAGAACAACTTCGGTATAGAAAATTATAATATGTGCAAATCATGAAGATGTGAGGTGCGCGATGCGCTCCCCAATAACAGAAATTGAACAGAATTGAAGCCCGATCTCCCTCGTGACAGGCTTGAAGTCGCATGTCGCTTGGAAGATAGCAAATATACAAATTAGATAGGTTCAAAGTTTTGCTTCACACTTACACAAATTAATTTCTGTAAAGTCTCAATCTTCCAGTCTTTTAAATAAACTGTAATCAAAAGCGCTCCCCGTCGGGGAATTGAACCCCGGTCTCCCGCGTGACAGGCGGGGATACTCACCACTATACTAACGAGGACTGCAGCGAAGGACGGATTGTCCTTGAATACTTGATGCGCACGATCACGACAAATCAATATATCGCCCGCGGCGGAATTTCGCACCAAAAAAAAGGCCTTACCCAACAAATTTGAATTTCCATACCTTCGCTTCAGTTCACCCTTTGCTTTCACATATGCGTCCTCGGTTTGCAACAGTAAGTAACTTTCCACCAGATTCCTTGGTTCTCCAGCCAAATACTGCCCAAGCAAATTTAATTTTTGTTCTACACATACAACATTGTTCTCGATCAACCCATTGAAAGCTGTTTCCCATGATGGGTATTTAATCACTTCGCCGCGAAACACTTCGACTTTGATATCAGGTAATCTCATTGATGCTGGTCCACCTTGGGCCAAACTCACGGATCCAGAATACGCAGGCAAAATCTCCTTTTTGTCCCTGAACAGTGGAAGTCGAGACACCTTCGGTGTAGTGTTATGGGCGAAGTTGTCAAATAAAGACTGTGATGGTGTTGCTTGCTGATGATGTGTTGTTCTATCTGCCATGGAACAGCAAGGATACGATTGATTATGAACATGAGATGATTGGAAAGACTGTTGGCCATGCTACTTGCTCCATGCGGGTAGGTATAGGATGGCTACGAAACATTGGTGATGGCTCTCCGTGATGACTCTGATTCTTTGTAACAATGGCTCTCCATAACATCTCAGGTACTCTGTAACCTTTTCGTTCACACTCGACCTTGTCGAATTACACGCAATGGCGGGAAATCAATAAATAGTCCTCGGGGGAATTTTCACATCGGAGGTAATGAATAGACAAATAACAGACGTATTACCTTGTCGAGCATTGGTGGTTCAGTGGTAAAATTCTCGCCTGCCACGCGGGAGGCCCGGGTTCGATTCCCGGCCAATGCAATTTTGCAACATAATGAGAACCAAGAAAAGATTCCGTAAACTACGTAGGTGTAGGAGACTGAGGAGCGTTCATCACTGAAAGATACTATTTGTTGAGTTTGAAGCCGCGCAGATCAACATAGCCTGGAAAGCAGTAGAAAGAATTCCAGATTATAGTTCGCGAGGAAACGTCGTTGCAGGAAATCGTGCGTCACACTGTGGAACATCCGCAGTAAATAGGCAGCTAATCGCGAGGGGGCGGGTTGAAAACTGAGCGTAAAATCTTTCTGAACAAACTATAGACTATCTTTAACGTGATAATCTCATTCGCACAAACTCGATATAAAAAATTGATTAAATGTTCAAATTCTGAAGATGTGAGTACTCTGGCAAGATAGACATGAATACTGAAAATTTATTTTATATTAAACAAACATAAAAAATTATTGGGACAGGACTTTATTTTCCTCTTGTGGGAGAGGAAGGCTGAGAATACAACTTAATCATACGGCGACCCACTACCTAATATGCATTTTTTCATGGAAATCCCCAAAACCAATTAACCGCTACTACACAAAGATATGATTTTACCATCGACCAGGGCAGCTACCACTCACTACACCCTATCATAGTGGTTAAGTTCCTCTTCGTGATGTTTTCCGCTCAGAGTGCAGTTGCTGATACTACATCCGTTAGTGCCACCGCTTCAGGATTCCGGTGGATTTCAATGAAAAAAATATACAAGATATAGCATCAGCTGGAGAGAACTGAACCAGTATAATAAAATAAAATTTTATTTTGTTAGGCCTGAGTCACTGATGTACAGGAAAATAAAGAAAAATACGATAAGACAAAATATTTCACCCCGATTCATATTTATTTACCGACATATTGACGGACATGCCACCCGACTCTACGTAATGCATCCCACCATGTTGACGCATTACATCAGTGGCGACCCACGTTTAATAAAACAAGTTTAGCCTGACGAATTCTTCTTGGCAGACATTTTGCCAGTCTGTTGTATGACCATAGAAAATCAGGTTTCTTTTCACCTGCAGTTCTTGTGTCGCCGTTGCTTTACGACTTTTGCTTCATGGCCGATGAATTATGACTTCTTCATTTACATCATGTAATCTGGGATTCAAGAGCAGCCATGACAGTTTTGATGTGTTTTCTATAAAGAAAAATAGGAATTTCAGGGAGAAAAATATTTCGTAATATACAAATATATTCTTTGATATGGCTTCATTTGTCTCGGCCCTGTAGGTACTGGCTTTAGAATAGTTCTAATATATTTCTTGGTGTCGTAAAAAGGGGATAAAACAAATGGTTAAAGGTTTCATTACCACCCAGGGCCGATACCAATGATTGCACTGCCATAGCGGTTCAGTTTCATATAGCATGTTTCACGCTTAGAGTACAGTTTCTGGCACCTTATCCTGCAGTAACTCTTTACCAGTTGATTGGCCGTTAGATAGATACCCATTAGGCACTGCTTTTGGCCATGCTTAGAACGAAGTTAATTAATATCAATTAAAATTAAAGAATACCTTGTACCTATTTATGTTTATTATAAAATTTATTTGTATTCGGCCTTTCACAAAGTACCTCGCTAATGGCAGAATAATAATAATAATAAAAAACTTACTAAAATTTTCATTTTTAGTGACAAAATGCAATCGATTTTAGTTAAACTTGGCCCAAAATCGATTATATTTTGTCGTTCACATATCAAAATTGCTGCTTTTAGACATGGAGTGTGAATTGAATATGTAAAAAAAAAGTATAAATTCCTTGATTTTCACAATGGAGACAAGTTGTAATTGTAAAAATGGGATATTTGGGCCGATGCCTTCCAAGGGCTAGCTATGCACGCTACAAAGCACAAAACGTATAAACAAAACAATCATTACGGATGATAGATCGCACGTCGGCAACGCACACGATTATTACCGATAAGGCACTAGTGTGATGAGACAGCGAAAACAAACCATGACGCAGATACGGCCTTGCTTGACGTAACTGGCTGTGTATCCCGGTATTATGGCTGCGTATCCCGCAGTGGGGAGTATTCCCGCCTGTCACGCCTTCGATGGCCGAGTTGGCCTCATCGCCGCCTCCCAGTTTATACCGAAAACTTCTTTGATCACAGCCTTTTCGGATGTTAATGTTTAGGTTCGAGTTTAATTCAAGGCCAATGCAATGTAGCAATATCACCACGGATGAATACATTCTTATTTGAATGACAATTTCTCTCACAAGATATGGAAGCGGGACTGGATGCATGCCGACAAGCTTCGAACATAAGGGGGGGTAGGAGCGCCGCTCAAATTCTGGATTCGATTTTAAAATTTCGATGTATTTCGCCAGATTTTCGCCTGCTTTCCGCGCAACCGCTTCTTTCTTACGATACTGATTTGCTGTTAAAATCGGTTAATTCTCAGAAGAATGAGATCGTGATATTTTCAATTGTCTTCAGCGCATTACTTTTTCTAGGGTAAAAGAAACAATACTGATTTCGTAGTATTCTTTGGCGTAAACAAAAACGCTCCCCGTCGGGGAATTGAACCCCGGTCTCCCGCGTGACAGGCGGGGATACTCACCCCTATACTAACGAGGACGAGGTGAACGGTGCTCACGGTTTATCTTTAAATACTTCATTAACACAATGGCGGATAATCAATAAATAGTCCTCGGGCGAATTTTCATATCGGAGTTAATGATCAGCCAAATAACAGACGAGCTACTTTGACGAGCATTGGTGGTTCAGTGGTAGAATTCTCGCCTGCCACGCGGGAGGCCCGGGTTCGATTCCCGGCCAATGCAATTTTGCAACATAATGAAAACCAAGAAAAGATTCCGTAACCTACGTACGTGTAAGAGACTCAGAAAGGTTCATCGCTGAAAGAAACTATTTTATTTGAAGCCGCGCCGATCAGCATAGTCTGGAAAGCATTAGAAAGAATTCCAGATTATAGTTCGCGAGGAAACGTCGTTGCAGAAAATCGTGTGTCACACTGTGGAACATCCGCAGTGAATAGGCAGCCAATCGCGAGTGCCGGTTAAAAACAGAATAGCAAGTTCTCTCGAACACACTCTACAAGCCTATCCTTAACTTGATAAACTTATTCGTAAGAACAACTTCGGTATAGAAAATTATTATATGTTCAAATTATGAAGATGTGAGGTGCACGATGCGCTCCCCAATAACAGAAATTGAACAGAATTGAAGCCCGATCTCCCTCGTGACAGGCTTGGAAATCGCATGTCGCTTGGAAGATAGCAAATATACAAATTAGATAGGTTCAAAGTTTTGCTTCACACTTACACAAATTAATTTCTGTAAAGTCTCAATCTTCCAGTCTTTTAAATAAACTGTAGTCAGAAGCGCTCCCCGTCGGGGAATTGAACCCCGGTCTCCCGCGTGACAGGCGGGGATACTCACCACTATACTAACGAGGACTGCGGCGAAGAGCGGATTGTCCTTGAATACTTGATGCGCACGATCACGACAAATCAATATATCGCTCGCGGCGGAATTTCGCACCAAGTGTATGATTAACCCGACGCTCTGAATTTTCGCGCGTTGTGTTTCGGTTCGAGTTTGATTCCAGACTAACGCAATGCAGGAATATGACACGGATGAACGCATTTTTAATGGAATGACAATTTCTCTCACAAGATTCGGAAAAGGGTCTGGTGGCATGTCGACAATCTTAGATCATCAGAGGGGTAGAAATCCGCTCAAATTTCGGATTTCATTGTAAATGTATGATGTAATTGGTCAAATTTTCGCCCACATTCCGCGCAAACGCTTTTTTGTAGGGTGAAAGAGACAATTTTGATTTTGTAGTATTTTTTGGCGTAAACAAAAACGCTCCCCGTCGGGGAATTGAACCCCGGTCTCCCGCGTGACAGGCGGGGATACTCACCACTATACTAACGAGAAAAACGGCAGATCACCTTTATCTTTAAATACTTGATTCACGCGATGGCGGAAAATCAATAAATAGTCCTCGGGCGAATTTTCAAATTGGAGTTAATGGTTAGCCCAATACCAGACAAACTACTTTGTCGAGCATTGGTGGTTCAGTGGTAGAATTCTCGCCTGCCTCGCGGGAAGCCCGGTCTTGATTCCCGGATAATACAATTTTGCAATAGAATGAAAACCAAGAAAAAAGTTCGTAACAAAATTGAATTCTGGGATGCGAACTTGAACGACCGGTAGGAATGCGGTAGCAGAGTTTCAGTCTTTGGCGGCAGAAGATATTGAAGTCTGAAGGGAAATCAACATTCTGGGAGAAAAATAAACAGAGTAAACGAGAGAACCGCGTAACCATATGGAGAAACACGACTTCTCGTGCAGACAACAGTTCCGAATCCGGAAGATTTTTTTTTCAACCTTAAACTCAAACTGCTACACTTCGCTTTTCTTTTATGCTGGAGAAAGATGGTACTCTGCCCTATCACAAGATAATGCATTTTCGTTTTCTGAAAGTTATCTTATGTCCCTACCAGATCAGGAGTAATATTTTGTCGCCTGTGCGGTTCTGCCCTGGGCAGTCCATCAAAAATTATATTTACGAGCCGATGCCGTGCACGGGATAGCTAAGCGCGCCAACACGGAGCAATCATTACCGAACAAAAATTGCGCGTTGGAGACGCACAGAAGTGTTACCGGGTAGGTATTGCCCAGTTATCTCAATCAGTAAATCGTTGGGAATACGCTTCGAGCTTTAACCCACTTGGCCGGCTTAGGTTACAGTCCAAGTTTTTTCAACCCAACAAACTATGAGCGTCACGGGATGTTGACGCGGCATGAACATCCAAAACTTTCTTCTCAAAATGTCTTTATGATCCCCACAATGTAGAACAATATATACAGCAACATAAAGAAATATACGTGTTATCACTTCCCACTTAACAGATGCTACACTTGGCTGATCTTACTGCCTGGTGTAATAACCGGTAACTTATTTTTTGGCGCTCCAAGGCAATCGGACATCTGCCCGTATCGAGTACAAATCGAGCACTGACTCTCAACGGGCCGATGCCGTCTATATGCTAAGCCGCCCAGCACTAAAAAGCACAAAACGTATAAACGAAAACAATCATTACGAATGATAGATTGCGTGTCGGCGACGCACACGATTATTACCAATCCGGCTCTAGCGCCAGATGAGCATGTAAACAAACCATAACACAAATGTTGACTTGCTTGACGTAACCAAGCAAAGCGTAAAAACTTTGGGCAATTGCTAAAACTATATGCATTGCATCGTGACGTTGCATCTGTCGGGTTGATAGATCACTTTTGTACGAAATTTCTTCCCCGGGCATATCGCCATTATGTGTGACAAATATTTAAAAATATCGCTTCCGCGCCGCAGCAGCGCCCGATCCCCGACCAGTAAGGACATAGATCTGAACGAACACAGCCGCTTTGAAGATAGCAAATATACCATTCTTTTAAATGAACTTTAAGCAAAAGCCCTCCCCGTCGCGGAATTGAACCCCGGTCTCCCGCGTGACAGGCGGGGATGCTCCCCACTATACTAACGAGGACTGCTCCGGGGAGTGGATTGTCTTTAAATACTTGATGGCAACGATGACGACAAATCAATGTATTTTCCGCGACGGAATTTCGAACCAACTGAATAATTAAACCGACGTTCTACCTTTTCGAGCGTTAGTGTTTGGGCCGAGTTTGATTCTAGACCAGTGCAATGTAGCAATATGACACGGATGAACGCATTTTTAATGGAATGACAATTTCTCTCACAAGATGCGGAAAGAGCCGCATCATAGCTTTATTTTAAAATTCCGATGTATTTCGCCTGATTTTCGCCTGCTTTCCGCACAGCCGCTTCTTTTTACGATACTGATTTGCTGTTAAAATCGGTTATTTCTCAGAAAGAGATCAGAATATTTTTAAGCGTCTTCGGGACACAGCTTTTGTGTAGGGTAAAAGAGATATTGATTTCATAGTATTTTTGGCGTAAACAGAAACGGGGAATTGAATCCCGGTCTCCCGCGTGACAGACGGGAATACTCACCACTATACTGAAGAGGAAAGCGGCGGGTCGTCTTTATCTTTAAATACTTGATTAACACCATGGCGGAAAATCAATAAATAGTCCTCGGGCGAATTTTCATAACGGAGTTAATGGTTAGTCCAATAACAGATTACTCCGGTAGTCGAGCATTGGTGGTTCAGTGGTAGAATTCTCGCCTGCCACGCGGGAGGCCCGGGTTCGATTCCGGCCAATGCAATTTTGCAACAGAATGAAAACCAAGAAAAGAAAAGCACCACCTCATGTTCATTATTTTTGTTATTAAAATTCAGAAAAGAAATTCCCAGAATCAACTAACCGCTACTACGATAAGATGATTTCATTATCGCCCGGACAGATACCACTAATTGCACCCTAGTGGTTGAGTCCCGTTTCGGGATGTCTTACAGCTTAGAGTGCAGTTGCTGGTACTACATCTTGGAGAGGAAAAAACAATATGTAGCACCGACTGTAGTTATACTACAAAACTATAATAAATTGCAGTGATTGGTATCTGCCCTGGGATATAGTGTAACTTTGATATAGCGGACGAGTGGGTTTGAGGATCGCAAACACACGTCCGTGCGTGCCTGGAGACTCAATAAGGCGACGTCGTAAAGCTACCCTCCGTTTATCTCTGTTTATCTGAACTCTAATCGGTTGATTAAATACTATTTATGTGTTTATCTTTGTATATTTATTGCATGATATTGATACTTGATACTGCAATTGATTTGACTGTTGAAATTATATAAATGCAAAATTTGTTTGTTTCACCCAGGTTAGATTTTGAACAACGCTGGATTGCCCATTCTGTCTTATGCAGCGTCTGTGACCAATTTCCAAGGCCACTCGAGGACAAGTGAATAATAAAATGTTTTCAACGCTGAGAAATGTCCGATTTGACATAAAAAATGATTTCCTTTAAGCATTCCATTGAGTATATACATAACATTAATATTTCTTCACGCGATCAGTCGTATTAAAAGAACGTTTGATCTGATTTATGTCTGGAGCAAGCGCGAACCGCTACACTGGGATTATCTCTTTTATTGGAAAAAGTTGATACTCTGCCCTACCTATAACGAGATAATGTATTTTCTCCCTCTGGAAGTTTTTTGTGTCCTTACCCGGTCGGAAATTCCCTTTTGTAATATTAAGGTAATTTATATTTATAATAAGTAATATTTTGTCAAGCCCACAATAAACGCCGGTGCTGATCTCTCCCGGCCAGTCAATCATAAAATATTAAACGGGCCGATGCCGCGCACGTGCTAACCGACCGCGCCAACAGGGTGAAATCATTGCGAAAGAAAGATCGCGCGTCGTAGACGCACGCAAGTATTGCCCGGTTAGCTCAATCAGTGAAGCATTGTAAATATGCTTCGAGCTAATTAGCCTACTTGGCCAACTTAGGTTACTTTCCAGACTTCTTTAGCCCGACAAACCATATGCGTCACGTGATGTTGACGCGGCATCAACATCCAAAACCTTCTTCTCAAAACGTCTGAACAATATATAGAGCAACATAATAAACTATACGTGTTATCATTTTCCACCTAATGGAGATTATCATTGGTTGATCTTACTACCTGGTGTAATATCCGGTAACCTTTTTTGGCCCTTTAAGGCAATCGGACAACTGCCCGTAACGAGTCCAAATCGACCTAGCTATCCGTAACAGATTCTAAAATTCCGATGTATTTCGCCAGATTTTCGCCTGCTTTCCGCGCAACCGCTTCTTTCTTACGATACTGATTTGCTGTTAAAATCGATTAATTCTGAGAAGAATGAGATCGTGATATTTTTAATTGTCTTCGGCAAAATACTTTTTGTAGGGGAAAAGAAACAATACTGATTTTGTAGTATTTTTTGGCGTAAACAAAAACGCTCCCCGTCGGGGAATTGAACCCCGGTCTCCCGCGTGACAGGCGGGGATACTCACCACTATACTAACGAGGAAAGCGGTGGGCACGGTTTATCTTTAAATACTTGATTAACACAATGGCGGAAAATCAATAAATAGTCCTCGGGCGAATTTTCATATCGGTGTTAATGATTAGGCAAATAATAGACGAGCCACTTAGTCGAGCATTGGTGGTTCAGTGGTAGAATTCTCGCCGGCCGCGCGGGAGACCCGGGTTCGATTCCCGGCCGATACAATTTTGCAACATAATGAAAACCAAGAAAAGATTTCGTAACCTATGTAGGTGCAAGAGACTCAGGAATGTTCATCACTGAAAGATACTATTTGTTGAGTTTGAAGCCGCGCCGATCAACATAATCTGGAAAGCAGTAGAAAGAATTCCAGATTATAGTTCGCGAGGAAACGTCCTGGCAGAAAATCGTGTGTCACACTGTGGACCATCTGCAGTACATAGGTAGCCGATCGCGAGTGCCGGTTAAAAACAGAGTAGCAAGCTTTCTCGAACACACTCCACAAGCCTATCCTTAACTTGATAAACGTATTCGCAAGAACAACTTCGGTATAGAAAATTATTATATGTGCAAATTATGAAGATGTGAGGTGCACCATGCGCTCCCCAATAACAGAAATTGAACAGAATTGAAGCCCGATCTCCCTCGTGACAGGCTTGGAAGTCGCATGTCGCTTGGAAGATCGCAAATACACAAATTAGATAGGTTCAAAGTTTTGATTCACACTTACACAAATTAATTTCTGTAAAGTCTCAATCTTCCAGTCTTTTAAATAAACTGTAATCAAAAGCGCTCCCCGTAGAGGAATTGAACCCCGGCCTCCCGCGTGACAGGCGGGGATACTCACCACTATACTAACGAGGACGAGGTAAGGCGGCGGGCACGGTTTATCTTCAAATACTTGATTCACACAATGGCGGAAAATCAATAAATAGTCCTCGGGCGAATTTTCATATCGGAGTTAATGGTTGGCCAAATACCAAACAAGCAACTTTGACGCGCATTGGTGGTTCAGTGGTAGAATTCTCGCCTGCCACGCGGGAGGCCCGGGTTCGATTCCCGGCCAATGCAATTTTGCAACAGAACGAAAACCAAGAAAAGAGTTCATAACCCACGTAGACGCTCCTAGTGGAAATCGGGAAGTGGGTAGTGGGAAGTGGGTTTCCCAAAATTGAACAACCGAGAATCGATTAGATAAAGTTCTAACTATCCAAATATTAATTTAAGTAAAGTGTTTCCAGAAAGTCTAACCAGTAAATATTAATAACATTCTAACCTGAAAACACAATAAAAAAGTATCTAACCGATAACAAATTCCTAACTAACAAGAAGTCGCGCCCATTAACACTAAATAAGGGCGAAACCTGTCTTACAATACAAAATCAAAACGCAAGTTCATAAAAAAGCGCTTCCAGAATCGACACAGATGCGCTTTGCGGGTAACTTATCTGAACATGCCCAGGAACATCAATATGACGTCACACACGCTGTAGCTCATGAATGGACTTCGCGTAGTAAACAAAATGAACAATAACAAACAGTCCGTAACACTTTTAAAATTTTCATTTTTAGTGACAAAATGAAATCGATTTTGGTTAAACTTGGCCAAAATCGATTATATTTTGTCGTTCAAATATGGAAATTGCTGCTTTTAGACATGGAGTGTGAATTGAATATGTACTATAAAGTATAAATTCCTTGATATATTACAATTGAGACAAGTTGTAATTGTAAAAATGGAATATTTGGGCCGATGCCTTCCATGGGCTAGCTATGCACGCTACAAAGCACAAAACGTATAAACATAACAAACATTAAGAATGATAGATCGCGCGTCGGTAACGCACACGAATATTAACAATCCGGCACTTGTAACGAATGAGAGCGAAACAAACCATGACGCAGATACGGCCTTGCTTGACGTAACTGGCTGTGTATTCCAGTATTATGGCTGCGTATCCCGCACTGGGGAGTATTCCCGCCTGTCACGCCTTCGATGGCCGAGATGGCCTCATCGCCGCCTCCCAGTTTATACCGAAAACTTCTTTGATCACAGCCTTTTCGGGCGTTAATGTTTAGGTTCGAGTTTGATTCAAGGCCAATGCAATGTAGCAATATCACCACGGATGAATACATTCTTAATTGAATGACAATTTCTCTCACAAGATGTGGAAACGAGTCTGGATGCATGTCGACAAGCTTCGAGCATAAGGGGGGTAGGAGCGCCGCTCAAATTTTGGATTCGATTCTAAAATTTCGATGTATTTTGCCAGATTTTCGCCTGCTTTCCGCGCAACCGCTTCTTTCTTACGATACTGATTTGCTGTTAAAATCGGTTAATTATCAGAAGAATGAGATCGTGATATTTTCAATTGTCTTCAGCACATTACTTTTTGTAGGGTAAAAAAAACAATACTGATTTTTTTAGTATTTTTTGGCGTAAACAAAAGCGCTCCCCGTCGGGGAATTGAACCCCGGTCTCCCGCGTGACAGGCGGGGATACTCACCACTATACTAACGAGGAGAGAGCTGGACACGGTTTATCTTTAAATACTTCATTAACACAATGGCGGAAAATCAATAAATAGTCCTCGGGCGAATTTTAATATCGGAGTTAATGGTTAGCCAAATAACAGAAGAACTGCTTCGTCGAGCATTGGTGTTCAGTGGTAGAGTTCTCGCCCGCCACGCGGGAGGCCCGGGTTCGATTCCCGGCCAATGCAATATGGCAACATAATGAAAACCAAGAAACGATTTCGTAACCTACGTAGGTGTAGGAGACTGAGGAATGTTCATCAATGAGAAATGAGAGATACTATTTGTTGAGTTTGAAGCCGCGCAGATCAACATAGCCTGGAAAGCAGTAGAAAGAATTCCAGATTATAGTTCGCGAGGAAACGTCGTTGCAGAAAATCGTGCGTCACACTGTGGAACATCCGCAGTAAATAGGCAGCCAATCGCGAGTGCCGGTAAAAACTGAGCGTAAATCTTTCTGAACAAACTATGGGCTATCTTTAACGTGATAATTTCATTCGCACAAACTCGATATAAAAAATTGATTAAATGTTCAAATCCTGAAGATGTGAGTATTCTGGCAAGATAGACATGAATACTGAAAATTTATTTTATATTATACGAACATAAAAAATTAGTGGGACAGGACTTTATTTTCATCTTGTGGGAGAGGAAGGCTGAGAATACAACTTAATCATACGGCGACCCACTACCTAATATGCATTTTTTCATGGAAATCCCCAAAACCAATTAACCGCTACTACGAGAAGAGATGATTTTACCATTGACCAGGGCAGCTACCACTCACTACACCCTATCATAGTGGTTCAGTTCCTCTTCGGGTTGTTTTCCACTCAGAGTGCAGTTGCTGCTACTACATCCGTTAGTGGCACTGCTTCAGGATTCCGGTGGATTTCAATGAAAAAAATATACTAGATGTAGCACCAGCTGCAGAGATATGAACCAGTATATTAAATTGCAGCGAGTAGTATCTGCCCTGGAGAAATAAGATACCCCGTTTTATCACAAGAAATTGCATTTTCTTCTCCTGAAAGTTTTTTCTTGTCCCTGCCCCATCAGAAATTTCATTTTGTTAGGCCTGGGTCACTGATGCACAGGAAAATAAAGAGAAATATGATAAGAAAAAATATTTCACCCCGATTCAGATTTATTTACCGACATATCGACGGACATGCCACCCGACTCTACATAATGCATCCCACCATGTTGACACATTACATCAGTGGCGACCCACGTTTAATAAAACAAGTTTAGCCTGACGAATTCATCTTGGCAGACATTTTGCCAGTCTGTTGTATAACCATAGAAAATCAGGTTTCTTTTTACCTGCACTTCTTGTGTCGCCGTTGCTTTATGGCCGATAAACTATGACTTCTTCATTTACATCATACTTTGATTTGACTGTTGAAATTATATAAATGCAAGATTTCTTTCTTCGGACCAGACTAGATTTTGACCTTCGCTGAATTGCACATTCTGTCTTATGTAGCGTCTGTGACCAACTGTCAAGTCGACTCGAGAACAAGTGAAAAATAAAATGTTTTCAACGCTGAGAAATGTCCGATTTGACATAAAAATGATTTCCTTTTCGCATTCGATTGAGAGTATACATAACATTAATATTTCCGCGCGCGATCAGGCGTATTAAAAGAACGTTTGGTCTGATTCATGTCTGAAGCAAGCGCGAACCGCTACACTGGGATTTTCTCTTTTACTGGAAAAAGTTGATACTCTGCCCTACATATAACGAGATAATGTATTTTCTCCCTCTGGAAGTTTTTTGTGTCCTTACCCGGTCGGAAATTCCCTTTTGTAATGTTAAGGTAATTTATATTTGTAATAAATAATATTTTGTCAAGCCCACAATAAACGCCGTTGCGGATCGCTCCCGGCCAGTCAATCATAAAATATTAAACGGGCCGATGCCGTGCACGTGCATCGTGCGACCAGCAGTAGAAAGAATCCCAGATTATAGTTCGCAAGGAAACATCGTTGCAGAAAATCGTTTGTCACACTGTGGAATAATATATAGAGCATCATAAAGAACTATACGTGTTATCACTTCCCACCTATCAGATGCTATACTTGGATGATCTTACTGCCTGATGTAATATCCGATAACTTTTTATGTTGTTGCGCTTCACGACAATCGTACATCTGCCCGTAGCGAGTACAAATCGTGCAATGACTCTCTCAGGGCCGATGCCGTCTATGTGCTAAGCACGCTAACACGTAAAGCACAAAACGTATAAACAAAACAATCATTAAGAATGATAGATCGGGGAATTGAACCCCGGTCTCCCGCGTGACAGGCGGGAATACTCACCACTATACTAACGACGACTGCGGCGGATCTCCTTCATCTTTAAATACTTGATTCACACAAAGGCGGAATGGTCTGATATAATAAATTCCAAAATCTCCTAGTGGCCATGATTTTTGACATATTTATTACTTTTTTAATATTTATTGTTGAAATAAGTTGTTTTCTGGTTGATGAATATTACTTAACTCTCCCGCTTACTTATCTCCATTCCTTTACAACAGGTTAATAGGTCATATTGAAACGGAACTTTTATATTCGCTGATTTCTTTATCGAGAATGGGCGGGCGATGTGAAGCAGCGCAGCAGCGCCCGATGCCCGAACGGTAAGGACATAGATCTGGACGAACAAAGGCGCTTTGAAGATAGAAAATTTGCTGTTCTTTAAATAAACTGTAATCAAAAGCGCTCTCCGTCAGGGAATTGGACCCCGGTCTCCCGCGTGACAGGCGGGGATACTCACCACAATACTAACGAGGACTGCGGCGAAGAAGGGATTGTCCTTAAATACTTGATGCGAATACACGATGACGAAAAATCCATATATCGCCCGCGGCGGAATTTCGCACCAAGTGAGTAATTAACCCGACGTTCTACCTTTTCGGCCGTTAGTGTTTGGGCCGAGTTTGATTCTAGACCAATGCAATTTAGCAATATGACACGGATGAATACATTTTTAATGGAATGACAATTTCCCTCATAAGACGCGGAAAAGGTCTGGATGCATGCCGACAAGTTTTGTGCATCAGAAGGGTAGAAATACCGCTTAAATTTTGATTTTTATTCTAATATCCCATATAATTGCCTTCCGCGCAACCCTTTCTTTATACGATATTAATTTTCTGTTGAAAACGGAAAATTCTCGAAAGAAATAGATCATGATATCTTTAAGCGTTTTCAGCACAAGAGACAATGTTCATTTTGCATCGTAAACAAAAACGCTCCCCGTCGGGGAATTGAACCCCGGTCTCCCGCGTGACAGGCGGGGATACTCACCACTATACTAACGAGGACGTTGCAAACTGTCGGTACGTTTAATCTTTAAATACTTGATTCACACAATGGCGGCAAATCAATAAATAGTCCTCGGGCGAATTTTCCTATCGGAGTGAACGCTTAACCCAATAACAGATTACTCGCGTCGTCGAGCGTCGTCGAGCGTCGTCAACACGGGACAATCATTACGAAAGAAAGATCCAACAATGCTCTGCGGGATGTTGTTTCTGTCAGGTTAATAATTGACGTCTGTACGAAATTTCTTCCGCGTGCATATAGCAATTATGTGTGCTAAGCATTAAAAAACTCAATGGCAGCAAATCAAAAAATGGGCCTCGGGCGAATTCTTATATCAGAGTGAAGAGTTAGCCCATTAACAGAAGCAACGCCTCGTCGAGCATCGGTGGTTCAGTGGTAGAATTCTCGCCCGCCACGCGGGAGGCCCGGGTTCGATTCCCAGCCAATGCAATCTTGCAACAGGGTGAAAACCAAAAAAAAATCGCACCGGTAACGAAATAGTATTCTGGGATGCGAACTTGAACTACTGGTAGAATAAGATTATATTTTTATCCAGCGGGAGAAAAGGCCGGCGGAACGGCTCAACCGTATCGATAAACGGTATCGGACAAATTTTAGCGACAAAACTTGACTGTATAATAAAAACAGAGAAATACAAAAATAATAATAGAATATTTTCTACGTTGAGAAATATCTGATTTGACATAAAAATGATTTTCTTTACAAAGCTTTAAGGCGCATTTAATTGAAGGTATACATAACATTAATATTTTCACGCGCGATCAGACGTAGTAAAAGAATGTTTGGTTTGATTTATGTCTGGATCAAGCGTGGAACGCTACACTTGACTTGCCTTTTATGCTGGAGAAAGATGATAATTTGCCCTATCACAAGATAACGTATGAATGTGAATGTTCAACAAGATAACGTCTGAATGTGAATGTTCAACAAGATAACGTTGAATGTTTAACCCAACGCTCTGCCTATTCTGTTGTCGACACGGGTAACATTTTTAATGGAATGACAATTTCTATCACAAGATGCGGCATTTTTGTAAGGCAAAAGAGACAATGTTGATTTTGTAGCGTAAACAAAAACACTCCCCGTCGGGGAATTGAACCCCGGTCTCCCGCGTGACAGGCGGGGATACTCACCACTATAACGAGGAAAGCGGGCGGTTCTTCGCTTGATTTTTATATACTTGATACACTCGATGGGGGAAAATCAATAAGGACGCCTCGGGCGAGTTTTTATATCGGAGTGAATACTTAACCCAATAACAGTCAACGCGTCGTCAAGCATTGGTGGTTCAGTGATAGAATTCTCGCCTGCCACGCGGGAGGCCCGGGTTCGATTCCCGGCCGATGCAATTTTGCACGGATCGAAAACCAAGAAAAAAATGGCCGATGCCGTCTATATGCTAAGCCGCTCAGCACTAAAAAGGCGACGTCGTAAAGCTACCCTCCGTTTAACTCCGTTTATCTGAACTCTAATCGGTTGATTAAATACTATTTATGTGTTTATCTTTGAATATTTATTGCATGATATTGATACTTTGATTTGACTGTTGAAATTATATAAATGCAAGATTTCTTTGTTCGGACCAGACTAGATTTTGACCTTCGCTGAATTGCACATTCTGTCTTATGTAACGTCTGTGACCAACTGTCAAATCGACTCGAGGACAAGTGAATAATAAAATGTTTTCAACGCTGAGAAATGTCCGATTTGACATAAAAATGATTTCCTTTACGCATTCATTGAGTATATACATAACGTTAATATTACCTCACGCGATCAGTCATATTAAAAGAACGTTTGATCTGATTTATGTCTGGAGCAAGCGCGAACCGCTACACTGGGATTTTCTCTTTTACTGGAAAAAGTTGATACTCTGCCCTACCTATAACGAGATAATGTATTTTCTCCCTCTGGAAGTTTTTTGTGTCCTTACCCGGTCGGAAATTCCTTTTTGTAATATTAAGGTAATTTATATTTGTAATAAGCAATATTTTGTCAGGCCCACAAAAAACGCCGGTGCGGATCTCTCCCGGCCAGTCAATCATAAAATATTAAACGGGTCGATGGCGTGCACGTGCTAACTTAGAGCGTCAACAGGGTGAAATCATTGCGCAAGAAAGATCGCGCGTCGTAGACGCACGCAAGTATTGCCCGGTTAGCTCAATCAGTAAAGCATTGTGAATACGCTTTCGAGCTAATTAGCCCACTTGGCCAACTTAGGTTACAGTGCAGACTTCTTTAGCCCAACAAACCATATGCGTCACGTGATGTTGACGCGGCATCAACATCCAAAACCTTCTTCTCAAAACGTCTGAATAATATATAGAGCAACATAATGAACTATACGTGTTATCACTTTCCACCTAACGGAGATTATCATTGGCTGATCTTACTACCTGGTGTAATATCCGGTAACCCTTTTTGGCGCTTTAAGGCAATCGGACAACTGCCCGTAACGAGTCCAAATCGGCCTAGCTATCCGTAACAGATTCTAAAATTTCGATGTATTTCGCCAGATTTTCGCCTGCTTTCCGCGAAACCGCTTCTTTCTTACGATACTTATTTGCTTTTAAAATCGGTTAATTATCAGAAGAATGAGATCGTGATATTTTTAATTGTCCTAGGCGCATAACTTTTTGTAGGGTAAAAGAAACAATACTGATTTTGTAGTATTCTTTGGCGTAAACAAAAACGCTCCCCGTCGGGGAATTGAACCCCGGTCTACCGCGTGACAGGCGGGGATACTCACCACTATACTAACGAGGAAAGCGGTTGGCACGGTTTATCTTTAAATACTTTATTAACACAATGGCGGAAAATCAGTAAATAATCCTCGGGCGAATTTTCATATCGGAGTTAATGGTTAGCCAAATAACAGGCGAGCTATTCGTCGAGCATTGGTGGTTCAGTAGTAGAATTCTCGCCTTCACCGCACTTCTTATAACTACAAGGGCGGTGACTTGGACTCTTTTCGGGACTTCCTTCGCGATGTGCCGTGGAATGATGTTTCCTTGTTGCCTGCTAATGAGTGTGCGGTGGAAATCGCAGAGTGGATACGCCTTGGAATTGATGAATTCATTCCTCACCGAAGATTCCAGGTGAAGCCCCACTCTGCCCCATGGTTTTTACCCGAATGCTCGGCGGCAATAGCGACGAGAAATCATCGTTTCCACCGCTATCGTCGACATCTCAACGTCAATAATAGACGACTTCACAGAAAGGCTAGAAATAATTGTAAAAGAATTTTCAGAATTGCTAGAACTCGATACATGGAATCCACCAAATCCAAAATTTCACAACAAAAATTGGGTTCCAAAGATTTTTGGAAAATAATAAATAATGTAATGAACAGGGGTAAATCTAGTATCCCTCCTCTTTTAAATGGCCCTGAAATTTTATGTTCTTCCAGAGACAAGGCGGAGTTGTTTGCCAGGATGTTCTCTAATAACTGCAGCCTTGGTTCGGTTTCTGGTACCTCACCACCTAATTTTCCAAATCGAACCGACGTTACATTGGAGAACATGTCAGTAACTCCGCTACTTGTCTCTAGAATGATTGCCAAACTCGATTCGAACATATCTCCTGGTGCTGACTGCATTCCATCTGTGATTCTGAAGATTCTTTCACCTGAGTTGTCCTCTATTTTGTCCAAACTTTTTAATAAATGCCTAAAAGAATGTACCTTCCCAAATACATGGAAATGTGCAACGATTGTGCCGGCATTCAAAAACTGTGGCGACCGAACTGATCCTAATAAACATCGTCCAATTAGCCTCTTACCAATTAAAAGTAAAATTTTTGAATCAATTATTAATAATAAAATTTCTGGACCTCACGGACAAGCAGTATGGTTTTCGTCGTTCTCGCTCTACTGCTGATTTGTTGACAGTAATAACTGAACAAATATTTCTTGCCCTTGATCGTTGTGGGGAGGCAAAGTCGGTTGCTCTAGACATTTCTAAAGCATTTGACAGAGTTTGGCACCAAGGTCTGTTGCAGAAAATTCAATCGTATGGGATTTCTGGACAAGTTTTTTCAATTGTCAAATCTTTCTTATCCAATCGTAAGATTAATCTTGCTTTGGACGGACAACGTTCAGGTAATTATTCCATTTCATCCGGTGTCCCTCAGGGGTCAATCCTTGGTCCAACTTTGTTCTTGATATATATTAATGACCTGCCCGATAATTTGATATATGATTTGGTAATTTACGCTGATGATACAACTCTATATTCTTGTCTCAATGAAAAATCCCTCCCGGAACAACGTCTAGCTCTGGCAAAATCACTTGAGTGTGATTTGGCGACAGTATCTAATTGGGGTGACACTTGGCAGGTAACTCTTAACACGGAGAAGACTAACGTGTTATCAAGTAATCGTTACACTAATACGAATGCAACCCAAATTTCATTATCTGGTACTGTTCTGGAGGAATCCTTAAATATTCGTCTTGTTGGACTCACACTGTCTAAGGACATGAGTTGGAATGAATATGTCACTAGTATTGCTAAACAAGCCTAGATGAAAGTCGGTTCTCTATATCGAGCTCGCCATTATCTCACTCCCGAAATCATTCTCCATTTGTACAAATCATTGATTCGACCCTGTATGGAGTATTGCTGTCACATTTGGGGCAGTGCCGCTGTCACTGTTCTTAGCATGCTCGATCGTATTCAACGGCATGTGGTCAATATGATTGGTCCTATACTTTCCTGCAGTCTGCAAAGTTTGACACACCGCCGCAACGTTGCCTCACTATGTTTATTTTACAGATATTATAATGGTCTTTGTTCAAAGGAGCTTTCTGCTCTCGTTCCTCAGAACAAAGTTTTTAATCGATCAACACGATTGGCTACCAATTCGCACCTATTCACTGTGGAGGTTCCACAATGTCACAAACAGTTTTATGCAAGAAGCTTTTTTCCAAGAATATCAAAACTTTGGAATTCCTTGCCTTCTTGCTGTTTTCCTGATCGTGTTGATCTACAAGGCTTTAAAACTCGCGTTAATGGACATCTATCAGGGATAGGGATTCTTTAGTTCTTGCTCCTGCATTTTATGTAGCTCTTTGCACTTCAGTGGCTCCAGGAGAATTTTCAAGTTTGATTCTTCTTCTGTGTCCTTGCTCTGAGCGAATTTCAATAAAAAAAATTAAAAAAAATGTATAAAATTTATTAAATGTGCAAATTCCGAAGATGTGAGCATTCTGGCAAGATAGACATGGATATTGGAAATGTTATTTTATATTAAACAAACATATACAACTAGTGGGGCAGGACTTTATTTTCATCTTGATGGAGAAAAAAAAACGAAAAAGCTTCTTTATACAGTTAAGCACCACCTCATGTTCATTATGTTTGTTATTAAAATTCAGAAAATAAATTCCCAGAATCAACCAACCGCTACTACGAGAAGATGATTTCATTATCGTCCGGGCAGATACCACTTATTGGACCCTAGTGGTTGAGTCCCGTTTCGGGATGTTTTACAGCTTAGAGTGCAGTTGTTGGTATTACATCCTGGAAAGAAAAAAAGAATATGTAGCACCGACTGCAGCTATACTACAAAACTATAATAAATTACAGTGACTGGTATCTGCCCTGGGATATAGTGAAACCTTGATATAGCGGACGAGTGGGCTTGAGGATCGCAAACACACGTGCGTGCCTGGAGAATCAATAAGGCGACGTCGTAAAGCTACCCTCCGTTTATCTGAACTCTAATCGGTTGATTAAATACTATTTATGTGTTTTTCTTTGTATATTCATTGCATGATATTGATACTGTGATTTGACTGTTGAAATTATATAAATGCAAGATTTCTTTTTTCCACCCAGGCTAAATTTTGACCTTCGCTGAATTGCACATTCTGTCTTGTTTGGCGTCTGTGACCAACTGTCAAGTCGACTCGAGAACAAGTGAATAATAAAATGTTTTCAACGCTGAGAAATGTCCGATTTGCTGTTAAAATCGGTTAATTATCAGAAGAATGAGATCGTGATATTTTTAATTGTCTTCAGCACATAACTTTTTGTAGGGTAAAAGAAACAATACTGATTTTGTAGTATTCTTTGGCGTAAACAAAAACGCTCCCCGTCGGGGAATTGAACCCCGGTCTCCCGCGTGACAGGCGGGGATACTCACCACTATACTAACGAGGAAAGCCGTGGGCACGGTTTATCTTTAAATACTTGATTAACACAATGGCGGAAAATCAATAAATAGTCCTCGGGCGAATTTTCATATCGGAGTTAATGAATAGGCAAATAACAGACGACTAATTTGTCGAGCATTGGTGGTTCAGTTGTAGAATTCTCGCCTGCCACGCGGGAGGCCCGGGTTCGATTCCCGGCCAATGCAATTTTGTGTAGGAGACTGAGGAATGTTCATCACTAAAAGATACTATTTGTTGAGTTTGAAGCCGCGCAGATCAAAATAGCCTGGAAAGCAGTAGAAAGAATTCTAGATTATAGTTCGCGAGGAAACGTCGTTGCACAAAATGGTGCGTCACACTGTGGAACATCCGCAGTAAATAGGTAGCCAATCGCGAGTGCCGGCTAAAAACAGAGTACCAAGTTCTCTCGAACACACTCTACAAGCCTATCCTTAACTTGATAAACTTATTCGCAAGAACAACTTCGATAAAGAAAATTATTATATGTGCAAATTATGAAGATGTGAGGTGCACGATGCCAATAACAGTAATTGAACAGAATTGAAGCCCGATCTCCCTCGTGACAGGCTTGAAGTCGCATGTCGCTTGGAAGATAGCAAATATACAAATTAGATAGGTTCAGAGTTTTGCTTCACACTTACACAAATTAATTTCTGCAAAGTCTCAATCTTCCAGTCTTTTAAATAAACTGTAATCAAAAGCGCTCCCCGTCGGGGAATTGAACCCCGGTCTCCCGCGTGACAGGCGGGGATACTCACCACTATACTAACGAGGACTGCGGCGAAGAATGGTTTGTCCTTGAATACTTGATGCGTACGATCACGACAAATCGATATATCGCCCACGGCGGAATTTCGCACCAAGTGAATGATTAACCCGACGCTCTGAATTTTCGGGCGTTGAGTTTCGACATAGTCTAACTTCTTCAGACAAGATTAAAGTTTAATGTTCTATGTTCTAACGAAAGCTTACAATGAACTTATATTTCTGTGGAATGAGAACATGATATTTTTGTATATTAGCTTGATATTATCTCATTCGTGTATCCTTGTGAATTCTCTCACACACGGATCCAGGATTGTAAGGAAACAAGGAGGAGGGATAGGTAGTTCATTGCAAGATATCAACGAATTACGCAAGTTAGTGTTTCGGTCCGAGTTTCATTCCAGACTAACGCAATGCAGGAATATGACACGGATGAATGCATTTTCAATGGAATGACAATTTCTCTCACAAGATGCGGAAAGAGGTCAGGATGCATATCGAGAAGCTTCAAGCATCAGAGGGGTAGGAACGCCGCTCAAATTTTGGATTTTATTTTAAAATTCTGATGTATTTCGCCTGATTTTCGCCTGCTTTCCGCACAACCGCTTCTTTTTTACGATACTAATTTGCTGTTAAAATCGGTTATTTCTCAGAAAGAGATCAGGATATTTTTAAGCGTCTTCGGGACACAGCTTTTGTGTGGGGTAAAAGAGATATTGATTTTATAGCATTTTTGGCGTAAACAGAAACGCCCCCCATCGGGGAATTGAATCCCGGTCTCCCGCGTGACAGACGGGAATACTCACCACTATACTAAAGAGGAAAGCGGCGGGTCGTCTTTATCTTTAAATACTTGATTAACACAATGGCGGAAAATCAATAAATAGTCCTCGGGCGAATTTTCATAACGGAGTGAATCGTTAGTCCAATAACAGATTACTCCCGTGGTCGAGCATTGGTGGTTCAGTGGTAGAATTCTCGCCTGCCACGCGGGAGGCCCGGGTTCGATTCCCCGCCAATGCAATTTTGCAACAGAACGAAAACCAAGAAAAGAGTTCGCAACCTACGTGATGTAGGAGACTGAGGAACGTTCATCACTGAAAGATACTATTTGTTGAGTTTGAAGCCGTGCAGATCAACATAGCCTGGAAAGCAGTAGAAAGAATTCCAGATTATAGTTCGCGAGGAAACGTCGTTGCAGAAAATTTTGCGTCACACTGTGGAACATCCGCAGTAAATAGGTAGCCAATCGCGAGAGCCGATTGAAAACTGAGCGTAAATCTTTCTGAACAAACTATAGACTATCTTTAACGTGATAATTTCATTAGCACAAACTCGATATAAAAAATTTATTAAATGTTCAATTTCTGAAGATGTGAGTATTCTGGCAAGATAGACATGAATACTGAAAATTTATTTTATATTAAACGAACATAAAAAATTAGTGGGACAGGACTTTATTTTCATCTTGCGGGAGAGGAAGGCTGAGAATACAGCTTAATCATATGGCGACCCACTACATAGTTTGCATTTTTTTCATGGAAATCCCTAGAACCAATTAATCGCAACTACAAGAAGAGAGGATTTTACCATTGACCAGGGCAGCTACCACTCACTACACCCTGTCATAGTGGTTCAGTTCCTCTTCGGGATGTTTCCACTCAGAGTGCAGTTGCTGATACTACATCCGTTAGTGGCACGGCTTCAGGATTCCGGTGAATTTCAATGAAAAAATATACAAGATGTAGCATGAGCTGCAGAGAACTGAACCACTGTATTAAATTGCAGTGAGTGGTATCTGCCCCGGAGATATAAGATACCCTGTTTTATCACAAGAAATTGCATTTTCTTCTCCTGATATTTTTTTCGTGTCCCTGCCCCATCAGAAATTGCATTTTGTTAGGCCTGAGTCACTGATGCACAAGAAAATAAAGAGAAATATGATAAGACAAAATATTTCACACCGATTCAGATTTATTTACCGACATATCGGCGGACATGCCACCCGGCTCCACATAATGCACCCCACCACGTTGGCGCATTACATCAGTGGCAACCCACGTTTAATAAAACAAGTTTAGCCTGACGAATTCTTCTTGGCAGACATTTTGCCAGTCTGTTGTGTAACCATAGAAAATCAGGTTTCTTTTTACCTGCACTTTTTGTGTCGCTGTTGCTTTATGGCCGATGCACTGTGACTTCTTCATTTACATCATGTGATCTGGGATTCAAGAGCAGCCATGACAGTTTTGATGTGTTTTCCATAAAGAAAAATAGGAATTTCAGGGAGAAAAATATCTCGTAATATACAAATATATTCCTTGATATGGCTTCATTTGTCTCGTCCCTGTAGGTACTGGCTTTAGAATAGTTCTAATATATTTCTTGGTGTCGTAAGAGGTGGATAAAACAAATGGTTAACGGTTTCATTACCACCCAGGGCCGATACCAATGATTGCACTGCCATAGCGGTTCAGTTTCATATAGGATGTTTCACGCTTGGAGTACAGTTTCTGGCACCTTATCCTGCAGTAACTCTTAATCAGTTGATTGACCGTTAGATAGACCTTTTAGGCACTGCTTTGGGCCATGCTTAGAACGAAGTTAATTAATATTAATTAAAATTAAAGAATACCTTGTACCTATTTATGTTTATTATAAATTTATTTGTATTTGGCCTTTCACAAAGTATCTCGGTAATGGCAGAATAATAATAATAATAACAACTTACTATTGGAGACTTGGGGGTGCGTTACAGCAGTGAAAATGTTAAGAATAAAACCATAGACTCCAAGCCTTTTGCTTTTTATCCACATAAAATCCTAAGTTGTTTGTTGGAAAATCCCACTGTCTATCTCGAAATAGTCAATGAAATACAGTCAAAATTGTTCTTGAAAGGTGTTATGTTACAAATGATGAGACATCAAAACGGTGAAAATAATGGTAAATTCGTTACGAGTAAACAGCAGTGCTGCAAACAATAAGTCCAGCAGTAATAATTCCAAGTTGTTAGTGAAATTAATTGACTACCGAAGTGGGTAGTAGAGCGAAGTAGGTAACCTAGTGGATAGTTGGCCTAGTGGAAATCGGGAGGAGTGGGTAGTGGGAAGTGGGTTTCCCAAAGATGAACAACCGAGAATCGATTAGATAAAGTTCTAACTATCCAAATATATATATTTAAGTAAAGTGTTTCCAGAAAGTCTAACCAGTAAATATTAATAACATTCTAACCTGAAAACACAGTAAAAAAGTATCTTACCGATAAAAAATTCCTAACTAACAGGAAGTCGCGCTCATTAACACTAAATAAGGGCGAAACCTGTCTCACAATACAAAATCAAAACGCAAGTTGATAAAAAAGCGCTTCCAGAATCGACACAGATGCGCTTTGCTGGTAACTTTTCTGAACATGCCCAAGAACAGCAATATGACGTCACACACGCTGTTGCTCATGAATGGACTTCGAGTAGTAAACAAAATCAACAATAACAAACAGTCCGTAACACTTTTAAAATTTTCATTTTTAGTGACAAAATGCAATCGGTTTTGGTTAAACTTGGCCAAAATCGATTATATTTTGTCTTTCAAATATGAAAACTGCTGCTTTTAGACATGGTATGTGAATTGAATATGTACTATAAAGTATAAATTCCTTGATTTTCACAATGGAGACAAGTTGTAATTGTAAAAATAGGATATTTGCTATTTACATCGAACTCGTAATTCGGCCCGATTCGAAAAAAATATTCGAAACAGAAAACAGCCTTTTCGGGTGTTAATGTTTAGGTTCGAGTTTGATTCAAGGCCAATGCAATGTAGCAATATCACCACGGATGAATACATTCTTAATTGAATGACAATTTCTCTCACAAGATGTTGAAACGGGCCTGGATGCATGCCGACAAGCTTCGAGCATAAGAGGGGTAAGAGCGCCGCTCAAATTCTGGATTCGATTCCTAAATTTCGATGTATTTCGCCAAATTTTCGCCTGCTTTCCGCGCAACCGCTTCTTTCTTACGATACTGATTTGCTGTTAAAATCGGTTAATTATCAGAAGAATGAGATTGTGATAGGTAAAAGAAACAATACTGATTTTGTAGTATTCTTTGGCGTTAACAAAAACGCTCCCCGTCGGGGAATTGAACCCCGGTCTTACGCGTGACAGGCGGGGATACTCACCACTATACTAACGAGGAAAGCGGAGAGTCTTCATCTTTAAATACGTCATTAACACAATGGCGGAAAATCAATAAATAGTCCTCGGGCGAATTTTCATATCGGAGTTAATGGTTAGCCAAATAACAGAAAAACTGCTTCGACGAGCATTGGTGGTTCAGTGGTAGAATTCTCGCCTGCCACGCGGGAGGCCCGGGTTCGATTCCCGGCCAATGCAATTTTGCAACAGAATGAAAACCAAGAAAAGAGTTCGTTACCTACGTAGGTGCAGGAGACTGAGGAATATTCATCACTGAAAGATACTATTTGTTGAGTTTGTAGCCGCGCCGATCAACATAGCCTGGAAAGCAGTAGAATTAATTCCAGATTATAATTCGCGAGGAAACGTCGTTGCAGTAAATCGTGCGTCACACTGTGGAACATCCGCAGTGAATAGGCAGCCAATCGCGAGGGCCGGTTAAAAACTGAGCGTAAATCTTTCTGAACAAACTATGGGCTATCTTTAATGTGATAATTTCATTAGCACAAACTCGATATTAAAAAATTATTAAATGTTCAAATTCTGAAGATGTGAGTATTCTGGCAAGATAGACATGAATATTGAAAATTTATTTTATATTAAACGAACATAAAAAATTAGTGGGGCAGGACTTTATTTTCATCTTGTGAGAGAGGAAGGCTGAGAATACAGATAAATCATATGGCGACCCACTACCTAATATGCATTTTTTCATGGAAATCCCTAAAACCAATTAACCGCTACTACAAGAAGAGATGATTTTACCATCGACCGGGGCAGAGACCACTCACTACACCTTATCATAGTGGTTCAGTTCCTCTTCGGGATGTTTTCCACTCAGAGTGCAGTTGCTGCTATCACAAGAAATTGCATTTTCTTCTCCTGATAGTTTTTTCTTGTCCCTGCCCCATCAGAAATTTCATTTTGTTAGGCCTGAGTCACTGATGCACAGGAAAATAAAGAGAAATATGATAAGACAAAATATTTCACCCCGATTCAGATTAATTTACCGACATATCGACAGACATGCCACCCGACTCTACATAACGCACCCCACCATGTTGGCACATTACATCAGTGGCGACCCACGTTTAATAAAACAAGTTTAGCCTGACGAATTCTTCTTGGCAGACATTTTGCCAGTCTGTTGTATAACCATAGAAAATCAGGTTTCTTTTCACCTGCAGTTCTTGTGTCGCCGTTGCTTTATGGCAGATGAACTATGACTTCTTCATTTACATCATACTTTGATTTGACTGTTGAAATTATATAAATGCAAGATTTCTTTCTTCGGACCAGACTAGATTTTGACCTTCGCTGAATTGCACATTCTGTCTTATGTAACGTCTGTGACCAATGTCAAGTCGACTCGAGGACAAGTGAATAATAAAATGTTTTCAACGCTGAGAAATGTCCGATTTGACATAAAAATGATTTCCTTTACGCATTCCATTGAGAGTATACATAACATTAATATTTCCTCACGCGATCAGTCATATTAAAAGAACGTTTGGTCTGATTCATGTCTGGAGCAGGCGCGAACCGCTACACTGGGATTTTCTCTTTTACTGGAAAAAGTTGATACTCTGCCCTACCTATAACGAGATAATGGATTTTCTCCCTCTGGAAGTTTTTTGTGTCCGTACCCGGTCGGAAATTCCCTTTTGTAATATTAAGGTAATTTATATTTGTAATAAGTAATATTTTGTCAAGCCCACAATAAACGCCGGTGCGGATCTCTCCCGGGCAGTCAATCATAAAATATTAAACGGGCCGATGCCGTGCGCGTGCTAACTTAGCGCGCCAACAGGGTGAAATCATTGCGAAAGAAAGATCGCGCGTCGTAGACGCACGCAAGTATTGCCCGGTTAGCTCAATCAGTGAAGCATTGCAAATACGCTTCGAGCTAATTAGCCCACTTGGCCAACTTAGGTTACTTTCCAGACTTCTTTAGCCCGACAAACCATATGCGTCACGTGATGTTGACGCGGCATCAACATCCAAAACCTTCTTCTCAAAACGTCTGAACAATATATAGAGCAACATAATAAGATATACGTGTTATCATTTTCCACCTAACGGAGATTATCATTGGCTGATCTTACTACCTGGTGTAATATCCGGTAACTTTTTTTGGCGTTTTAAGGCAATTGGACAACTGCCCGTAACGAGTCCAAATCGGCCTAGCTTTCCGTAACAGATTCTAAAATTTCGATGTATTTCGCCAGATTTTCGCCTGCTTTCCGCGCAACCGCTTCTTTCTTACGATACTGATTTGCTGTTAAAATCGATTAATTCTGAGAAGAATGAGATCGTGATATTTTTAATTGTCTTCGGCAAAATACTTTTTGTAGGGTAAAAGAAACAATACTGATTTTGTAGTATTCTTTGGCGTAAACAAAAACGCTCCCCGTCGGGGAATTGAACCCCGGTCTCCCGCGTGACAGGCGGGGATACTCACCACTATACTAACGAGGAGAGCGGTGACGCGGTTTATCTTTAAATACTTGATTCACACAATGGCGGAAAATCAATAAATAGTCCTCGGGCGAATTTTCATATCGGAGTTAATGAATAGGCAAATAGCAGACGACTAATTTGTCGAGCATTGGTGGTTCAGTGGTAGAATTCTCGCCTGCCACGCGGGAGGCCCGGGTTCGATTCCCGGCCAATGCAATTTTGTGTAGGAGACTGAATGTTCATCACTAAAAGATACTATTTGTTGAGTTTGAAGCCGCGCCGATCAACATAGCCTAGAAAGCAGTAGAAAGAATTCCAGATCATAGTTCGCGAGGAAACGTCGTTGCACAAAATGGTGCGTCACACTGTGGAACATCCGCAGTAAATAGGTAGCCAATCGCGAGTGCCGGCTAAAAACAGAGTACCAAGTTTTCTCGAACACACTCTACAAGCCTATCCTTAACTTGATAAACTTATTCGCAAGAACAACTTCGATAAAGAAAATTATTATATGTGCAAATTATGAAGATGTGAGGTGCACGATGCCAATAACAGAAATTGAACAGAATTGAAGCCCGATCTCCCTCGTGACAGGCTTGGAAATCGCATGTCGCTTGGAAGATAGCAAATATACAAATTAGATAGGTTCAAAGTTTTGCTTCACACTTACACAAATTAATTTCTGCAAAGTCTCAATCTTCCAGTCTTTTAAATAAACTGTAATCAAAAGCGCTCCCCGTCGGGAATTGAACCCCGGTCTCCCGCGTGACAGGCGGGGATACTCGCCACTATACTAACGAGGACTAAGGCGGGTAATGGATTGTCCTTGAATACTTGATGCGCGCGATCACGACAAATCAACATATCGCCCGCGGCGGAATTTCGCACCAAGTGAATGATTAACCCGACGCTCTGAATTTTCGGGCGTTGTGTTTCGGTTCGAGTTTGATTCCAGACTAACGCAATGCAGGAATATTACACGGATGAACGCATTTTTAATGGAATGACAATTTCTCTCACAAGATGCGGAAAGAGGTCAGGATGCATGTCGACAAGCTTCAAGCATCAGAGGGGTAGGAACGCCGCTCAAATTTTGGATTTTATTTTAAAATTCCGATGTATTTCGCCTGCTTTCCGCCCAGCCGCTTCTTTTTTACGATACTGATTTGTTGTTAAAATCGGTTATTTCTCAGAAACAGATCAGGATATTTTTAAGCGTCTTCGGGACACAGCTTCTGTGTAGGGTAAAAGAGATATTGATTTTATAGCATTTTTGGCGTAAACAGAAACGCCCCCCATCGGGGAATTGAATCCCGGTCTCCCGCGTGACAGACGGGAATACTCACCACTATACTAAAGAGGAAAGCGGCGGGTCGTCTTTATCTTTAAATACTTGATTAACACAATGGCGGAAAATCAATAAATAGTCCTCGGGCGAATTTTCATAACGGAGTGAATGGTTAGTCCAATAACAGATTATTCCCGTAGTCGAGCATTGGTGGTTCAGTGGTAGAATTCTCGCCTGCCACGCGGGAGGCCCGGGTTCGATTCCCTGCCAATGCAATTTTGCAACATAATGAAAACTAAGAAAAGTTTTCGTAACCTACGTAGGTGTAGGAGACTGAGGAATGTTCATCACTAAAAGATACTATTTGTTGAGTTTGAAGCCGCGCAGATCAAAATAGCCTGGAAAGCAGTAGAAAGAATTCCAGATTCTAGAGTTCGCGAGGAAACGTCGTTGCAGAAATTCGTGCGTCACACTGTGGAACATCCGCAGCAAATAGGCAGCCAATCGTGAGTGCCGGTTAAAAACTGAGCGTAAATCTTTCTGAACAAACTATGGGCTATCTTTAACGTGATAATTTCATTAGCACAAACTCGATATAAAAAATTGATTAAATGTTCAAATCCTGAAGATGTGAGTATTCTGGCAAGATAGACATGAATACTGAAAATTTATTTTATATTAAACGAACATAAAAAAATAGTGGGACAGGACTTTATTTTCATCTTGCGGGAGAGGAAGGCTGAGAATACAGATAAATCATATGGCGAACCACTACCTAATATGCATTTTTTCATGGAAATCCCCAAAACCAATTAACCGCTACTACACAAAGAGATGATTTTACCATCGACCAGGGCAGCTACCACTCACTACACCCTATCATAGTGGTTCAATACCTCTTCGGGATGTTTTCCACTCGGAGTGCAGTTGCTGATACTACATCCGTTAGTGGCACCGCTTCAGGATTCCGGTGAATTTCAATGAGAAAAATATACAAAATGTAGCATCAGCTGCAGAGATATGAATCACTATATTAAATCGCAGCGAGTAGTATCTGCCCTGGAGAAATAAGATACCCCGTTTTATCACAAGAAATTGCATTTTCTTCTCCTGAAAGTTTTTTCTTGTCCCTGCCCCATCAGAAATTTCATTTTGTTAGGCCTGAGTCACCGAGGTACAGGAAAATAAAGAGAAATATGATAAGACAAAATGTTTCACCCCGATTCAGATTTATTTACCGACATATCGACGGACATGCCACCCGACTCTACATAAAGCACCCCACCATGTTGACACATTACATCAGTGGCGACCCACGTTTAATAAAACAAGTTTAGCCTGACGAATTCTTCTTGGCAGACATCTTGCCAGTCTGTTGTATAACCATAGAAAATCAGGTTTCTTTTTACCTGCAGTTCTTGTGTCGCCGTTGTTTACGACTGATGAACTATGACTTTTTCATTTACATCATGTAATCTGGGATTCAAGAGCAGCCATGACAGTTTTGTTGTGTTTTCTATAAAGAAAAATAGGAATTTTAAGAAGAAAAACAACTCGTAATATACAAATATATTTTTTGATATGGCTTCATTTGTCTCGGCCCTGTAGATACTGGCTTTAGAATAGTTCGGATATATTTCTTGGTGTCGTAAGAAGTGGATAAAACAAATGGTTAAAGGTTTCATTACCACCCAGGGCCGATACCAGTGATTGCACTGCCATAGCGGTTCAGTTTCATATAGGATGTTTCACGCTTAGAGTACAGTTTCTGGCACCTTATCCTGCAGTAACTCTTTACCAGTTGATTGGCCGTTAGATAGACACCCTTTAGGCACTGCCTTTGGCCATGCTTAGAACGAAGTTAATAAATATTAATTAAAATTGAAGAATACCTTATACCTATTTATGTTTATTATAAATTTATTGGTATTCGGCCTTTCACAAAGTACCTCGCTAATGGCAGAATAATAATAATAATAAAAACTTACTAAAATTTTCATTTTTAGTGACAAAATGCAATCGATTTTGGTTAAACTTGGCCAAAATCGAATATATTTTGTCGTTCACATATGAAAACTGCTGCTTTTAGACGTGGAGTGTTCATTGAATATGTACTATAAAGTATAAATTCCTTGATTTTCACAATGGAGACAAGTTGTAATTGTGAAAATAGGATATTTGAGCCGATGCCTTCCAAGGGCTAGCTATGCACGCTACAAAGCACAAAACGTATAAACAAAACAATCATTACGGATGAAAGATCGCACGTAGGCAACGCACACGATTATTACCGATCCGGCACTAGTGCCGAATGAGAGCGAAACAAACCATGACGCAGACACGGCCTTCTTGACGTAACTGGCTGTGTATTCCGGTATTATGGCTGCGTATCCCGCAGTGGGGAGTGTTCCCGCCTGTCACGCCTTCGATGGCCGAGATGGCCTCATCGCCGCATCGATTCTAAAATTTCGATGTATTTCGCCAGATTTCCGCCTGCTTTCCGCGCAACCACTTCTTTCTTACGATACTAATTTGCTGGTAAAATCGGTTAATTATCAGAAGAATGAGATCGTGATATTTTTAATTATCTTCAGCACATTACTTTTTGTAGGGTAAAAGAAACAATACTGATTTTGTAGTTTGGTGAATTAATATCACTGAATAAAATAGCAGCCAAAGAACAGTGATTAGCGCATTTGGTGTAATAATACTGATTTTGTAGTATTCTTTGGCGTAAACAAAAACGCTCCCCGTCGGGGAATTGAACCCCGGTCTCCCGTGTGACAGGCGGGGTTACTCACCACTATAATAACGAGGAAAGCGGTGGGCACGGTTTATCTTCAAATACTTCATTAACACAATGGCGGAAAATCAATAAATAGTCCTCGGGCAAATTTTCATATCTGAGTTAATGATTAGCCAAATAACAGACGAACTACTCCGTCGAGCATTGGTGGTTCAGTGGTAGAATTCTCGCCTGCCACGCGGGAGGCCCGGGTTCGATTCCCGGCCAATGCAATTTTGTGTAGGAGACTGGGGAATGTTCATCACTAAAAGATACTATTTGTTGAGTTTGAAGCCGTGCCGATCAACATAGCCTGGAAAGCAGTAGAAAGTATTCCAGATTATAGTTCGCGAGGAAACGTCGTTGCAGAAAATCGTGCGTCACACGGTGGAACATCCGCAGTAAATAGGTAGGGTAGCCAATCGCGAGTGCCGGTTAAAAACAGAGTAGCAAGTTCTCTCGAACACACTATACAAGCCTATCCTTAACTTGATAAACTTATTCGCAAGAACAACTTCGGTATAGAAAATTAATATATGTGCAAATTATGAAGATGTGAGGTGCACGATGCGCTCCCCAATAACAGAAATTGAACAGAATTGAAGCCCGATCTCCCTCGTGACAGGCTTGGAAATCGCATGTCGCTTGGAAGATAGCAAATATACAAATTAGATAGGTTCAAAGTTTTGCTTCACAATTAATTTCAGTAAAGTCTCAATCTTCCAGTCTTTTAAATAAACTGTAATCAAAAGCGCTCCCCGTCGGGGAATTGAACCCCGGTCTCCCGCGTGACAGGCGGGGATACTCACCACTATACTAACGAGGACTGCGGCGATGAATGGATTGTCCTTGAATACTTGATCAACATAGCCTGGAAAGCAGTAGAAAGAATTCCAGATTATAGTTCGCGAGGAAACGTCGTTGCAGAAAATCGTGTTTCACACTGTGGACCATCTGCAGTACATAGGTAGCCAATCGCGAGTGCCGGATAAAAACAGAGTAGCAAGCTTTCTCGAACACACTCCACAAGCCTATCCTTAACTTGATAAACGTATTCGCAAGAACAACTTCGGTATAGAAAATTAATATATGTGCAAATTATGAAGATGTGAGGTGCACGATGCGCTCCCCAATAACAGAAATTGAACAGAATTGAAGCCCGATCTCCCTCGTGACAGGCTTGGAAATCGCATGTCGCTTGGAAGATAGCAAATATACAAATTAGATAGGTTCAAAGTTTTGCTTCACAATTAATTTCAGTAAAGTCTCAATCTTCCAGTCTTTTAAATAAACTGTAATCAAAAGCGCTCCCCGTCGGGGAATTGAACCCCGGTCTCCCGCGTGACAGGCGGGGATACTCACCACTATACTAACGATGACCGCAGCGAGTAACGGATTGTCCTTAAATACTTGATGCGCACGATCACGACACCAATATATACATAGGTAGTCAACCGCGAGGGGCCGGTTGAAAACTGAGCGTAAATATTTCTGAACAAACTATAGACTATCTTTAACGTGATAATTTCATTCGCACAAACTCGATATAAAAAATTTATTAAATGTTCAAATTCTGAAGATGTGAGTATTCTGGCAAGATAGACATGAATACTGAAAATTTATTTTATATTAAACGAACATAAAAAATTAGTGGGACAGGACTTTATTTTCATCTTGTGAGAGAGGAAGGCTGAGAATACAGATAAATCATATGGCGGCCCACTACCTAATATGCATTTTTTCATGGAAATCCCCAAAACCAATTACCGCTAACCAAGTCCAGCAGTAATAATTCCAAGTTGTTAGTGAAATTAAATGACTACCGAAGTGGGTAGTAGAACGAAGTAGGTATCCTAGTGGATAGTTGGCCTAGTGGCCCAAGTGGAAATCGGGAAGTGGGTAGTGGGAAGTGGGTAGTGGGAAGTGGGTTTCCCAAAATTGAACAACCGAGAATCGATTAGATAAAGTTCTAACTATCCAAATATTAATTTGAGTAAAGTGTTTCCAGAAAGTCTAACCAGTAAATATTAATAACATTCTAACCTGAAAACACAATAAAAAGTATCTGACCGATAACAAATTCCTAACTAACAAGAAGTCGCGCTCATTAAAACTAAATAAGGGCGAAACCTGTCTTACAATACAAAATCAAAACGCAAGTTGATAAAAAAGCGCTTCCAGAATCGACACAGATGCGCTTTGCTGGTAACTTGTCTGAACATACCCAGGAACATCAATATGACGTCACACACGCTGTTGCTCATGAACAAGGCTGGTAGTACGGTACGGTACGGTACGAAGTTCGGTACGGTACGATTGAATTTTCCGGTACGATAGTACGATACGATTCATTTTTCAATTTTCGTACTTGGTACGGTACGGTACGAAGTTCGGTATTTATTTCGTACCGTACCGTACTCTTTTTCGTACCTTCGCATTACACTTAATGAATGAATTCGAAAAAATAATTTCATTTAACATCTATGCCGTTTCATAACGGGTCGCTGATAATATAAATTGTGTCTATCAAAGAATTTTTAAACAAAAGGGCAATTTTAAAATGATTAAAAGCGGCGCAGGTATTGGTAATAAAAATGCAACTGATTCACTTGAGCTGATCAGATGAGCTATGCCGTATATCGGTTTTACTGCAGTGGGGCAAAACTTTGTGATTGTGTGGAAATACATATAGGCCGCTGATTTATGACGTCTTAATCTGAATGCATTTTTCTGTAATAACAAGAGTTGTGATAGCCCAATTAAAATCGTCAAGATAAGCAGCATTCGTAATACTAAAAATCACGGTGTTATCACTGTGCCCGAATATACCAACTACAATGGCGGATACGAAAAAAAATTGTGGGGGTAGTCACACATGCAATCGCAGGCTTTCAAATTTACAAAAAGATTAGGGTGCCGGAAGCGCGCAAACTTTTATTGAGAACGAAACAAAAATACATGTTTTTAGAGTGAAATAAACATTACCAGACCGGAAAATGTATCTGAGCGCCGGAAGCCCGCTGAAATTTTTGTAAAAATTGAATAAAAATTTTTACTTCAAAGGCTCAATGCTACGAAATATACAAAATTAATCAGGGAATATTGCGCAACGCAGGCGCGCGAAAATTTTATGAAAATTAAAAACTCTCTCCCCCTTGACCAACTATGCAACTAAGCTTACCAGTAACCACCGCTATTACGGTTTGTTTGTACTTTGACACGCAGAAGTATATTATCGGAGCAGAAACATCATAATATAAAGATATATTTAGGCTGTTTTGAGTTGAATGTTACCTGATGCTCATCTTAAATAGAAGATATATTTTGTAAAAAAACAGTCAAGTCACAATATGGCATGTCGGGAATACGTCTGTCTGGTATGAAAAAATAAATAGCATTATTCAGTTATGTGGAGAGAACGTAAATTGCACCAGAAATACCAGATGCACAATGATAATGTTCGAATTTCTTGTGACGACACAATGCCAGATTTTTTCGCGAAACTGTGCTCATCCTACCACCATTTATCACCACCGGTCTACCATTCTCATATTATACGCATTGTGAACAATGATATTGGGGTGACATAAGCTCAATTACGCGCATGTTTTACTGTCCGGGATTTTAAACCAGATATCATAAACTGCATCGCTTTGATGTAAGATGCTGGTGACGTTTTTCTTGCGGTGGCCAGATCTTACAAATAAAGCTGATTTGGACATTGGTAGTTGGTACGGTACGAACTTGCTGCCCAGCGAATCGTACCTGTTTTCGTACTGGTACGAAATTTAGTACGATAAATGAAAAATATTAACCGAACTTAATTT
Source organism: Styela plicata (assembly GCA_963675895.2). Classification (NCBI taxonomy): domain Eukaryota; kingdom Metazoa; phylum Chordata; class Ascidiacea; order Stolidobranchia; family Styelidae; genus Styela; species Styela plicata. The sequence goes on from OZ023138.1 coordinate 28,872,674, forward strand.
CGTACTGGTACGAAGTTCGGCACGATGTACGAAAAAAATAATATCGTACGGTACGGTACGGAAAATTTTCGAAAGGTACGGTACGAAGTTCGGTACCAAATTATTTTGATGGTTCGAAGTGCGATAAAATATTTCGTACCGTACTGCCAGCCTTGCTCATGAATGGACTTCGCGTAGTAAACAAAATGAACAATAACAAACACTCCGTAACACTTTGAAAATTTTCATTGTTAGTGACAAAATGCAATCGATTTTGGTTAAACTTGGCCAAAATCGATTATATTTTGTCGTTCAAATATGGAAATTGCTGCTTTTAGACATGGAGTGTGAATTGAATATGTACTATAAAGTATAAATTCCTTGATTTTCACAATGGAGACAAGTTGTAATTGTAAAAATGGGATATTTGGGCCGATGCATTCCATGGGCTAGCTTTGCACGCTACAAAGCACAAAACGTATAAACAAAACAAACATTACGGATGATAGATCGTACGTCGGCAACGCACACGATTATTACCGATCCGGCACTGGTGCCGAATGAGAGCGAAACAAACCATGACGCAGACATGGCCGTGCTTGACGTAACTGACGGTGTATTCCGGTATTATGGCTGCGTATCCCGCAGTGGGGAGTATTCCCGCCTGTCACGCCTTCGATGGCCGAGATGGCCTCATCGCCGCCCCCCAGTTTATACCGAAAACTTGTTTGATCACAGCCTTTCCGAGCGTTAATGTTTTGGTTCGAGTTTGATTCAAGGCCAATGCAATGTAGCAATATCACCATGGATGAATACATTTTTAATTGAACGACAATTTCTTTCACAAGATGTAGAAAGAGGTCAGTATGCATGCCGACAAGCTTTGAGCAACAGGGGGTAGGAGCGCCGCTCAAATTTTGGATTCGATTCTGAAATTTCGATGTATTTCGCCAGATTTTCGCCTGCTTTCCCCGCAACCGCTTCTTTCTTACGATACTGATTTGCTGTTAAAATCGGTTAATTCTCAGAAGAATGAGATTGTGATATTTTCAATTGTCTTCAGCACATTACTTTTTGTAGGGTAAAAGAAACAATACTGATTTTTTTAGTATTCTTTGGCGTAAACAAAAGCGCTCCCCGTCGGGGAATTGAACCCCGGTCTCCCGCGTGACAGGCGGGGATACTCACCACTATACTAACGAGGAAGAGCTGAACGGCGGGCACGGTTTTTATCTTTAAATACTTGATTCACACAATGGCGGAAAATCAATAAATAGTCCTCGGGAGAATTTTCATATCGAAGTTAATGGTTAGCCAAATAACAGACAAGCTACTTTGTCGAGCATTGGTGGTTCAGTGGTAGAATTCTCGCCTGCCACGCGGGAGGCCCGGGCTCGATTCCCGGCCGATGCAACTTTGCAAAAAAATGGAAAACAAGAAAAAAGTTCGTAACAAAATTGAATTCTGGAATACAAACTTGAATTACTGGTTGGAATGTGACAGCAGTTTCAGTCTTTGGCGGCAGAAGAAATTGAAGTCGGAAGGAAAATTTAACATTTTGGGAGAAGAATAAGCAGAGAAAACGCCTTAACCATATGGCGAACCATGACCTCTCGTGCAGACAACAGTTCAGGAGTTATATTTTGTCGCCTGTGCGGATCTGCCCTGGGCATTCAATAAAAATATTTATAGGAGCCGATGCCGTGCACTTGCTAGCTAAGGGCGCCAACACGGAACAATCATGACGAAAGAAATATCGTTCGTCGGAGACGCACACAAGTATTACTTTCCCACTAGGTATTGCTGGGTTATCTTGATCAGTAAAACGTTGCGAATACGCTTCGAGCTAATTAACCCATGCGTAACCCATAACCCAGCTTAGGTTACAGTTGGGGCTTCGGTGATTCGATTCGAAACACAATATATTCGAATCGATCGTGAATCGTTCATAAGAACAAATCATTACTAAATGAACTAGAATTTTCATGTAACCAATCGACTTTGGTTATACTTTGGCTATACTTAGCTGATTTACTGCCGGGTATAATATCCGGTAACCTTTTTTGGCGCTCCAAGACATTCGGACATCTGCCCGTAACGAGTACAAATCGAGCACTGACTTTCTACGAGTCGATGCCGTCCATGTGCTAGGCCCGCTGACATTAAAAGGCTCAAAACGCATAAACAAAACAATCATTACGAATGATAGATCCGGCGTCGGCAACGCACACGATTATTACCAACCCGGCACTAGTGCGGAATGAGAGCGAAACAAACCATGACGCAGATACGGCCTTGCTTGACGTAACTGGCTGTGTATTCCGATATTATGGCTGCGTATCCCGCAGTGGGGAGTATTCCCGCCTGTCACGCCTTCGATGGCCGAGATGGCCTCATCGCCGCCTCCCAGTTTATACCGAAAACTTCTTTGATCACAGCCTTTTCGGGTGTTAATGTTTAGGTTCGAGTTTGATTCAAGGCCAATGCAATGTAGCAATATCACCACGGATGAATACATTCTTAATTGAATGACAATTTCTCTCACAAGATGTGGAAGCCGACAAGCTTCGAGCATAAGGGGGGTAAGAGCGCCGCTCAAATTTTGGATTCGACTCTAAAATTTCGATGTGTTTCGCCAGATTTCCGCGCAACCGCTTCTTTCTTACGATACTGATTTGCTGTTAAAATCGGTTAATTCTCAAAAGAATGAGATCGTGATATTTTTAATTGTCTTCGGCACATTACTTTTTGTAGGATAAAAGAAACAATACTAATTTTGTAGTGAGGTGATCCGCCGCTGTCCGCCACTATTATTGAACCCCGGTCTCCCGTGTGACAGGCGGGGATACCCTCCACTATACTAACGAGGATGAGGTAAACGGTGGGCACGGTTTATCTTTAAATGCTTGATTCACACAATGGCGGATAAATTTCGATGTAATTGACTAAATTTTTGCGCTCACCGCGCAACCACTTTTTTGTAGGGTAAAAAAGATAATATTGATTTTGTAGTATTCTTTGGCGTAAACAAAAATGCTCCCCGTCGGGGAATTGAACCCCGGGCTCCCACGGGGCAGGCGGGGATACTCACGACTATACTAACGAGGAAAGCGGTGGGCACGGTTTATCTTTAAATACTTGATTAACACAATGGCGGAAAATCAATAAATAGTCCTCGGGCGAGTTTTCATATCAGAGTAAATAGTTGCTCAATAACAGTCGCCACGTCGTCGAGCATTGGTGGTTCAGTGGTAGAATTCTCGCCTGCCACGCGGGAGGCCCGGGTTCGATTCCAGGCCAGTGCAACTTTGCACAGATCGAAAATCAAGCAAAATGTTCTTAACGAAATAGAATTCTGGGATGCGAACTAGAACTACTGGTAGGATAGAACTTGATTTTCCTCCAACGGGAGAGAAAAGCTGATAATACGGATAAATATTTGCAATAAAACATGCCTGTATGATAAAAATCAAGAATTACAAAAACACCCACTCGAGGACAAGTGAATGATAGAATGTTTTCAACGTTGAGATATGCCTGATTTTATATAAAAATGATTTCCTTTACAAGAAGTTAAAACGCATTTCATTGAAAGTATACATAACATTAATATTTCCACGCGCGATCAGGCGTACTAAAATAACGCTTGGTTCGATTTCGAATGCAGCAAGCGCGAACCGCTAAGCTTGACTTTTCTTTTATGCTGGAGAAAGATTATATTTTGCCCTATCAGGCTAGAGTCGCAATTAACGCGGGTGAGGATCTGACCTGGGCAGTCAATCAAGAATTAGTTATACGAGCCGATGCTGTGCACGTGTCAGCTAATCCCGTCAACACGGAACAATCATCACGAAAGAAAGATCGCGAGTCAGGGACGCACACAAGTATTACCCGGTAGGCAATTACCCCATGCGGACAGCTTGGGTTACAGTCCAGCCTTTTTTAATCCAACCTATTTTTGAAATCCTGTTTTAAAATCAATCCGGATTCGAGTGAAAAATTGCATTAGCCGCGAAACCAATCTGAGCCTCCCGCTTGGCATGCGAGAATTCGAACGCTGATCCAACAATCCTCTGCGGGATGTTGTTTCTATCGGGTTAATAATTGACGTCTGCACGAAATTTCTTCCGCGGGCATAATAACAATTATGTGTCATAAGCTTTAAAAAACTCAATGGCGGCAAATCAATAAATGGGCCGCGGGGCGAATTCTCATATCAGAGTGTAGGATTAGCTCATTAACAGAAGCCGCGCCTCGACGAGCATTGGTGGTTCAGTGGTAGAATTCTCGCCTGCCACGCGGGAGGCCCGGGTTCGATTCCCGGCCAATGCATTTTTTGCAACAGAATGAAAAACCAAAGAAAAAGTTCGCAACGAAATTGAATTCTGGGACGCGAACTTGAACTACTGGTAGGAATGCGGCAGCAGAGTTACAGTCTTTTGGCGGCAGAAGATATTGAAGTCTGAAGGAAAATCAACATTCTGGGAGAAAAATAAACAAGAGTAAACGAGAAAACCACGTAACCATATGGCGAAAACACGACTTCTTGTGCAGACAACAGTTCCGAATCCGGGTGAAGGTTTTTTTTTTTTTTCCGACTTTAAACTCAAACTGCTACACTTCGCTTTTCTTTTATGCTGGAGGAAGATGATACTCTGCTCTATCACAAGATATTGCATTTTCGTCTTCTGAAAGTTATCTTATGTCCCTACCCGATCAGGAGTTATATTTTGTCGCCAGTGCGGTTCTGCCCTGGGAAGTCCATCCAAAATTATATATACGACCCGATGCCGTGCACGTGCTAGCTAAGCGCGCCAACACGGAGCAATCATAACCGAACAAAAATTGCGCGTTGGAGACGCACACAAGTATTACCCGGTAGGTATTGCCCAGTTAGCTCAATCAGTAAAGTGTTGGGAATACGCTTCGAGCTAATTAACCCACTTGGCCGGCTCAGGTTACAGTCCAAACTCAACAAACTATAAGCGTCACGGGATGTTGACACGACATCAACATTCAAAACTTTCTTCTCAAAACGTCTTTATTATCCTCACAATGTACAATATTATATAGAGCTGCATAAAAAAACTATGTCTTATCACTTTCCACCTAACAGAGTCCATACATGGCTGATTTTACTGCTTGGTGTAATATCCGTTAGCTTTTTTTTTGGCGTTTCAAGGCAATCGGACATCTGCCCGTTACGAGTAAAAATCGAATACTGATTCTCTGCGAACCGATGCCGTCCATGTGCTAAGCACGCTAATATTAAAAGGCACAAAACGTATAAACAAAACAATCATTACGGATGATAGATCGGGCGTTGCCGGCGCACACGATTATTACCAATCCGGCGCTAGTGCCAAATGAGACAGCGTAAACAAGCCAAAACACAAAGAGGCCGGGGTTCAAATCCCCGACATGGTTCGCTTTTGCTGACTTCACTCGGTCAATACGTTTCTTTTCTTGAAAATATATATTTAATTGCAATAACACTAACAACGCTTCTTGTGTCTGAAATCTTGCCTCTAGAATATTTTCGTGGTTTTTAAATATGAAACAATGAAATATATAATTTAAACAATTTGCGGAAATCTATCTCCGTTCCTTTACAACAGTTTTAATAGATCAAATTGAAACGGAAGTATTATATTGGATGATTCTTTATCGAAAGTGGGTTGTTGATGTAAAGCAGCGCCCGATGTGCGGCCAGTAAAGACATAGATCAGAACTAACATGCCGCTGAAAAGATTGCAAATACACCTTTCTTTTAAATAAACCGTAAACAAAAGCGCTCCCCGTCGGGGAATTGAACCCCGGTCTCACGCGTGACAGGCGGGGATACTCACCACTATACTAACGAGGACGTTGTAGGCGATGAGCACGGTTTATCTTTAGATACTTGATTCACACAATGGCGGAAAATCAATAAATAGTCCTCCGGCGAATGATTATACCGGAGTTAATCGTTAGGCAAATAACAGACAGAATTAGTTTGTCCAGCATTGGTGGTTCGGTGGTAGAATTCTCGCCTGCCACGCGGGAGGCCCTGGTTCGATTCCCGTCCAATGCAATGTTGCAACAGAATGAAAACCAAGAAGAGTTCGTAACCTACGTAGGTGCAGGAGACTGAGGAATATTCATCACTGAAAGATACTATTTGTTGAGTTTGAAGCCGAGCCGATCAACATAGTCTGGAAAGCAGTAGAAAGAATTCCAGATTATAGTTCGCGAGGAAACGTCGTTGCAGATAATCGTGTGTCACTCTTTGGAATAATATATAGAGCAACATAAAGAACTATACGTGTTACCACTTCCCACCTATCAGATGCTATACTTGGATGATCTTACTGCCTGATGTAATATCCGATAACTTTTTATGTTGTTGCGCTTCACGACAATCGTACATCTGCCCGTAGCTAGTACAAATCGTGCAATGACTCTCTCAGGGCCGATGCCGTCCATGTGCTAAGCACGCTAACACGAAAAAGCACAAAACGTATAAACAAAACAATCATTACGAATGATAGATCGGGGAATTGAACCCCGGTCTCCCGCGTGACAGGCGGGAATACTCACCACTATACTAACGAGGACTGCGGCGGATCTCCTTCATCTTTAAATACTTGATTCACACAATGGCGGAATGGCCTGATATATAAATTCCAAAATCTCCTAGTGGCCATGATTTTTGACCATGGTTGCTACATATTTATTACTTTTTTAATATTTATTGTTGAAATAAGTTGTTTTCTGGTTGATGAATATTACTTAACTCTCCCGCTTACTTATCTCCATTCCTTTACAACAGGTTAATAGGTCATATTGAAACGGAACTTTTATATTCGCTGATTTCTTTATCGAGAATGGGCGGGCGATGTGAAGCAGCGCAGCAGCGCCCGATGCCCGAACGGTAAGGACATAGATCTGGACGAACAAAGGCGCTTTGAAGATAGAAAATTTACTATTCTTTAAATAAACTGTAATCAAAAGCGCTCTCCGTCGGGGAATTGGACCCCGGTCTCCCGCGTGACAGGCGGGGATACTCACCACAATACTAACGAGGACTGCGGCGAAGAAGGGATTGTCCTTAAATACTCGATGCGCACGATGACGAAAAATCCATATATGGCCCGCGGCGGAATTTCGCACCAAGTGAGTAATTAACCCGACGTTCTACCTTTTCGGCCGTTAGTGTTTGGGCCAGGTTTGATTCTGGACCAATGCAATTTAGCAATATGACACGGATGAATACATTTTTAATGGAATGACAATTTCTCCCATAAGACGCCGAAAAGGTCTGGATGCATGCCGACAAGTTTTGTGCATCAGAAGGGTAGAAATACCGCTTAAATTTTGATTTTTATTCTAATATCCCATATAATTGCCTTCCGCGCAACCCTTTCTTTTTACGATATTGATTTTCTGTTGAAAACGGAAAATTCTCGAAAGAAATAGATCATGATATCTTTAAGCGTTCATTTTGCATCGTAAACAAAAACGCTCCCCGTCGGGGAATTGAACCCCGGTCTCCCGCGTGACAGGCGGGGATACTCACCACTATACTAACGAGGACGAGGTAAACAGTGGGCACGTTTAATCTCTAAATACTTGATTCACACAATGGCGGCAAATCAATAAATAGTCCTCGGGCGAATTTTCCTATCGGAGTGAACGCTTAACCCAATAACAGATTACTCGCGTCGTCGAGCGTCGTCAACACGGGACAATCATTACGAAAGAAAGATCCAACAATGCTCTGCGGGATGTTGTTTCTGTCAGGTTAATAATTGACGTCTGTACGAAATTTCTTCCGCGTGCATATAGCAATTATGTGTGCTAAGCATTAAAAAACTCAATGGCAGCAAATCAATAAATGGGCCTCGGGCGAATTCTTATATCAGAGTGAAGGGTTAGCCCATTAACAGAAGCAGCGCATCGTCGAGCATTGGTGGTTCAGTGGTAGTTGATTTTTATTCTAATATCCCATATAATTGCCTTCCGCGCAACCCTTTCTTTTTACGATATTGATTTTCTGTTGAAAACGGAAAATTCTCGAAAGAAATAGATCATGATATCTTTAAGCGTTTTCAACACAAGAGACAATGTTCATTTTGCATCGTAAACAAAAACGCTCCCCGTCGGGGAATTGAACCCCGGTCTCCCGCATGACAGGCGGGGATACTCACCACTATACTAACGAGGACGAGGTAAACGGTGGGCACGTTTAATCTCTAAATACTTGATTCACACAATGGCGGCAAATCAATAAATAGTCCTCGGGCGAATTTTCCTATCGGAGTGAACGCTTAACCCAATAACAGATTACTCGCGTCGTCGAGCGTCGTCAACACGGGACAATCATTACGAAAGAAAGATCCAACAATGCTCTGCGGGATGTTGTTTCTGTCAGGTTAATAATTGACGTCTGTACGAAATTTCTTCCGCGTGCGTATAGCAATTATGTGTGATAAGCATTAAAAAACTCAATGGCAGCAAATCAATAAATGGGCCTCGGGCGAATTCTTATATCAGAGTGAAGGGTTAGCCCATTAACAGAAGCAGCGCATCGTCGAGCATTGGTGGTTCAGTGGTAGAATTCTCGCCTGCCGCGCGGGAGGCCCGGGCTCGATTCCCGGCCAATGCAATCTTGCAACAGAGTGAAAACCAGAATAAAATCGCACCGGTAACGAAATAGTATTCTGGGATGCGAACTTGAACTACTGGTAGAATAAGATTATATTTTCATCCAGCGGGAGAAAAGGCCGACGGAACGGCTCAACCGTATCGATAAACGGTATCGGATAAATTTTAACGACAAAACTTGACTGTATAATAAAAACAGAGAAATACAAAAATAATAATAGAATATTTTCTACGTTGAGAAATATCTGATTTGACATAAAAATGATTTTCTTTACAAAGCTTTAAGGCGCATTTAATTGAATGTATACATAACATTAATATTTTCACGCGCGATCAGACGTAGTAAAAGAATGTTTGGTTTGATTTATGTCTGGACCAAGCGCGAAACGTCACACTTGACTTGCCTTTTATGCTGGAGAAAGATGATATTTTGCCCTATCACAAGATAACGTATGAATGTGAATGTTCAACAAGATAACGTTGAATGTTGAACCCAACGCTCTGCCCATTCAGTTGTCAGTGTTTCGGTTCGAATTTGATTCTCTAGAGTAGACCAATGCATTGCAGCAATATGACACGAATGACATTTTTAATGGAATGACAATTTCTCTCTCAAGATGCGGATTTTTTGTAGGGCAAAAGAGACAATGTTGATTTTGCAGCGTAAACAAAAACACTCCCCGTCGGGGAATTGAACCCCGGTCTCCCGCGTGACAGGCGGGGATACTCACCACTATACTAACGAGGAAAGCGAGCGGGGCTCCGCTTTATTTTTATATACTTTATACACTAATGGGGGCAAATCAATAAAGTCACCTCGGGCGAGTTTTTATATCGGAGTGAATAGTTAGCCCAATAACAGTCAACACGTCAACGAGCATTGGTGGTTCAGTGGTAGAATTCTCGCCTGCCACGCGGGAGGCCCGGGTTCGTTTCCCGGCCAATGCAATTTTGCGCGGATCGAAAACGAAGAAAAAAAGTTCGTAACGAAATAAAATTCTGGGATGCTATATTGAACTACTGCTAGAATAGAATTTCGTTTTCATCCAACGGGAGAGAAAAGCCGATAATACGGATAAATATATGATATCGGATAAATATTAGCGAAAAAACATGCCTGTATAATAAGGATACACAATAAACGCCGGTGAGGATCTGCCCTGGGCAGTCGATCAAGAATTAGTTGTACGAACCGATGCCGTGCACGGGCTGGCTAAGCGCGCCAACACGGAGCAATCATTACCGAACAAAAATCGGCGTTCGAGACGCACACAAGTGTTACCCGGTAGGTTACCCTTAGGTTACAGTCCAAGTTTTTTCAACCCAACAAACTATAAGCATCACGGGATGTTGACGCGGCATCAACATCCAAAACTTTCTTCTCAAAATGTCTATAATATCGTCACAACGTAGAATATTATATAGAGCAACATAAAGAACTATACGTGTTATCACTTCCCACCAAACAGATGCTATACTTGGATGATCTTACTGCCTGGTGTAATAACCGGTAACTTATTTTTTGGCGCTCCAAGGCAATCGGACATCTGCCCGTAACGAGTACAAATCGAGCACTGACCCTCCACGGGCCCATGCCGTCCATATGCTAGGCCCGCCAGTAATAAAAAGCACAAAACGTATAAACGAATCAATCATTACTGAAGATAGATCGCGCGTTGGCGACGCAAACGATTATTACCAATCCAATTACCTATCTGGCTCGAGTGCCAGATGAGAATGTAAACAAACCATAACACAAATGTTGCCTTGCTTGACGTAATCAAGCAAAGCGTAAAAACTTTGTGCAATTGCTAAAACTAAATGCCCGTATTCCAACCTCTGAAGAACTCATACCTCAGGATTGTGTAAAAGATGAGATAACACGGTAACAGGCTGTGTATTCCGGTCAACCATCGAGGTTAAGCATATTGCAATATTTCGGACTACTTTCCGCTTCGTTGAGATTTTGCTCACTCATGATAGAATCATCGAGTCCGGATTTGGGGGAAAAATTGCGCTGGCCGGGAATCGAACCTGGGCCTCCCACGTGGCAGACGAGAATTAACCGCTGATCCAACAATGCTCTGCGTGACGTTGCATCTATCGGGTTGATAGTTTACTTTTGTACGAAATTTCTTCCCCGGGCATATCGCCATTATGTGTGACAATTATTTAAAAATATCACTTTCGCGCCGCAGTCCTCGTAGTGATGGCTGACTTCGATGGCCGAGATGGTAGTGTCACCGCCTCCAAGTTTATACCGAGAACTTATATATTTATTACCTTTTTTTTGATAATAAACATTGTTGAAATAAGTTGTTTTCTGGTTGATGAATGATACTTAACTCTCCCGCTTACTTATCTCCGTTCCTTCACAGCAATTTCAATAGGTCATATTGAAACGGAACTTTTATATTCGCTGATCTCTTTATCGAGAGTGGGCTGGCGATGTGAAGCAGCGCCCGATGCCCAACCGGTAAGGACATAGATCTGAACGAACACAGGCGCTTGGAAGATAGCAAATATACCATTCTTTTAAATGAACTGTAAGCAAAAGCGCTCCCTGTCAGGGAATTGGACCCCGGTCTCCCGCGTGACAGCCGGGGATTCTCACCACCATACTAACGAGGACTACGGCGGGGAATGGATTGTCCTTGATGGCAACGATGACGACAAATCAATGTATTGTCCGCGACGGAATTTCGAACCAACTGAATAATTAAACCGACGCTCTACCTTTTCGGGCGTTGTTGTTTCGGTTCGAGTTTGATTCTCTAGAGTACACCAATGCAATGTTGCAATATGACACCGATGAATACATTTTTTATGGAATGACAATTTCTCTCACAAAATGCGGAAAGAGATCAGGATGCGTGCGACAAGCTTCAAGCATAAGTGGGGTAGGAAAGCCTCTCAAACTTTGGATTCGTCTCTGAAATTTCGATGTATTTCGCCAAATTTTCGCCTGCTTTCCGCGCAACCGCTTCTTTCTTACGATACTATTTTGCTGTTAAAATCGGTCAATTATCAGAAGAATGAGATCGTGATAGGTAAAAGAAACAATACTGATTTTGTAGTATTCTTTGGCGTTAACAAACGCTCCCCGTCGGGGAATTAGACCCTTTAGGCACTGCTTTGGGCCATGCTTAGAACGAAGTTAATTAATATTAATTAAAATTAAAGAATGCCTTGTACCTATTTATGTTTATTATAAATTTATTTGTATTCGGCCTTTCACAAAGTATCTCGCTAATGGCAGAATAATAATAATAATAATAACTTACTAAAATTTTCATTTTTAGTGACAAAATGCAATCGATTTTGGTTAAACTTGGTCAAAATCGATTATATTTCGTCGTTTAAATATGGAAATTGCTGTTTTTAGACATGGAGTGTGAATTGAATATGTACTATAAAGTATAAATTCCTTGATTTTCACAATGGAGACAAGTTGTAATTGTAAAAATGGGATATTTGGGCCGATGCCTTCCAAGGGCTAGCTATGCACGCTACAAAGCACAAAACGTATAAACAAAACAATCATTACGGATGACAGATCGCACGTCGGCAACGCACACGATTATTACTGATCCGGCACTAGTGCCGAATGAGAGCGAAACAAACCATGACGCAGATACGGCCTTGCTTGACGTAATTGCTGTGTATTCCGGTATTATGGCTGCGTATCCCGCAGTGGGGAGTATTCCCGCCTGTCACGCCTTCGATGGCCGAGATGGCCTCATCGCCGCCTCCCAGTTCATACCGAAAACTTCTTTGATCACAGCCAGGGTGTTAATGTTTAGTTTACGAGTTTGATTCTAGACCAATGCAATGTAGCAATATCAGAAGAATGAGATCGTGATATTTTTAATTATCTTCAGCACATTACTTTTTGTAGGGTAAAAGAAACAATACTGATTTTGTACTATTCTTTGGCGTAAACAAAAACGCCAGAGAATTCTACCACTGAACCACCAATGCTCGACGGAGTAGTTCGTCTGTTATTTGGCTAATGATTAACTCAGATATGAAAATTTGCCCGAGGACTATTTATTGATTTTCCGCCATTGTGTTAATGAAGTATTTGAAGATAAACCGTGCCCACCGCTTTCCTCGTTATTATAGTGATGAGTAACCCCGCCTGTCACACGGGAGACCGGGGTTCAATTCCCCGACGGGGAGCGTTTTTGTTTACGCCAAAGAATACTACAAAATCAGTATTATAACACCAAATGCGCTAATCACTGTTCTTTGGCTGCTATTTTACTCAGTGATATTAATTCACCAAACTACAAAATCAGTATTGTTTCTTTTACCCTACAAAAAGTAATGTGCTGAAGATAATTAAAAATATCACGATCTCATTCTTCTGATAATTAACCGATTTTACCAGCAAATTAGTATCGTAAGAAAGAAGTGGTTGCGCGGAAAGCAGGCGGAAATCTGGCGAAATACATCGAAATTTTAGAATCGATGCGGCGATGAGGCCATCTCGGCCATCGAAGGCGTGACAGGCGGGAACACTCCCCACTGCGGGATACGCAGCCATAATACCGGAATACACAGCCAGTTACGTCAAGAAGGCCGTGTCTGCGTCATGGTTTGTTTCGCTCTCATTCGGCACTAGTGCCGGATCGGTAATAATCGTGTGCGTTGCCTACGTGCGATCTTTCATCCGTAATGATTGTTTTGTTTATACGTTTTGTGCTTTGTAGCGTGCATAGCTAGCCCTTGGAAGGCATCGGCTCAAATATCCTATTTTCACAATTACAACTTGTCTCCATTGTGAAAATCAAGGAATTTATACTTTATAGTACATATTCAATGAACACTCCACGTCTAAAAGCAGCAGTTTTCATATGTGAACGACAAAATATATTCGATTTTGGCCAAGTTTAACCAAAATCGATTGCATTTTGTCACTAAAAATGAAAATTTTAGTAAGTTTTTATTATTATTATTATTCTGCCATTAGCGAGGTACTTTGTGAAAGGCCGAATACCAATAAATTTATAATAAACATAAATAGGTACAAGGTATTCTTCAATTTTAATTAATATTTATTAACTTCGTTCTAAGCATGGCCAAAGGCAGTGCCTAAAGGGTGTCTATCTAACGGCCAATCAACTGGTAAAGAGTTACTGCAGGATAAGGTGCCAGAAACTGTACTCTAAGCGTGAAACATCCTATATGAAACTGAACCGCTATGGCAGTGCAATCACTGGTATCGGCCCTGGGTGGTAATGAAACCGTCAACCATTTGTTTTATCCACCTCTTACGACACCAAGAAATATATTAGAATTATTCTAAAGCCAGTACCTACAGGGCCGAGACAAATGAAGCCATATCAAAAAATATATTTGTATATTACGAGTTGTTTTTCCTCTTAAAATTCCTATTTTTCTTTATAGAAAACACAACAAAACTGTCATGGCTGCTCTTGAATCCCAGATTACATGATGTAAATGAAAAAGTCATAGTTCATCAGTCGTAAACAACGGCGACACAAGAACTGCAGGTAAAAAGAAACCTGATTTTCTATGGTTATACAACAGACTGGCAAGATGTCTGCCAAGAAGAAATTGTCAGGCTAAAGTTGTTTTATTAAACGTGGGTCGCCACTGATGTAATGTGACAACATGGTGGGGTGCTTTATGTAGAGTCGGGTGGCATGTCCGTCGATATGTCGGTAAATAAATCTGAATCGGGGTGAAATATTTTGTCTTCTCATATTTCTCTTAATTTTCCTGTACCTCGGTGACTCAGGCCTAACAAAATGAAATTTCTGATGGGGCAGGGACAAGAAAAAACTTTCAGGAGAAGAAAATGCAATTTCTTGTGATACAACGGGGTATCTTATTTCTCCAGGGCAGATACTACTCGCTGCGATTTAATATAGTGATTCATATCTCTGCAGCTGATGCTACATTTTGTATATTTTTCTCATTGAAATTCACCGGAATCCTGAAGCGGTGCCACTAACGGATGTAGTATCAGCAACTGCACTCCGAGTGGAAAACATCCCGAAGAGGTATTGAACCACTATGATAGGGTGTAGTGAGTGGTAGCTGCCCTGGTCGATGGTAAAATCATCTCTTTGTGTAGTAGCGGTTAATTGGTTTTGGGGATTTCCATGAAAAAATGCATATTAGGTAGTGGTTCGCCATATGATTTATCTGTATTCTCAGCCTTCCTCTCCCGCAAGATGAAAATAAAGTCCTGTCCCACTATTTTTTTATGTTCGTTTAATATAAAATAAATTTTCAGTATTCATGTCTATCTTGCCAGAATACTCACATCTTCAGAAATTGAACATTTAATAAATTTTTTATATCGAGTTTGTGCTAATGAAATTATCACGTTAAAGATAGCCCATAGTTTGTTCAGAAAGATTTACGCTCAGTTTTTAACCGGCACTCACGATTGGCTGCCTATTTACTGCGGATGTTCCACAGTGTGACGCACGAATTTCTGCAACGACGTTTCCTCGCGAACTCTAATCTGGAATTCTTTCTACTGCTTTCCAGGCTATTTTGATCTGCGCGGCTTCAAACTCAACAAATACCTACGTAGGTTACGAAAACTTTTCTTAGTTTTCATTATGTTGCAAAATTGCGTTGGCAGGGAATCGAACCCGGGCCTCCCGCGTGGCAGGCGAGAATTCTACCACTGAACCACCAATGCTCGACTACGGGAATAATCTGTTATTGGACTAACCATTCACTCCGTTATGAAAATTCGCCCGAGGACTATTTATTGATTTTCCGCCATTGTGTTAATCAAGTATTTAAAGATAAAGACGACCCGCCGCTTTCCTCTTTAGTATAGTGGTGAGTATTCCCGTCTGTCACGCGGGAGACCGGGATTCAATTCCCCGATGGGGGGCGTTTCTGTTTACGCCAAAAATGCTATAAAATCAATATCTCTTTTACCCTACACAGAAGCTGTGTCCCGAAGACGCTTAAAAGTATCCTGATCTGTTTCTGAGAAATAACCGATTTTAACAACAAATCAGTATCGTAAAAAAGAAGCGGCTGGGCGGAAAGCAGGCGAAATACATCGGAATTTTACAGGTCAGGTTTTACCTGACCTCTTTCCGCTTCTTGTGAGAGAAATTGTCATTCCATTAAAAATGCGTTCATCCGTGTAATATTCCTGCATTGCGTTAGTCTGGAATCAAACTCGAACCGAAACACAACGCCCGAAAATTCAGAGCGTCGGATTAATCATTCACTTGGTGCGAAATTCCGCCGCGGGCGATATATTGATTTGTCGTGATCGTGCGCATCAAGTATTCAAGGACAATCCATTCTTCGCCGCAGTCCTCGTTAGTATAGTGGTGAGTATCCCCGCCTGTCACGCGGGAGACCGGGGTTCAATTCCCCGACGGGGAGCGCTTTTGATTACAGTTTATTAAAAAGATTGGGAGATTGAAACGTCACAGAAATAAGTGTGAAGCAAAACTTTGAACCTATCTAATTTGTATATTTGCTATCTTTCAAGCGACATGCGACTTCCAAGCCTGTCACGAGGGAGATAGGGCTTCAATTCTGTTCAATTTCTGTTATTGGGGAGCGCATCGTGCACCTCACATCTTCATAATTTGCACATATAATAATTTTCTATACTGAAGTTGTTCTTGCGAATACGTTTATCAAGTTCGTCTGGTATTTGCCTAATCATTAACTACGATATGAAAACTCGTCCGAGGACTATTTATTCATTTTCCGTCATTGTGCTAATCAAGTATTTAAAGATATACCGCGTCAACCGCTTTCCTCGTTATTATAGTAGTGAGTATCCCCGCCTGTCACGCGGGAGACCGGGGTTCAATTCCCCGACGGGGAGCGTTTTTGTTCAAACCAAAGAATACTACAAAATCAGTATAATTTCTTTTACCCTACAAAAAGTTATGTGCCGAAGACAATTAAAAATATCACGATCTCATTCTTCTGATAATTAACCGATTTTAACAGCAAATCAGTATCGTAAGAAAGAAGCGGTTGAGCGGAAAGCAGGCGAAATACATCGAAATTTTAGAATCTGTTACGGATAGCTAGGCCGATTTGGACTCGGTACGGGCAGTTGTCTTAAAGCGCCAAAAAAGGTTACCGGATATTACACCAGGTAGTAAGATCAGCCAATGATAATCTCCGTTAGGTGGAAAGTGATAACACGTATAGTCCATTATGTTATGTTATGTCTATATATTGTTCAGACGTTTTGAGAAGAAGGTTTTGGATCACTCGTCCGCTATTTCAAGGTTTCACTATATCCCAGGGCAGATACCAGTCACTGCAATTTATTATAGTTTTGTAGTATAGCTGTAGCCGGTTCCACATTTTGTATTTTTCTTCCCCAGGCTGTAGTACCAGCAATTGCACTCTAAGCTGTAAAACATCCCGAAACGGGACTCAACCACTGGGTGCAATTAGTGGTATCTGCCCGGACGATAATGAAATCATCTTCTCGTAGTAGCGGTTAGTTGATTCTGGGAATTTCTTTTCTGAATTTTAATAACAAAAATAATGAACACGAGGTGGTGCTTAACTGTATAAACAAGCTTTCTCGGCTTTTTTCTCCATCAAGATGAAAATGAAGTCCTGTCCCACTAATTGTATGTGTTTGCATAATATAAAATAACATCTCCAATATTCATTTCTATCTTGCCAGAATGCTCACATCCTCAGAATTTGCACATTTAATAAATTTTTTATATCGAAGTTGTTTGTGCGAATGAGATTATCACGTTAAAGATAGGCCTATAGAGTTTGTTTTACACTCAGTTTTTAATCGGCCCTCGCGATTGGCTACCTATGTACTGCAAATGTTTCACGGTTTGACACACGCTTTTCTGTCCGGACGTTTCCTCGCGAACTTTTGTAATCGGGAATTCTTTCTACTGCTTTCCAGGCTATATTGATCTGCGCGGCTTCAAACTCAACAAATAGTATCTTTCAGTGATGAATTCCTCAGTCTCCTACACCTACGTAGGTTACGAATTCTTGTCGTGGTTTTCATTCTGTTGCAAAATTGATTTGGCCGGGAATCGAACCCGGGCCTCCCGCGTGGCAGGCGAGAATTCTACCACTGAACCACCAATGCCCATCGAATCTAGCGATTAGTTATTGGGCTATGCGTTCACTTCGATATGAAAATTCGCCCGAGGACTATTTATTGATTTTCCGCCATTGTGTGAATGAAGTATTTAAAGATAAAGGTGATCCGCCTTACCTCGTCCTCGTTAGTATAGTGGTGAGTATCCCCGCCTGTCACGCGGGAGACCGGGGTTCAATTCCCCGACGGGGAGCGTTTTTGCTTACGCCAAAAAATACTTCAAAATCAATATTGTCTCTTTTTTACCCTACAAAAAAAGCGTTTGCGCGGAATGCGGGCGAAAATTTGATCAAGTAGATAGAAATTTTAGAATAAAATCCGAAATTTGATCGGCATTTCTACCCCTCTGGTGCTCAAAGCTTGTCGACATGCATCCAGACCTCTTTCCGAATCTTGTGAGATAAATTGTCATTCCAGTAGGAATGTATTCATCCGTGTCATATTGCTACATTGCACTGGTCTAGAATCAAACTAGGCCCAAACACTAACGCTCGAAAAGGTAGAACGTCGGTTTATTTATTCAGCTGGTTCGAAATTCCGTCGCGGACAATACATTGACTTGTCGTCATCGTTGCCATCAAGTATTTAAGGACAATCCATTCCTCGGAGCAGTCCTCGTTGGTATAGCGGGGAGTATCCCCGACTGTCACGCGGGAGACCGGGGTTCAGTTCCCCGACGGGGAGCGCTTCTGATTACAGTTTATTTAAAAGATTGGAAGATTGAAACGTCACAGAAATAAATATGTGTAAGTGTGAAGCAAGACTTTGTACCTCTCTAATTTGTATATTTGCCATCTTCCAGGCGGCATGTATGTTCAGATCTTTGTTATTGCTGGTCGCAAATCGGGCGTTGCTTTACATCGTGTATGTTTTAAATATTCTTTATTGTTCCATATTTCAAAGCCAAGAAAATATTCTTAAGGCAAATTTGGAGTCAAGAAGAGTTGGCTTAATGCTGCTTAAAAAGATAGGTTTTCGGTTTTCGGATTAAACTGTGAGGCACATAATGTCCATATGCCACCGGATTTTTTGTGTAATGGATTGTTTACGCTATCTCATCACACTAGTGCCAGATTGGTGATAATCGCGCGGGTCATCGACGCGCGATCTATCATCCGTAATGATTGTTTTCTTCATACGCTTTGTGCTTTTTCGTGTTAGCGTGCTTAGCACATGGACGGCATCGGCCCTGAGAGAGTCATTGCACGATTTGTACTCGCTACGGGCAGATGTACGATTGTCGTGAAGCGCAACAATATAAAAAGTTATCGGATATTACATCAGGCAGTAAGATCATCCAAGTATAGCATCTGGTAGGTGGGAAGTGATAACACGTATAGTTCTTTATGTTGCTCTATATATTATTCCACAGTGTGATACACGATTTTCTGCAACGACGTTTCCTCGCGAACTATAATCTGGAATTCTTTCTATTGCTTTCCAGGCTATGTTGATCGGCGCGGCTTCAAACTCAACAAATAGTATCTTTCCGTGCGTGCCTGGAGACTAAATAAGGCGACGTCGTAAAGCTACCCTACGTTTATTTCTGTTTATCTGAACTCTAATCGGTTGATTAAATACTATTTATGAGTTTATCTTTGAATATTTATTGCATTATATTGATACTTGATACTGCAATTGATTTGACTGTTGAAATTATATAAATGCAAAATTTGTTTGTTTCACCCAGGCTAGATTTCGAACTACGCTGAATTGCGCATTCTGTCTTATGTAGCGTCTGTGACCAACTGCCAAGGCCACTCGAGGACAAGTGAATAATGAAATGTTTTCAACGCTGAGAAATGTCCGATTTGACATAAAAATGCTTTCCTTTACAGGACGTTAAGACTCATTTCATTGAGAGTATACATAACATTAATATTTCCTCGCGCAATCAGGCGTATTAAAAGAACGTTTGATCTGATTTATGTCTGGAGCAAGCGCGAACCGCTACACTGGGATTTTCTTATTGACTGGGAAAAGTTGATACTCTGCCCTACCTATAACGAGATAATGTATTTTCTCCCTCTGGAAGTTTTTTGTGTCCTTACACGGTCGGAAATTCCTTTTTGTAATATTAAGATAATTTATATTTGTAATAAGTAATATTTTGTCAGGCCCACAATAAACGCCGGTGCGGATCTCTCCCGGGCCGTCAATCATAAAATATTAAACGGGCCGATGCCGTGCACGTGCTAACTTAGAGCGTCAACAGGGTGAAATCATTGCGCAAGAAAGATCGCGCGTCGTAGACGCACGCAAGTATTGCCCGGTTAGCTCAATCAGTAAAGCATTGTGAATACGCTTTCGAGCTAATTAGCCCACTTGGCCAACTACAGTCCAGACTTCTTTAGCCCAACAAACCATATGCGTCACGTGATGTTGACGCGGCATCAACATCCAAAACCTTCTTCTCAAAACGTCTGAATGATATATAGAGCAACATAATGAACTATACGTGTTATCACTTTCCACCTAACGGAGATTATCATTGGCTGATCTTACTACCTGGTGTAATATCCGGCAACCTTTTTTGGCGCTTTAAGGCAATCGGACAACTGCCCGTAACGAGTCCAAATCGACCTAGCTTTCCGTAACAGCTTCTAAAATTTCGATGTATTTCGCCAGATTTTCGCCTGCTTTTCGCCTGCTTTCCGCGCAACCGCTTCTTTTTTACGATACTGATTTGCTATTAAAATCGGTTAATTATCAGAAGAATAAGATCATGATATTTTTAATTGTCCTAGGCGCATAACTTTTTGTAGGGTAAAAGAAACAATACTGATTTTGTAGTATTCTTTGGCGTAAACAAAAACGCTCCCCGTCGGGGAATTGAACCCCGGTCTCCCGCGTGACAGGCGGGGATACTCACGAATATACTAACGAGGACGGCGGCGGATCGCCTTTATCTTTAAATACTTGATCCACGCAATGGCGGAAAATCAATAAATAGTCCTCGGGCGAATTTTCATATCGAAATCAGCGGTTAGCCCGATAACTAATCACTAGATTCGACGGGCATTGGTGGTTCAGTGGTAGGATTCTCGCCTGCCACGCGGGAGGCCCGGGTTCGATTCCCGGCCAATGCAATTTTGCAACAGAATGAAAACCAAGAAAAGATTTCGTAACCTACGTAGGTGTAATGTTCATCACTGAAAGATACTATTTGTTGAGTTTGAAGCCGCGCAGATCAACATAGCCTGGAAAGCAGTAGAAAGAATTCCATATTATAGTTCGCGAGGAAACGTCGTTGCAGAAAATCGTTTGTCACACTGTGGAACATCCGCAGTAAATAGGAGGCCAATCGCGAGTGCCGGTTAAAAACAGAGTAGCAAGCTTTCTCGAACACACTCCACAAGCCTATCCTTAACTTGATAAACGTATTCGCAAGAACAACTTTGGTATAGAAAATTATTATATGTTCAGATTATGAAGATGTGAGGTGCACGATGCGCTCCCCAATAACAGAAATTGAACAGAATTGAAGCCCGATCTCCCTCGTGACAGGCTTGGAAATCGCATGTCGCTTGGAAGATAGCAAATATACAAATTAGATAGGTTCAAAGTTTTGCTTCACACTTACACAAAATAATTTCTGTAAAGTCTCAATCTTCCAGTCTTTTAAATAAACTGTAATCAAAAGCGCTCCCCGTCGGGGAATTGAACCCCGGTCTCCCGCGTGACAGGCGGGGATACTCACCACTATACTAACGAGGACTGCGGCGAAGAGCGGATTGTCCTTGAATACTTGATGCGCACGATCACGACAAATCAATATATCGCCCGCGGCGGAATTTCGCACCAAGTGTATGATTAACCCGACGCTCTGAATTTTCGGGCGTTGTGTTTCGGTTCGAGTTTGATTCCAGACGAACGCAATGCAGGAATATGACACGGATGAACGCATTTTTAATGGAATGACAATTTCTCTCACAAGATTCGGAAAAGGGTCTGGTGGCATGTCGACAATCTTAGATCATCAGAGGGGTAGAAATCCGCTCAAATTTCGGATTTCATTCTAAATGTATGATGTAATTGGTCAAATTTTCGCCCACATTCCGCGCAAACGCTTTTTTGTAGGGTGAAAGAGACAATTTTGATTTTGTAGTATTTTTTGGCGTAAACAAAAACGCTCCCCGTCGAGGAATTGAACCCCGGTCTCCCGCTTGACAGGCGGGGATACTCACCACAATACTAACGAGGAAACAGGGCGGGTGTTCGCTTTATTTCTATATACTTGATACACTCAATGGGGGCAAATTAATAAAGTCGCCTCGGGTGAGTTTTCATATCAGAATGATTAGTTAGCCCAATAACAGTCGACACGTTGTCGAGCATTGGTGGTTCAGTGGTAGAAATCTCGCCTGCCACGCGGGAGGCCCGGGTTCGATTCCCGGCCAATGCGATTTTGCAACAGAATGAAAACCAAGAAAAAAGTTCGTAACAAATTTGAATTCTGGGATACGAACTTGAATTACATACAGTCTTTGGCGGCAGAAGATATTGAAGTCTGAAGGAAAATCAACATTCTGAACATACAGTCCAAGTTTTTTCAACCCAACAAACTTTTAGCGTCACGGGATGTTGACGCGGCATGAACATCCAAAACTTTCTTCTCAAAATGTCTTTATTATCCTCACAATGTAGAACAATATATAAAGCAACACAAAGAACTATACGTGTTATCACTTCCCACCTAACGGATGCTATACTTGGCTGATCTTACTGCCTGGTGTAATAACCGGTAACTTATTTTTGGCGCTCCAAGGCAATCGGACATCTGCCCGTATCGAGTACAAATCGAGCACTGACTTTCCAAGGGCCGATGCAGTCCATATGCTAAGCCTGCCAGCACTAAAAAGCACAAAACGTATAAACGAAACAATCATTACGAATGATAGATTGCGTGTCGGCGACGCACACGATTATTACCAATCCGGCTCTAGCGCCAGATGAGCATGTAAACAAACCATAACACAAATGTTGACTTGCTTGACGTAACCAAGCAAAGCGTAAAAACTTTGGGCAATTGCTAAAACTATATGCATTGCATCGTGACGTTGCATCTGTCGGGTTGATAGTTCACTTTTGTACGAAATTTCTTCCCCGGGCATATCGCCATTATGTGTGACAAATATTTAAAAATATCGCTTCCGTGCCGCAGTCCTCATAGTGATGGCTGACTTCGATGACCGAGATGGTCGTATCGCCGCCTCCCAGTTTATACCAAAAACTTATATATTTATTATCTTGACCATGGTTGCTTCATATTTATTACTTTTTCAATATTTATTGTTGCAATGAGTTGTTTTCTGGTTGATGAATAATACTTAACTCTCCCGCTTACCTATCTGCATTCCTTTGCAAAAGGTTAATATGTCATATTGAAACGGAACTTTTATACTTTCTTTATCGAGAGTGGGCTGGCGATGTGAAGCAGCGCCCGATCCCCGACCAGTAAGGACATAGATCTGAACGAACACAGGCGCTTTGAAGATAGCAAATATACAATTCTTTTAAATGAACTGTAAGCAAAAGCCCTCCCCGTCGGGGAATTGAACCCCGGTCTCCCGCGTGACAGGCGGGGATACTCCCCACTATACTAACGAGGACTGCTCCGGGGAGTGGATTGTCTTTAAATTGAATTGAACCCCGGTCTCCCGCGTGACAGGCGGGGATACTCACCACTATACTAACGAGGACGAGGTAAGGCGGATATCCTTTATCTTTAAATACTTGATTCACACAATGGCGGAAAATCAATAAATAGTTCCCGGGCAAATTTTCTTAACGGAGTGAACGCTTAGCCCAATAACTAATCACTAGTTTCGATGGGCATTGGTGGTTCAGTGGTAGAATTCTCGCCTGCCGCGCGGGAGGCCCGGGTTCGGTTCCCGGCCAATGCAATTTTGCAACAGAATGAAAACCACGACAAGATTTCGTAACCTGCGTAGGTGTAGGAGACTGAGGAATTCATCAATGAAAGATACTATTTGTTGAGTTTGAAGCCGCGCAGATCAGCATAGCCTGGAAAGCAGTAGAAAGAATTCCCGATTACAAAAGTTCGCGAGAAATCGTCCGGACAGAAAACGTGTGTCAAACCGTGAAACATTTGCAGTACATAGGTAGCCAATCGCGAGGGCCGATTAAAAACTGAGTGTAAAGCTTTTCTCGAACAAACTTTATAGGTCTACCTTTAACATGATAATCTCATTCGCACAAGCAACTTCGATATAAAAAATTTATTAAATGTGCAAATTCTGAGGATGTGAGCATTCTGGCAAGATAGACATCAATATTGGAAATATTATATTATATTAAACAAACATAAAAAAAATTAGTAAGACGGGACTTTATTTTCATCTTTCGGAAGAGGAAAGCCGAGGAAGCTTGTTTATACAGTCAAGCACTACCTCATATGCATTTGTGTTTGATTATTAAATTTCAGAAACGAAATTCCCAGAACCAACTAACCGCTATATTATAAGAAGTGGTGAATTTGAGAATCGCAAACACACGCCCCGTGCGTGTCTGGAGACTAAATAAGACGACGTCGCAATGCTACCGTCATCTCCGTTACTCTGTAGATCTGAACTCCAAACGGTTGATTAAATACTCCATCAATGTGTTTATCTTTATATATTTAATGCATGGTATTGATACTTTGATCTGACTGTTGAAGTTATATAAATGCAAGATTTCTTTGTTCCACCCAGGCTAGATTTTGACCTTCGCTGAATTGCACATTCTGTCTTCTTTGGCGTCTGTGACCAACTGTCTAGTCGAATCGAGAACAAGTGGATAATAGAATGTTTTCAACGTTGAGAAATGTCTGATTTGACATGAAAATGGTTTTTCTTTAAAAGACGTTAAAGTACATTTCATTGAAAGTATACATAACATCAGACCTAGTAAAATAACGTTTGGTTTGATTAATGTCTGGAGCAAGCGCGAACCGTTACATTCGGCTTCTGTTTTTTGCTGGAGAAAGATGATAAGTTGCACTATTGACGAAATAATATATTTTCCTCGTCTGGAAATTTTATTTTTGAGCCTCGGGTCACAATAAACGCCGGTGGGGGATCTGCCCTGGGCAGTCAATCAAAAAATATTTACGCGGGCAGATACCGTGCACTTGCAGGGTAAGCGCGTGAACGCGAAGCGGTCATTACGAAAGAAAGATCGCGCGTCGGAGACACACAAGTATTATCCCGAAGGTATTGCGGTCGGCATAGGTTACAGTTAGGGCTGGGCAATTCGATTCAGTGATTAAAATCGATTCGAAGAACATTATATTCGAATCAGTCGTGAATTGTTCATAAGAACAAATACTTACTAAATGATTAATATATTAATATTCGCTAAAATTTTCATTTTTGGTGACAAAACGCGATCGATTTTGGTCAAACCTGATCAAAATCTATTATATTTTGTCGTTCAAATATGGAAATTGAAAAGTTGTAATCGTAAAAATGGGATATTTGGGCCGATGCCTTCCATGGGCTAGCTATGCACGCTACAAAGCACAAAACGTATAAACATAACAAACATTAAGAATGATGGATCGCGCGCCGGCAACGCACACAATTATTACCGATCCGGCACTTGTGACGAATGTGAGCGAAACAAACCATGACGCAGATACGGCCTTGCTTGACGTAACTGGCGGTGTATTCCGGTATTATGGCTGCGTATCCCGCAGTGGGGAGTATTCCCGCCTGTCACGCCTTCGATGGCCGCAGTGGGGAGTATTCCCGCCTGTCACGCCTTCGATGGCCGAGATGGCCTCATCGCCGCCTCCCAGTTTATACCGAAAACTTCTTTGATCACAGCCTTTTCGGGCGTGAATGTTTAGATTCGAGTTTGATTCAAGGCCAATGCAATGTAGCAATATCACCACGGATGAATACATTCTTAATTGAATGACAATTTCTCTCACAAGATGTGGAAACGGGACTGGATGCATGCCGACAAGCTTCGAACATAAGGGGGGGTAAGAGCGCCGCTCAAATTTTGGATTCGATTCCTAAATTTCGATGTATTTCGCCAGATTTTCGCCTGCTTTCCGCGCAACCGCTTCTTTCTTACGATACTTATTTGCTGTTAAAATCGGTTAATTCTCAGAAGAATGAGATCGTGATATTTTCAATTGTCTTCAGCACATTACTTTTTGTAGGGTAAAAGAAACAATACTGATTTTGTAGTATTCTTTGGCGTAAACAAAAACGCTCCCCGTCGGGGAATTGAACCCCGGTCTCCCGCGTGACAGGCGGGGATACTCACCACTATACTAACGAGGACGAGGTGAACGGTGGTCACGGTTTATCTTTAAATACTTCATTAACACAATGGCGGAAAATCAATAAATAGTCCTCGGGCGAATTTTCATATCGGAGTTAATGATTAGTCAAATAACAGAAGAACTACTTCAGCGAGCATTGTAGCAAGCTTTCTCGAACACACTCTACAAGCCTATCCTTAACTTGATAAACTTATTCGCAAGAACAACTTCGATATAGAAAATTATTATATGTGCAAATTATGAAGATGTGAGGTGCACGATGCGCTCCCCAATAACAGAAATTGAACAGAATTGAAGCCCGATCTCCCTCGTGACAGGCTTGGAAGTCGCATGTCGCTTGGAAGATAGCAAATATACAAGTTAGATAGGATCAAAGTTTTGCTTCACACTTACACAAATTAATTTCTGTAAAGTCTCAATCTTCCAGTCTTTTAAATAAACTGTAGTCAGAAGCGCTCCCCGTCGGGGAATTGAACCCCGGTCTCCCGCGTGACAGGCGGGGATACCCACCACTATACTAACGAGGACTGCGGCGAAGAACGGATTGTGCTTGAATACTTGATGCGCACGATCACGACAAATCAATACATCGCCCGCGGCGGAATTTCGCACCAAGTGAGTGATTAACCCGACGCTCTGAATTTTCGGGCGTTGTTGTTTCGGTTCGAGTTTGATTCCAGACCAATGCAATGCAGGAATATGACACGGATGAACGCATTTTTAATGGAATGACAATTTCTCTCACAAGATGCGGAAAGAGGTCAGGATGCATGTCGACAAGCTTCAAGCATCAGAGGGGTAGGAACGCCGCTCAAATTTTGGATTTTATTTTAAAATTCCGATGTATTTCGCCTGCTTTCCGCGCAGCCGCTTCTTTTTTACTATACTGATTTGTTGTTAAAATCGGTTATTTCTCAGAAACAGATCAGGATATTTTTAAGCGTCTTCGGGACACAGCTTTTGTGTAGGGTAAAAGAGATATTGATTTTATAGCATTTTTGGCGTAAACAGAAACGCCCCCCATCGGGGAATTGAATCCCGGTCTCCCGCGTGACAGACGGGAATACTCACCACTATACTGAAGAGGAAAGCGGCGGGTCGTCTTTATCTTTAAATACCTGATTAACACAATGGCGGAAAATCAACGATTAGTACTCGGGCGAATTTTCATAACGGAGTGAATCGTTAGTCCAATAACAGATTACTCCCGTAGTCGAGCATCGGTGGTTCAGTGGTAGAATTCTCGCCTGCCACGCGGGAGGCCCGGGTTCGATTTAAGTTCAGCCTGACAACTTCTTCTTGGCAGACATTTTACCAGTCTGTTGAATAACCATAGAAAATCAGGTTTCTTTTTATCTGCAGTTCTTGTTCCGTCATTGCTTTACGACTTCTTCATGTCTATCATGTGATCTGGGATTCAAGAAGATTCAGCTAGGACAGTTTTGATGTGTTTTCTATAAAGAAAAATAGGAATTTCAAGGAGAAAAATTTCTCGTAATATACAAATATATTCTTTGATATGGCTTCATTTGTCTCGGCCCTGTAGATACTGGCTTTAGAATAGTTCTAATATATTTCTTGGTGTTGTAAGAGGTGGATAAAACAAATGGTTAACATTTTCATTACCACCCAGGGCTGATACCAATGAGTGCACTGCCATAGCGGTTAAGTTTCATACAGAATGTTTCACGCTTAGAGTACAGTTTCTGGCACCTTATCCTGCAGTAACTCTTTACCAATTGATTGGCCGTTAGATAGACCCTTTAGGCACTGCCTTTGGCCATGCTTAGATCGAAGTTAATTAATATTAATTAAAATTAAAGAATACCTTGTACCTATTTATGTTTATTATAAATTTATTTGTATTCGGCCTTTCACAAAGTACCTCGGTAATGGCAGAATAAAAATAATAGTGAAAATTTACTAAAACTTTCATTTTTAGTGACAAAATACAATCGATTTTGGTTAAACTGGGCCAAAATCGATTATATTTTGTCGTTCAAATATGGAACTTGCTGCTTTTAGACATGAAGTGTGAATTGAATATGTACTATAAAGTACAAATTCCTTGATATATTACAAGTTGTAATTGTGAAAATGGGATATTTGGGCCGATGCCTTCCAAGGGCTAGCTATGCACGCTACAAAGCACAAAACGTATAAACATAACAAACATTAAGAATGATGGATCGCGCGCCGGTAACGCACACAATTATTACCAATCCGGCACTTGTGACGAATGTGAGCGAAACAAACCATGACGCAGATACGGCCTTGCTTGACGTAACTGACGGTGTATTCCGGTATTATGGCTGCGTATCCCGCAGTGGGGAGTATTCCCGCCTGTCACGCCTTCGATGGCCGAGATGGCCTCATCGCCGCCTCCCAGTTTATACCGAAAAATTCTTTGATTACAGCCTTTTCGGGCGTGAATGTTTAGATTCGAGTTTGATTCAAGGCCAATGCAATGTAGCAATATCACCACGGATGAATACATTCTTAATTGAATGACAATTTCTCTCACAAGATGTGGAAACGGGACTGGATGCATGCCGATAAGCTTCGAACATAAGGGGGGGTAGGAGCGCCGCTCAAATTTTGGATTCGATTCTAAAATTTCGATGTATTTCGCCTGCTTTCCGCGCAACCGCTTCTTTTTTCACGATACTGATTTGCTGTTAAAATCGGTTGATTCTCAGAAGAATGAGATCGTGATATTTTCAATTGTCTTCGGCACACAACTTTTTGTACGGTAAATGAAACAATACTGATGTTGTAGCTCCCCGTCGGGGAATTGAACCCCGGTCTCCCGCGTGACAGGCGGGGATACTCACCACTATACTAACGAGGACGAGGTGAACAGTGGTCACGGTTTATCTTTAAATACTTCATTAACACAATGGCGGAAAATCAATAAATAGTCCTCGGGCGAATTTTCATATCGGAGTTAATGATTAGTCAAATAACAGAAGAACTACTTCGTCGAGCATTGGTGGTTCAGTGGTAGAATTCTCGCCTGCCACGCGGGAGGCCCGGGTTCGATTCCCGGCCAATGCATTTTTGCAACATAATAAAAACCAAGAAAAGATTTCGTAACCTACGTACGTGTAAGAAACTCAGGAATGTTCATCGCTGAAAGAAACTATTTTATTTGAAGCCGCGCCGATCAACATAGTCTGGAAAGCAGTAGAAAGAATTCCAGATTATAGTTCGCGAGGAAACGTCGTTGCAGAAAATCGTGTGTCACACTGTGGAACATCCGCAGTGAATAGGCAGCCAATCGCGAGTGCCGGTTAAAAACAGAGTAGCAAGTTCTCTCGAACACACTCTACAAGCCTATCCTTAACTTGATAAACTTATTCGCAAGAACAACTTCGGTATAGAAAATTATTATATGTTCAAATTATGAAGATGTGAGGTGCACGATGCGCTCCCCAATAACAGAAATTGAACAGAATTGAAGCCCGATCTCCCTCGTGAGAGGCTTGGAAGTCCCATGTCGCTTGGAAGATAGCAAATATACAAATTAGATAGGTTCAAAGTTTTGCTTCACACTTACACAAATTAATTTCTGTAAAGTCTCAATCTTCCAGTCTTTTAAATAAACAGTAATCAAAAGCGCTCCCCGTCGGGGAATTGAACCCCGGTCTCCCGCGTGACAGGCGGGGATACTCACCACTATACTAACGAGAAAAACGGCAGATCACCTTTATCTTTAAATACTTGATTCACACGATGGCGGAAAATCAATAAATAGTCCTCGGGCGAATTTTCAAATTGGAGTTAATGGTTAGCCCAATACCAGACAAACTACTTTGTCGAGCATTGGTGGTTCAGTGGTAGAATTCTCGCCTGCCTCGCGGGAAGCCCGGTCTTGATTCCCGGATAATACAATTTTGCAATAGAATGAAAACCAAGAAAAAAGTTCGTAACAAAATTGAATTCTGGGATGCGAACTTGAACGACCGGTAGGAATGCGGCAGCAGAGTTTCAGTCTTTGGCGGCAGAAGATATTGAATTCTGAAGGGAAATCAACATTCTGGGAGAAAAATAAACAGAGTAAACGAGAGAACCGCGTAACCATATGGAGAAACACGACTTCTCGTGCAGACAACAGTTCCGAATCCGGAAGATTTTTTTTTCAACCTTAAACTCAAACTGCTACACTTCGCTTTTCTTTTATGCTGGAGAAAGATGGTACTCTGCCCTATCACAAGATAATGCATTTTCGTTTTCTGAAAGTTATCTTATGTCCCTACCAGATCAGGAGTAATATTTTGTCGCCTGTGCGGTTCTGCCCTGGGCAGTCCATCAAAAATTATATTTACGAGCCGATGCCGTGCACGGGATAGCTAAGCGCGCCAACACGGAGCAATCATTACCGAACAAAAATTGCGCGTTGGAGACGCACAGAAGTGTTACCGGGTAGGTATTGCCCAGTTATCTCAATCAGTAAATCGTTGGGAATACGCTTCGAGCTATTTAACCCACTTGGCCGGCTTAGGTTACAGTCCAAGTTTTTTCAACCCAACAAACTATGAGCGTCACGGGATGTTGACGCGGCATGAACATCCAAAACTTTCTTCTCAAAATGTCTTTATGATCCCCACAATGTAGAACAATATATACAGCAACATAAAGAAATATACGTGTTATCACTTCCCACTTAACAGATGCTATACTTGGCTGATCTTACTGCCTGGTGTAATAACCGGTAACTTATTTTTTGGCGCTCCAAGGCAATCGAACATCTGCCCGTATCGAGTACAAATCGAGCACTGACTCTCAACGGGCCGATGCCGTCTATATGCTAAGCCGCCCAGCACTAAAAAGCACAAAACGTATAAACGAAACAATCATTACGAATGATAGATTGCGTGTCGGCGACGCACACGATTATTACCAATCCGGCTCTAGCGCCAGATGAGCATGTAAACAAACCATAACACAAATGTTGACTTGCTTGACGTAACCAAGCAAAGCGTAAAAACTTTGGGCAATTGCTAAAACTATATGCATTGCATCGTGACGTTGCATCTGTCGGGTTGATAGATCACTTTTGTACGAAATTTCTTCCCCGGGCATATCGCCATTATGTGTTACAAATATTTAGAAATATCGCTTCCGCGCCGCAGCAGCGCCCGATCCCCGACCAGTAAGGACATAGATCTGAACGAACACAGCCGCTTTGAAGATAGCAAATATACCATTCTTTTAAATGAACTTTAAGCAAAAGCCCTCCCCGTCGCGGAATTGAACCCCGGTCTCCCGCGTGACAGGCGGGGATACTCCCCACTATACTAACGAGGACTGCTCCGGGGAGTGGATTGTCTTTAAATACTTGATGGCAACGATGACGACAAATCAATGTATTGTCCGCGACGGAATTTCGAACCAACTGAATAATTAAACCGACGTTCTACCTTTTCGAGCGTTAGTGTTTGGGCCGAGTTTGATTATAGACCAGTGCAATGTAGCAATATGACACGGATGAACGCATTTTTAATGGAATGACAATTTCTCTCACAAGATGCGGGAAGAGCCGCATCATAGCTTTATTTTAAAATTCCGATGTATTTCGCCTGATTTTCGCCTGCTTTCCGCACAGCCGCTTCTTTTTTACGATACTGATTTGCTGTTAAAATCGGTTATTTCTCAGAAAGAGATCAGAATATTTTTAAGCGTCTTCGGGACACAGCTTTTGTGTAGGGTAAAAGAGATATTGATTTCATAGTATTTTTGGCGTAAACAGAAACGGGGAATTGAATCCCGGTCTCCCGCGTGACAGACGGGAATACTCACCACTATACTGAAGAGGAAAGCGGCGGGTCGTCTTTATCTTTAAATACTTGATTAACACCATGGCGGAAAATCAATAAATAGTCCTCGGGCGAATTTTCATAACGGAGTTAATGTTTAGTCCAATAACAGATTACTCCGGTAGTCGAGCATTGGCGGTTCAGTGGTAGAATTCTCGCCTGCCACGCGGGAGGCCCGGGTTCGATTCCCGGCCAATGCAATTTTGCAACAGAATGAAAACCAAGAAAAGAAAAGCACCACCTCATGTTCATTATTTTTGTTATTAAAATTCAGAAAAGAAATTCCCAGAATCAACTAACCGCTACTACGATAAGATGATTTCATTATCGCCCGGACAGATACCACTAATTGCACCCTAGTGGTTGAGTCCCGTTTCGGGATGTTTTACAGCTTAGAGTGCAGTTGCTGGTACTACATTTTGGAGAGGAAAAAACAATATGTAGCACCGACTGTAGTTATACTACAAAACTATAATAAATTGCAGTGATTGGTATCTGCCCTGGGATATAGTGTAACTTTGATATAGCGGACGAGTGGGTTTGAGGATCGCAAACACACGTCCGTGCGTGCCTGGAGACTCAATAAGGCGACGTCGTAAAGCTACCCTCCGTTTATCTCTGTTTATCTGAACTCTAATCGGTTGATTAAATACTATTTATGTGTTTATCTTTGTATATTTATTGCATGATATTGATACTTGATACTGCAATTGATTTGACTGTTGAAATTATATAAATGCAAAATTTGTTTGTTCCACCCAGGCTAGATTTCGAACTACGCTGGATTGCACATTCTGTCTTATGCAGCGTCTGTGACCAACTGCCAAGGCCACTCGAGGACAAGTGAATAATAAAATGTTTTCAACGCTGAGAAATGTCCGATTTGACATAAAAAATGATTTCCTTTAAGCATTCCATTGAGAGTATACATAACATTAATATTTCTTCACGCGATCAGTCGTATTAAAAGAACGTTTGATCTGATTTATGTCTGGAGCAAGCGCGAACCGCTACACTGGGATTATCTCTTTTATTGGAAAAAGTTGATACTCTGCCCTACCTATAACGAGATAATGTATTTTCTCCCTCTGGAAGTTTTTTGTGTCCTTACCCGGTCGGAAATTCCCTTTTGTAATATTAAGGTAATTTATATTTATAATAAGTAATATTTTGTCAAGCCCACAATAAACGCCGGTGCTGATCTCTCCCGGCCAGTCAATCATAAAATATTAAACGGGCCGATGCCGTGCACGTGCTAACCGACCGCGCCAACAGGGTGAAATCATTGCGAAAGAAAGATCGCGCGTCGTAGACGCACGCAAGTATTGCCCGGTTAGCTCAATCAGTGAAGCATTGTAAATATGCTTCGAGCTAATTAGCCCACTTGGCCAACTTAGGTTACAGTCCAGACTTCTTTAGCCCGACAAACCATATGCGTCACGTGATGTTGACGCGGCATCAACATCCAAAACCTTCTTCTCAAAACGTCTGAACAATATATAGAGCAACATAATAAACTATACGTGTTATCATTTTCCATCTAACGGAGATTATCATTGGCTGATCTTACTACCTGGTGTAATATCCGGTAACCTTTTTTGGCCCTTTAAGGCAATCGGACAACTGCCCGTAACGAGTCCAAATCGACCTAGCTATCCGTAATAGATTCTAAAATTCCGATGTATTTCGCCAGATTTTCGCCTGCTTTCCGCGCAACCGCTTCTTTCTTACGATACTGATTTGCTGTTAAAATCGATTAATTCTGAGAAGAATGAGATCGTGATATTTTTAATTGTCTTCGGCAAAATACTTTTTGTAGGGGAAAAGAAACAATACTGATTTTGTAGTATTTTTTGGCGTAAACAAAAACGCTCCCCGTCGGGGAATTGAACCCCGGTCTCCCGCGTGACAGGCGGGGATACTCACCACTATACTAACGAGGAAAGCGGTGGGCACGGTTTATCTTTAAATACTTGATTAACACAATGGCGGAAAATCAATAAATAGTCCTCGGGCGAATTTTCATATCGGTGTTAATGATTAGGCAAATAATAGACGAGCCACTTAGTCGAGCATTGGTGGTTCAGTGGTAGAATTCTCGCCGGCCGCGCGGGAGACCCGGGTTCGATTCCCGGCCGATACAATTTTGCAACATAATGAAAACCAAGAAAAAATTTCGTAACCTATGTAGGTGCAAGAGACTCAGGAATGTTCATCACTGAAAGATACTATTTGTTGAGTTTGAAGCCGCGCCGATCAACATAATCTGGAAAGCAGTAGAAAGAATTCCAGATTATAGTTCGCGAGGAAACGTCCTGGCAGAAAATCGCGTGTCACACTGTGGACCATCTGCAGTACATAGGTAGCCAATCGCGAGTGCCGGTTAAAAACAGAGTAGCAAGCTTTCTCGAACACACTCCACAAGCCTATCCTTAACTTGATAAACTTATTCGCAAGAACAACTTCGGTATAGAAAATTATTATATATTCAAATTATGAAGATGTGAGGTGCACGATGCGCTCCCCAATAACAGAAATTGAACAGAATTGAAGCCCGATCTCCCTCGTGACAGGCTTGGAAGTCCCATGTCGCTTGGAAGATAGCAAATATACAAATTAGATAGGTTCAAAGTTTTGCTTCCCACTTACACAAATTAATTTCTGCAAAGTCTCAATCTTCCAGTCTTTTAAATAAACTGTAATCAAAAGCGCTCCCCGTCGGGGAATTGAACCCCGGTCTCCCGCGTGACAGGCGGGGATACTCACCACTATACTAACGAGGACTGCGGCGAAGAGCGGATTGTCCTTGAATACTCGATCCGTACGATCACGACAAATCAATATATCGCTCGCGGCGGAATTTCGCACCAAGTGTATGATTAACCCGACGCTCTGAATTTTCGGGCGTTGTGTTTCGGTTCGAGTTTGATTCCAGACCAACGCAATGCAGGAATATTACACGGATGAACGCATTTTTAATGGAATGACAATTTCTCTCACAAGATGCGGAAAAAGGTCTGATGGCATGTCGACAATCTTAGATCATCAGAGGGGTAGAAATCCGCTCAAATTTCGGATTTCATTGTAAATGTGTGATGTAATTGGTCAAATTTTCGCCCACATTCCGCGCAAACGCTTTTTTGTAGGGTGAAAGAGACAATTTTGATTTTGTAGTATTTTTTGGCGTAAACAAAAACGCTCCCGTCGGGGAATTGAACCCCGGTCTCCCGCGTGACAGGCGGGGATACTCACCACTATACTAACGAGAAAAACGGCAGATCACCTTTATCTTTGAATACTTGATTCACACGATGGCGGAAAATCAATAAATAGTCCTCGGGCGAATTTTCAAATCGGAGTTAATGGTTAGCCCAATACCAGACAAACTACTTTGTCGAGCATTGGTGGTTCAGTGGTAGAATTCTCGCCTGCCTCGCGGGAAGCCCGGTCTCGATTCCCGGCCAATACAATTTTGCAACAGAATGAAAACCAAGAAAAAAGTTCGTAACAAAATTGAATTCTGGGATGCCAACTTGAACGACCGGTAGGAATGCGGCAGCAGAGTTTCAGTCTTTGGCGGCAGAAGATATTGAAGTCTGAAGGGAAATCAACATTCTGGGAGAAAAATAAACAGAGTAAACGAGAGAACCGCGTAACCATATGGAGAAACACGACTTCTCGTGCAGACAACAGTTCCGAATCCGGGAGATTTTTTTTTCAACTTTAAACTCAAACTGCTGCACTTCGCTTTTCTTTTATGCTGGAGAAAGATGGTACTCTGCCCTATCACAAGATAATGCATTTTCGTTTTCTGAAAGTTATCTTATGTCCCTACCTGATCAGGAGTAATATTTTGTCGCCAGTGCGGTTCTGCCCTGGGCAGTCCATCCAAAATTATATTTACGAGCCGATGCCGTGCACGGGATAGCTAAGCGCGCCAACACGGAGCAATCATTACCGATCAAAAATTGCGCGTTGGAGACGCACAGAAGTGTTACCGGGTAGGTATTGCCCAGTTATCTCAATCAGTAAATCGTTGGGAATACGCTTCGAGCTATTGAACCCACTTGGCCGGCTTCGGTTACAGTCCAAGTTTTTTCAACCCAACAAACTATGAGCGTCACGGGATGTTGACGCGGCATGAACATCCAAAACTTTCTTCTCAAAATGTCTTTATGATCCCCACAATGTAGAACAATATATACAGCAACATAAAGAAATATACGTGTTATCACTTCCCACTTAACAGATGCTATACTTGGCTGATCTTACTGCCTGGTGTAATAACCGGTAACTTTTGGCGCTCCAAGGCAATCGGACATCTGCCCGTATCGAGTACAAATCGAGCACTGACTCTCAACGGGCCGATGCCGTCTATATGCTAAGCCGCCCAGCACTAAAAAGCACAAAACGTATAAACGAAACAATCATTACGAATGATAGATTGCGTGTCGGCGACGCACACGATTATTACCAATCCGGCTCTAGCGCCAGATGAGCATGTAAACAAACCATAACACAAATGTTGACTTGCTTGACGTAACCAAGCAAAGCGTAAAAACTTTGGGCAATTGCTAAAACTATATGCATTGCATCGTGACGTTGCATCTGTCGGGTTGATAGTTCACTTTTGTACGAAATTTCTTCCCCGGGCATATCGCCATTATGTGTGACAAATATTTAAAAATATCGCTTCCGCGCCGCAGTCCTCATAGTGATGGCTGACTTCGATGACCGAGATGGTCGTATCGCCGCCTCCCAGTTTTTATACCAAAAACTTATATATTTATTATCTTGACCATGGTTGCTACATATTTATTACTTTTTCAATATTTATTGTTGAAATGAGTTGTTTTCTGGTTGATGAATAATACTTAACTCTCCCGCTTACCTATCTGCATTCCTTTGCAAAAGGTTAATATGTCATATTGAAACGGAACTTTTATATTCGCTGATCTCTTTATCGAGAGTGGGCTGGCGATGTGAAGCAGCGCCCGATCCCCGACCAGTAAGGACATAGATCTGAACGAACACAGGCGCTTTGAAGATAGCAAATATACAATTCTTTTAAATGAACTGTAAGCAAAAGCCCTCCCCGCCGGGGAATTGAACCCCGGTCTCCCGCGTGACAGGTGGGGATACTCCCCACTATAATAACGAGGACTGCTCCGGGGAGTGGATTGTCTTTAAATTGAATTGAACCCCGGTCTCCCGCGTGACAGGCGGGGATACTCACCACTATACTAACGAGGACGAGGTAAGGCGGATATCCTTTATCTTTAAATACTTGATTCACACAATGGCGGAAAATCAATAAATAGTTCCCGGGCAAATTTTCTTATCGGAGTGAACGCTTAGCCCAATAACTAATCACTAGTTTCGATGGGCATTGGTGGTTCAGTGGTAGAATTCTCGCCTGCCGCGCGGGAGGCCCGGGTTCGATTCCCGGCCAATGCAATTTTGCAACAGAATGAAAACCACGACAAGATTTCGTAACCTGCGTAGGTGTAGGAGACTGAGGAATTCATCAATGAAAGATACTATTTGTTGAGTTTGAAGCCGCGCAGATCAGCATAGCCTGGAAAGCAGTAGAAAGAATTCCCGATTACAAAAGTTCGCGAGAAATCGTCCGGACAGAAAAGCGTGTGTCAAACCGTGAAACATTTGCAGTACATAGGTAGCCAATCGCGAGGGCCGATTAAAAACTGAGTGTAAAACTTTCTCGAACAAACTCTATAGGTCTATTCTTTAACGTGATAATCTCATTAGCACAAACAACTTCGATATAAAAAATTTATTAAATGTGCAAATTCTGAGGATGTGAGCATTCTGGCAAGATAGAAATGAATATTGGAGATGTTATTTTATATTATGCAAACACATACAATTAGTGGGACAGGACTTCATTTTCATCTTGATGGAGAAAAAAGCCGAGAAAGCTTGTTGATATAGTTAAGCACGACCTCATGTTCATTATTTTTGTTATTAAAATTCAGAAAATAAATTCCCAGAATCAACTAACCGCTACTACGAGAAGATGATTTCATTATCGTCCGGGCAGATACCACTAATTGCACCCTAGTGGTTGATTCCCGTTTCGGAATGTTTTACAGCTTGGAGTGCAATTGCTGGTACTACATCCTGGGGAGGAAAAATACAAAATGTGGAACCGGCTACAGCTATACTACAACACTATAATAAATTGCAGTGACTGGTATCTGCCCTGGGATATAGTGAAACCTTGGTATAGCGGACGAGTGGGTTTGCGGATCGCAAACACACGTCCGTGCGTGCCTGGAGACTCAATAAGGCGACGTCGTGAAGCTACCCTCCGTTTATCTGAACTCTAATCGGTTGATTAAATACTATTTATGTGTTTATCTTTGTATATTTATTGCATGATATTGATACTTGATACTGCAATTGATTTGACTGTTGAAATTATATAAATGCAAAATTTGTTTGTTTCACCCAGGCTAGATTTCGAATTACGCTGGATTTCACATTCTGTCTTATGTAGCGTCTGCGACCAATTGCCAAGGCCACTCGAGAACAAGTGAATAATGAAATGTTTTCAACGCTGAGAAATGTCCGATTTGACATAAAAAATGATTTCTTTTACGCATTCCATTGAGAGTATACATAACGTTAATATTTCCACGCGCGATCAGTCGTATTAAAAGAACGTTTGATCTGATTTATGTCTGGAGCAAGCGCGAACCGCTACACTGGGATTTTCTCTTTTACTGGAAAAAGTTGATACTCTGCCCTACCTATAACGAGAAAATGTATTTTCTCCCTCTGGAAGTTTTTTGTGTCCTAACCCGGTCGGAAATTCCCTTTTGTAATATTAAGGTAATTTATATTTGTAATAAGTAATATTTTGTCAAGCTCACAATAAACGCCGGTGCGGATCTCTCCTGGCCAGTCAATCATAAAATATTAAACGGGCCGATGCCGTGCACGTGCTAACTTAGCGCGCCAACAGGGTGAAATCATTGCGAAAGAAAAATCGCGCGTCTTAGACGCACGCAAGTATTGCCCGGTTAGCTCAATCAGTAAACCATTGTGAATACGCTTCGAGCTAATTAGCCCACTTGGCCAACTTAGGTGACATTCCAGACTTCTTTAGCCCAACAAACCATTTGCGTCACGTGATGTTGACGCGGCATCAACATCCAAAACCTTCTTCTCAAAACGTCTGAATAATATATAGAGCAACATAATGAACTATACGTGTTATCACTTTCCACCTAACGGAGATTATCGTTGGCTGATCTTACTACCTGGTGTAATATCCGGTAACCTTTTTTGGCGCTTTAAGGCAATCGGACAACTGCCCGTAACGAGTCCAAATCGGCCTAGCTTTCCGTAACAGATTCTGAAATTTCGATGTATTTCACCAGATTTTCGCCTGCTTTCCGCGAAACCGCTTCTTTTTTACGATACTGATTTGCTGTTAAAATCGGTTAATTATCAGAAGAATGAGATCGTGATATTTTTAATTGTCTTCGGCACATAACTTTTTGTAGGGTAAAAGAAACAATACTGATTCTGTAGTATTCTTTGGCGTAAACAAAATCGCTCCCCGTCGGGGAATTGAACCCCGGTCTCCCGCGTGACAGGCGGGGATACTCACCACTATACTAACGAGGAAAGCGGTGGGCGCGGTTTATCTTTAAATACTTGATTCACACAATGGCGGAAAATCAATAAATAGTGTTCGGGCGAATTTTCATATCGGAGTTAATGATTAGGCAAATAACAGACAAACTACTTTGTCGAGCATTGGTGGTTCAGTGGTAGAATTCTCGCCTGCCACGCGGGGGGCCCGGGTTCGATTCCCGGCCAATGCAAATTTGCAACATAATAAAAACCAAGTAAGGATTTCGTAACCTACGTAGGTGCAAGCGACTCAGGAATGTTAATCACTGAAAGATACTATTTGTTGAGTTTGAAACCGCGCCGATCAACATAGCCTGGAAAGCAGTAGAAAGAATTCCAGATTATAGTTGGCGAGGAAACTTCCTGGCAGAAAATCGTGTATCACAATGTGGAACATCCGCAGTAAATATCTCGGGTTCGAGCCCCGGCGAGTCCGGCTCGCTTATCCATGCCCACCACTCAACCCAGGGTGTAATAACTTGAGTAGGCTAAGCCGAACAGGAAAAGATGGTATCTTTCCAGTAATTGTAACCCTGTCCGTCTATAAGTGGCCGCTGTTACAGGGCCTTGGACAGGGTGATCCACTCTAAGAAGTGGCTATAAAAAAAAAAAAAAAAACTGAGCGCAAATCTTTCTGAATAATCCCATTCACACAAACTCAATATAAAAAATTTATTAAATGTTCAAATTCTAAAGATGTCAGTATTCTGGCAAGATAGACATGAATACTGAAAATTTATTTTATATTAAACAAACATAAAAAATTAGTGGGACATGACTTTATTTTCATTTTGTGGGAGAGGAAGGTTGAGAATACAACTTAATCATATGGCGACCCACTACCTAATATGCATTTTTTCATGGAAATCCCCAAAACCAATTAACCGCTACTACAAGAAGAGAGGATTTTACCATTGACCAGGGCAGCTACCACTCACTATACCCTATCATAGTGGTTCAGTTCCTCTTCGGGATGTTTTCCACTCAGAGTGCAGTTGCTGATACTACATCCGTTAGTGGCACTGCTTCAGGATTCCGGTGAATTTCAATGAAAAAAATATACAAGATGTAGCACCAGCTGCAGAGAACTGAACCACTGTATTAAATCGCAGTGAGTAGTATCTGCCCTGGAGAAATCCGATACCCTGTTTTATCATAAAAAATTGCATTTTCTTTTCCTGAAAGTTTTTTCGTGTCCCTGCCCCATCAGAAATTTCATTTTGTTAGGCCTGAGTCACCGAGGTAAAGGAAAATAAAGAGAAATATGATAAGACAAAATATTTCACCCCGATTCAGATTTATTTACCGACATATCGACGGACACGCCCCCCATCTCTACACAATGCACCCCACCATGTTGGCACATTACATCAGTGGCGACCCACGTTTAATAAAACAAGTTTAGCCTGACGAATTCATCTTGGCAGACATTTTGCCAGTCTGTTGTATAACCATAGAAAATCAGGTTTCCTTTTACCTGCACTTCTTGTGTCGCCGTTGCTTTATGGCCGATGAACTATGACTTCTTCATTTACATCATGTGATCTGGGATTCAAGAGCAGCCATGACAGTTTTGATGTGTTTTCTATAAAGAAAAATAGGAATTTCAGGGAGAAAAATATCTCGTAATATACAAATATATTCTTTGATATGGCTTCATTTGTCTCGGCCCTGTGGGTACTGGCATTAGAATAGTTCTAATATATTTCTCGGTGTCGTAAGAGGGGGATAAAACAAATGGTTAACGGGTTCATTACCACCCAGGGCCGATACCAATGATTGCACTGCCATAGCGGTTCAGTTTCATACAGGATGTTTCACGCTTAGAGTACAGTTTCTGGCACCTTATCCTACAGTAACTCCTTACCAGTTGATTGGCCGTTAGATAGACCCTTTAGGGACGGACTGCTTGTGGCCATGCTTAGAACGAAGTTAATTAATATTAATTAAAATCAAAGAATACCTTGTACCTATTTATTTTTATTATAAATTTATTTGTATTCGGCCTTTCGCAAAGTACCTCGGTAATGGCAGAATAATAATAATAATACAGCAGTAAAGGTTAGCAGTTTAGGTTCGAGTTTGATTCAAGGCCAATGCAATGTAGCAATATCACCACGGATGAATACATTCTTAATTGAATGACAATTTCCCTCACAAAATGTAGATTTAAAATGTAGATTTGGCGTAAACTAAAAACGCTCCCCGTCGGGGAATTGAACCCGGGCTCCCGCGTGACAGGCGGGGGTACTCACCACTATACTAACGAGGAAAGCGGTGGGCACGGTTTATCTTTAAATACTTCATTAACACAATGGCGGAAAATCAATAAGTTGTCCTCGGGCGAATTTTCATATCGGAGTTAATGATTAGCCAAATAACAGAAGAACTACTTCGTCGAGCATTGGTGGTTCAGTGGTAGAATTCTCGCCTGCCACGCGGGAGGCCCGGGTTCGATTCCCGGCCAATGCAATTTTGCAACATAATGAAAACCAGGAAAACATTTCGTAACCTATGTAGGTGTAGGAGACTGAGGAATTCATCACTGAAAGATACTATTTGTTGAGTTTGAAGCCGCGCCGATCAACATAGCCTGGAAAGCAGTAGAAAGAATTCCAGATTATAGTTCGCGAGAAAACGTCGTTGCAGAAAATCGTGTGTCACACTGTGGACCATCTGCAGTACATAGGTAGCCAATCGGGAGTGCCGGTTAAAAACAGAGTAGCAAGCTTACTCGATCACACTCCACAAGCCTATCCTTAACTTGATAAACGTATTCGCAAGAACAACTTCGGTATAGAAAATTATTATATTTGCAAATTATGAAGATGTGAGGTGCACGATGCGCTCCCCAATAACAGAAATTGAACAGAATTGAAGCCCGATCTCCCTCGTGACAGGCTTGGAAATCGCATGTCGCTTGGAAGATAGCAAATATACAAATTAGATAGGTTCAAAGTTTTGCTTCCCACTTACACAAATTAATTTCTGCAAAGTCTCAATCTTCCAGTCTTTTAAATAAACTGTAATCAAAAGTGCTACACGTCGGGGAATAGAACCCCGGTCTCCCGCGTGACAGGCGGGGATACTCACCACTATACTAACGAGGACTGCGGCGAAGAATGGATTGTCCTTGAATACTTGCTGCGCACGATCACGACAAATCGATATATCGCCCGCGGCGGAATTTCGCACCAAGTGAATGATTAACCAGACGAGTTTGATTCCAGACTAACGCAATGCAGGAATATGACACGGATGAATGCATTCTTAATGGAATGACAATTTCTCTCACAAGATGCCGTAAGAGGTCAGTATGCATGTCGACAAGCTTCGAGCATCAGAGGGGTAGGAACGCCGCTCAAATTTTGGATTTTATTTTAAAATTTCGATGTATTTCGCTTGATTTTCGCCTGCTTTCCGCGCAGCCGCTTCTTTCTTCTAGGGTAAAAGAGATATTGATTTTATAGCATTTTTGGCGTAAACAGAAACGCCCCCCATCGGGGAATTGAATCCCGGTTTCCCGCGTGACAGACGGGAATACTCACCACTATACTAAAGAGGAAAGCGGCGGGTCGTCTTTATCTTTAAATACTTGATTAACACAATGGCTGAAAATCAATAAATAGTCCTCGGGCAAATTTTCATAACGGAGTGAATCGTTAGTCCAATAACAGATTACTCCCGTAGTCGAGCATTGGTGGTTCAGTGGTAGAATTCTCGCCTGCCACGCGGGAGGCGAGAACATACACAAACAAACATATACAATTAGTGGGACAGGACTTCATTTTCATCTTGATGGAGAAAAAGCCGAGAAAGCTTCTTTATACAGTTAAGCACGTCCTCATGTTCATTATTTTTGTTATAAAAATTCAGAAAAGAAATTCCCAGAATCAACTAACCGCTACTACGAGAAGATGATTTCATTATCGTCCGGACAGATACCACTAATTGACCCTAGTGGTTGAGTCCCGTTTCGGGATGTTTTACAGCTTAGAGTGCAATTGCTGGTACTACATCCTGGGGAGGAAAAAACAATATGAAGCTATACTACAAAACTATAATAAATTGCATTGACTGGTATCTGCCCTGGGATATAGTGAAACCTTGATATAGCGGATGAGTGGGTTTGAGGATCGCAAACACACGTCTGTGCGTGCCTGGAGACTCAATAAGGCGACGTCGTAAAGCTACCCTCCGTTTATCTCCGTTTATCTGAACTCTAATCGGTTGATTAAATACTATTTATGTGTTTATCTTTGTTTAATTATTGCATGATATTGATACTGCGATTGATTTGACTGTTGAAATTATATAAATGCAAAATTTGTTTGTTTCACCCAGACTAGATTTTGACCTTCGCTGAATTGCACATTCTGTCTTATGTAACGTCTGTGACCAACTGTCAAGTCGACTCGAGAACAAGTAAATAATAGAAAGTTTTCAACTCTGAGAAATGTCCGATTTGACATAAAAAATGATTTCCTTTACGCATTCCATTGAGTATATACATAACGTTAATATTACCTCACGCGATCAGTCGTATTAAAAGAACGTTTGGTCTGATTCATGTCTGGAGCAGGCGCGAACCGCTACACTGGGATTTTCTCTTTTACTGGAAAAAGTTGATACTCTGCCCCACCTATAACGAGAAAATGTATTTTCTCCCTCTGGAAGTTTTTTGTGTCCTTACCCGGTCGGAAATTCCCTTTTGTAATATTAAGGTAATTTATATTTGTAATAAGTAATATTTTGTCAAGCCCACAATAAACGCCGGTGCGGATCTCTCCCGGCCAGTCAATCATAAAATATTAAACGGGCCGATGCCGTGCACGTGCTAACTTAGCGCGCCAACAGGGTGAAATCATTGCGAAAGAAAGATCGCGCGTCGTAGACGCACGCAAGTATTGCCCGGTTAGCTCAATCAGTAAAGCATTGGGAATACGCTTCGAGCCAACTAGGGTTACAGTCCAGACTTCTTTAGCCCAACAAACCATATGCGTCACGTGATGTTGACGCGGCATCAACATCCAAAACCTTCTTCTCAAAACGTCTGAACAATATATAGAGCAACATAATGAACTATACGTGTTATCACTTTCCACCTAACGGAGATTATCATTGGCTGATCTTACTACCTAGTGTAATATCCGGCAACCTTTTTTGGCGCTTTAAGGCAATCGGACAACTGCCCGTAACGAGTCCAAATCGGCCTAGCTATCCGTAACAGATTCTAAAATTTCGATGTATTTCGCCAGATTTTGGCGCAACCGCTTCTTTCTTACGATACTGATTTGTTTTTAAAATCGGTTAATTCTCAGAAGAATGAGATAGTGCTATTTTCAATTGTTTTCGGCACATAACTTTTTGTAGGGTAAA
Source organism: Styela plicata (assembly GCA_963675895.2). NCBI lineage: Eukaryota > Metazoa > Chordata > Ascidiacea > Stolidobranchia > Styelidae > Styela > Styela plicata. The sequence goes on from OZ023138.1 coordinate 28,917,582, forward strand.
AGAAACAATACTGATTTTATAGTATTCTTTGGCGTAAACAAAAACGCTCGCCTTCCAGGAATTGAACCCCGGACTCGCGCGTGACAGGCGGGGATAATCAACACTATACTAACGAGGAAAGGGTTGGGCGCGGTTTATCTCTAAATACTTGATTAACACAATGGTGGAAAACCAATATATAGTCCTCGGGCGAATTTTCATATCGGAGTTACGTAGGTTACGAACTCTTTTCTTGGTTTTCATTCTGTAGCAAAATTGCATTGGCCGGAAATCGAACCCGGGCCTCCCGCGTGGCAGGGGAGAATTCTACCACTGAACCACCAATGCTCGACGAAACGGTTCGTCTGTTAATTGCCTAACCATTAACTCCGGAATGAAAATTCGCCGGTTGCGCGGAAATCTGGCGAAATACATCGAAATTTTAGAATCTGTTACGGAAAGCTAGGCCGATTTGGACTCGGTACGGGCAGTTGTCCGATTGCCTTAAAGCGCCAAAAAGGGTTACCGGATATTACACCAGGTAGTAAGATCAGCCAACGATAATCTCCGTTAGGTGGAAAGTGATAACACGTATAGTTCATTATGTTGCTCTATATATTGTTCAGACGTTTTGAGAAGAAGGTTTTGGATGTTGATGCCGCGTCAACATCACGTGACGCATATGGTTTGTTGGGCTAAAGAAGTCTGGAATGTAACCTAAGTTGGCCAAGTGGGCTAATTAGCTCGAAGCGTATTCACAATGCTTTACTGATTGAGCTAACCGGGTAATACTTGCGTGCGTGTACGACGCGCGATCTTTCTTTCGCAATGATTTCACCTTGTTGGCGCGCTAAGTTAGCACGTGCACGGCATCGGCCCGTTTAATATTTTATGATTGGACTGGCCGGGAGAGATCCGCACCGGCGTTTATTGTGGGCTTGACAAAATATTACTTATTACAAATATAAATTACCTTAACATTACAAAAGGGAATTTCCGACCGGGTACGGACACAAAAAACTTCCAGAGGGAGAAAATACATTATCTCGTTATAGGTAGGGCAGAGTATCAACTTTTTCCAGTAAAAGAGAAAATCCCAGTGTTGCGGTTCGCGCTTGCTCCAGACATGAATCAGACCAAACGTTCTTTTAATACGCCTGATCGCGCGAGGAAATATTAATGTTATGTATACTCTCAATGAAATGAGTCTTAACGTCCTGTAAAGGAAATCATTTTTATGTCAAATCGGACATTTCTCAGCGTTAAAAACGTTTTATTTTTCACTTGTTCTCGAGTCGATTTGACAGTTGGTCACAGACATAAGACAGAATGTGCAATTCAGCGAAGGTCAAAATCTAGTCTGGTCCGAACAAAGAAATCTTGCATTTATATAATTTCAACAGTCGAATCAAAGTATCAATATCATGCAATAAATATACAAAGATAAACACATAAATAGTATTTAATCAAACGATGAGAGTTCAGATAAACGGAGATAAACGGAGGGTAGCTTTACGACGTCGCTTTATTGAGTCTCCAGGCACGCACGGTTTGCGATCCTCAAACCCACTCGTCCGCTATATCAAGGTTTCACTATATCCCAGGGCAGATACCAGTCACTGCAATTTATTATAGTTTTGTAGTATAGCTGTAGCCGGTTCAACATTTTGTATTTTTCCTTCCCAGGATGTAATACCAGCAATTGCACTCTAAGCTGTTAAACATCTCGAAGCGGGACTCAACCACTAGGGTGCAATCAGCGGTATCTTTCCGGACGATAATGAAATCATCTTCTCGTAGTAGCGGTTAGTTGATTCTGGGAATTTCTTTTCTGAATTTTGATACCAAAAATAATGAACTTGAGGTGGTGCTTAACTGTATAAAGAAGCTTTCTCGGCTTTTTTCTCCATGAAGATGAAAATAAAGTCATGTCCCACTAATTGTATATGTTTGTTTAATATAAAATAACATTTCCAATATCCATGTCTATCTTGCCAGAATGCTCATATCCTCAGAATTTGCACATTTATTAAATTTTTTATATCGAAGTTGTTTGTGCGAATGAGATTATCACGTTAGAGATAGACCTATAGAGTTTGTTCGAGAAAGTTTTACACTCAGTTTTTAATCGGCCCTCGCGATTGGCTACCTATGTACTGCAAATGTTTCACGGTTTGACACACGTTTTTCTGTCCGGACGTTTTCTAGCGAACTTTTGTAATCGGGAATTCTTTCTACTGCTTTCCAAACTATGCTGATCTGCGCGGCTTCAAACTCAACAACTATTATCTTTCATTCAGTGATGAATTCCTCAGTCTCCTACACCTACGTAGGTTTCGAATTCTTGTCGTGGTTTTCATTCTGTTGCAAAATTGCATTGGCCGGGAATCGAACCCGGGCCTCCCGCGTGGCAGGCGAGAATTCTGCCACTGAACCACCAATGCCCGTCGAATCTCGTGATTAGGTATTGGGCTAAGGGCTCACTCCGATATGAAAATTCGCCCGAGGACTATTCATTGATTTTCCGCCATTGTGTTAACCAAGTATTTAAAGATAAAGTGTGCCCACCGCTTTCCTCGTTAGTATAATGGTGAGTATCCCCGCCTGTCCCGTGGGAGACCGGGCTTTAATTCCCCGACGGGGAGCGTTTTTGCTTACGCCAAAAATTACTACAAAATCAATATTGTCTCTTTAACCCTACAAAAAAGCGGTTGCGCGGAAATTTGGCCATAACACAATTGCGACCTAGTTTTCCGTAACAGGCTGTGTATTTCGGATTTATTACTGCGTATCGCGGTCAACCATCGAAGTTAAACATTTTGCAATATTTCTGACTACTTCCCGATCGTCGAGATTTAACTCTCTCATAACAAAATCACTGAGTCCGGATTCGAGTGAAAAATTGCATTGACCGGAAATTGAATCCGGGCCTCTCCCGTGGCAGGTGAGAATTTCACCGCTGATCCAACAATGCTCTTTGTGACATTGCATATATCGGGGTAATAATTTACTTCTGTACGAAATTTCATCCGGTGGCATATCAACATTATGTGCCTCCCAGTTTAATCTGAAAACCGAAAACTTATCTTTTTAAGCAGCATTAAGCTAACTCTTCTTGACTCCAAATTTGCCTTTAGAATATTTTCTTGGCTTTGAAATATGGAACAATAAAGCATATATTTAAAACATACACGATGTAAAGCAACGCCCGATTTGCGACCAGCAAAGACAAAGATCTGAACATACATGCCGCCTGGAAGATAGCAAATATACAAATTAGAGAGGTTCAAAGTCTTGCTTCACAAAAATATCATGTTCTCATTCCACAGAAATATAAGTTTTTGTTAGAACATAGTCTACTTCTTCAGGCAAGATTAAAAGTGCTTGCTTCACACTTACACAAATTTATTTCTGTGACGTTTCAAACTTCCAATCTTTTAAATAAACTGTAATCAGAAGCGCTCCCTGTCGGGGAATTGTACCCCGGTCTCCCGCGTGACAGGCGGGGATACTCACGACTATACTAACGAGGACTGCGGCGAAGAGCGGATAGTCCTTGAATATTTGATGCGCACGATATCGACAAATCAATATATCGCCCGTGGCGGAAGTTCGAACCAACTGATTAGTTAACCCGAAGTTCTACCTTTTCGAGCGTTAATGTTTGGGCCGAGTTTGATTCTAGACCAATGCAATGTAGCAATATGACACGGATGAATACATTCTTCGTGGAATGACAATTTCTCTCCCAAGATTCGGAAAGAGGTCAGGATGCATGTCGACAAGCTTTGAGCATAAGAGGGGCAGAAACGCCGCTCAAATTTTGGATTTTATTCTAAAATTTCGATGTAATTGTTCAAATTTTCGCCCGCTTTCCGCGCAACCGCTTTTTTGTAGGGTAAAAGAAACAATATTGATTTTGTAGTATTTTTTGGCCTAAACAAAAACGCTCCCCGTCGAGGAATTGAACCCCGGTCTCCCGCGTGACAGGCGGGGATACCCACCACTATACTAACGAGGACGAGGTAAGGCGGTGGGCACGGTTTATCTTTAAATACTTGATTCACACAATTACGGAAAATCAATAAATATCGGAGTTAATGGTTAGCCAAATAACAAACAAGTAACTTAGACGAGCATTGGTGGTTCAGTGGTAGAATTCTCGCCTGCCGCGCGGGAGGCCCGGGTTCGATTCCCGGCCAATGCAATTTTGCAACAGAACGAAAACCAAGAAAAGAGTTCGTAACCCACGTAGGTGTGGGAGAGTGAGGAATGTTCATCACTGAAAGATACTATTTGTTGAGTTTGAAGCCGCGCCGATCAACATAGTCTGGAAAGCAGTAGAAAGAATTCCAGATTATAGTTTGCGAGGAAACGTCGTTGCAGAAAATCGTTTGTCACACTGTGGAATAATATATAGAGCATCATAAAGAACTATACGTGTTACCACTTCCCACCTATCAGATGCTATACTTGGATGATCTTACTGCCTGATGTAATATCCGATAACTTTTTATGTTGTTGCGCTTCACGACAATCGTACATCTGCCCGTAGCGAGTACAAATCGTGCAATGACTCTCTCAGGGCCGATGCCGTCCATGTGCTAAGCACGCTAACACGAAAAAGCACAAAACAATCATTACGAATGATAGATCGGGGAATTGAACCCCGGTCTCCCGCGTGACAGGCGGGAATACTCACCACTATACTAACGAGGACTGCGGCGGATCTCCTTCATCTTTAAATACTTGATTCACACAATGGCGGATTGGCCTGATATATAAATTCCAAAATCTCCTAGTGGCCATGATTTTTGACCATGGTTGCTACATATTTATTACTTTTTTAATATTTATTGTTGAAATAAGTTGTTTTCTGGTTGATGAATATTACTTAACTCTCCCGCTTACTTATCTCCATTCCTTTACAACAGGTTAATAGGTCATATTGAAACGGAACTTTTATATTCGCTGATTTCTTTATCGAGAATGGGCGGGCGATGTGAAGCAGCGCAGCAGCGCCCGATGCCCGAACGGTAAGGACATAGATCTGGACGAACAAAGGCGCTTTGAAGATAGAAAATTTACTATTCTTTAAATAAACTGTAATCAAAGGCGCTCTCCGTCGGGGAATTGGACCCCGGTCTCCCGCGTGACAGGCGGGGATACTCACCACAATACTAACGAGGACTGCGGCGAAGAAGGGATTGTCCTTAAATACTCGATGCGCACGATGACGAAAAATCCATATATGGCCCGCGGCGGAATTTCGCACCAAGTGAGTAATTAACCCGACGTTCTACCTTTTCGGCCGTTAGTGTTTGGGCCGAGTTTGATTCTAGACCAATGCAATTTAGCAATATGACACGGATGAATACATTTTTAATGGAATGACAATTTCTCCCATAAGACGCGGAAAAGGTCTGGATGCATGCCGACAAGTTTTGTGCATCAGAAGGGTAGAAATACCGCTTAAATTTTTATTTTTATTCTAATATCCCATATAATTGCCTTCCGCGCAACCCTTTCTTTTTACGATATTGATTTTCTGTTGAAAACGGAAAATTCTCGAAAGAAATAGATCATGATATCTTTAAGCGTTTTCAACACAAGAGACAATGTTCATTTTGCATCGTAAACAAAAACGCTCCCCGTCGGGGAATTGAACCCCGGTCTCCCGCGTGACAGGCGGGGATACTCACCACTATACTAACGAGGAAAGCGAGCGGGGCTCCGCTTTATTTTTATATACTTTATACACTAATGGGGGCAAATCAATAAAGTCACCTCGGGCGAGTTTTTATATCGGAGTGAATAGTTATCCCAATAACAGTCAACACGTCAACGAGCATTGGTGGTTCAGTGGTAGAAGTCTCCCCTGCCACGCGGGAGGCCCGGGTTCGTTTCCCGGCCAATGCAATTTTGCGCGGATCGAAAACGAAGAAAAAAAGTTCGTAACGAAATAGAATTCTGGGATGCTATATTGAACTACTGCTAGAATAGAATTTCGTTTTCATCCAACGGGAGAGAAAAGCCGATAATACGGATAAATATATGATATCGGATAAATATTAGCGAAAAAACATGCCTGTATAATAAGGATACACAATAAACGCCCGTGAGGATCTGCCCTGGGCAGTCGATCAAGAATTAGTTGTACGAACCGATGCCGTGCACGGGCTGGCTAAGCGCGCCAACACGGAGCAATCATTACCGAACAAAAATCGGCGTTCGAGACGCACACAAGTGTTACCCGGTAGGTTACCCTTAGGTTACAGTCCAAGTTTTTTCAACCCAACAAACTGTAAGCATCACGGGATGTTGACGCGGCATCAACATCCAAAACTTTCTTCTCAAAATGTCTATAATATCGTCACAACGTAGAATATTATATAGAGCAACATAAAGAACTATACGTGTTATCACTTCCCACCAAACAGATGCTATACTTGGATGATCTTACTGCCTGGTGTAATAACCGGTAACTTATTTTTTGGCGCTCCAAGGCAATCGGACATCTGCCCGTAACGAGTACAAATCGAGCACTGACCCTCCACGGGCCCATGCCGTCCATATGCTAGGCCCGCCAGTAATAAAAAGCACAAAACGTATAAACGAATCAATCATTACTGAAGATAGATCGCGCGTTGGCGACGCAAACGATTATTACCAATCCAATTACCAATCTGGCTCGAGTGCCAGATGAGAATGTAAACAAACCATAACACAAATGTTGCCTTGCTTGACGTAATCAAGCAAAGCGTAAAAACTTTGTGCAATTGCTAAAACTAAATGCCCGTATTCCAACCTCTGAAGAACTCATACCTCAGGATTGTGTAAAAGATGAGATAACACGGTAACAGGCTGTGTATTCCGGTCAACCATCGAGGTTAAGCATATTGGAATATTTCGGACTACTTTCCGCTTCGTTGAGATTTTGCTCACTCATGATAGAATCATCGAGTCCGGATTTGGGGGAAAAATTGCGCTGGCCGGGAATCGAACCTGGGCCTCCCACGTGGCAGACGAGAATTTACCGCTGATCCAACAATGCTCTGCGTGACGTTGCATCTATCGGGTTGATAGTTTACTTTTGTACGAAATTTCTTCCCCGGGCATATCGCCATTATGTGTGACAATTATTTAACAATATCACTTTCGCGCCGCAGTCCTCGTAGTGATGGCTGACTTCGATGGCCGAGATGGTAGTGTCACCGCCTCCAAGTTTATACCGAGAACTTATGTATTTATTATCTTTTTTTAATATTTATTGTTGAAATAAGTTGTTTTCTGGTTGATGAATAATACTTAACTCTCCCGCTTACTTATCTCCATTCATTTACAACAGGTTAATAGGTCATATTGAAAAGGAACTTTTATATTCGCTGATTTCTTTATCGAGAGTGGGCTGGCGATGTGAAGCAGCGCCCGATGCCCAACCGGTAAGGACATAGATCTGAACGAACACAGGCGCTTGGAAGATAGCAAATATACCATTCTTTTAAATGAACTGTAAGCAAAAGCGCTCCCCGTCGGGGAATTGAACCCCGTTCTCCCGCGTGACAGACGGGGATTCTCGCCACTATACTAACGAGGACTACGGCGGGGAATGGATTGTCCTTAAATACTTAATGCACACGATGACGACAAATCAATGTATTGTCCGCGACGGAATTTCGAACCAACTGAATAATTAAACCGACGCTCTACCTTTTCGGGCGTTGTTGTTTCGGTTCGGGTTTGATTCTCTAGAGTAGACCAATGCAATGTTGCAATATGACACCGATGAATACATTTTTTATGGAATGACAATTTCTCTCACAAGATGCGGGAAGAGGTCAGGATGCATGTCGACAAGCTTCAAGCATCAGAGGGGTAGGAACGCCTCTCAAACTTTGGATTCGATTCTGAAATTTCGATGTATTTCACCAAATTTTCGCCTGCTTTCCGCGCAACCGCTTCTTTCTTACGATACTATTTTGCTGTTAAAATCGATTAATTATCAGAAGAATGAGATCGTGATAAGTAAAAGAAACAATACTGATTTTGTAGTATTCTTTGGCGTTAACAAAAAAGCTCCCCGTCGGGGAATTGAACCCCGGTCTCCCGCGTGAGAGGCGGGGATACTCACCACTATACTAACGAGGACGAGGTAAGCGGTGGGCACGGTTTACCTTTAAATACTTGATTCACACAATGGCGGGAAATCAATAAATAGTCCTCGCGGGGAATTTTCACATCGGAGGTAATGGTTAGGCAAATAACAGACGTGGTATCTTGTCGAGCATTGGTGGTTCAGTGGTAGAATTCTCGCCTGCCACGCGGGAGGCCCGGGTTCGATTCCCGGCCAATGCAATTTTGTAACATAATGAAAACCAAAATAATCTTCGTAACCTACATACGTGTAAGAGACTCAGGAATGTTCATCACTGAAAGATACTATTTGTTGAGTTTAAGGCCGCGCAAATCAAAATAGCCTGGAAAGCAGTAGAAAGAATTCCAGATTATAGTTGGCGAGGAAACGTCGTTGCAGAAAATCGTGCGTCACACTTTGGAACCTCCGCAGTAAATAGGTAGCCCATCGCGAGTGCCGGTTAAAAACTGAGCGTAAATCTTTCTGATCAAACTATAAACTATCTTTAACCTTATAATTTCATTCGCACAAACTCGATATAAAAAAATTATTAAATGTTCAAATTCTGAAGATGTCAGTATTCTGGCAAGATAGACATGAATATTGAAAATTTATTTTATATTAAACGAACATAAAAAAATAGTGGGACAGGACTTTATTTTCATCTTGTGAGAGAGGAAGGCTGAGAATACAGATAAATCATATGGCGACCCACTACCTAATATGCCTTTTTCATGGAAATCCCCAAAACCAATTACCGCTAACCAAGTCCAGCAGTAATAATTCCAAGTTGTTAGTGAAATTAAATGACTACCGAAGTGGGTAGTAGAACGAAGTAGGTATCCTAGTGGATAGTTGGCCTAGTGGCCCAAGTGGAAATCGGGAAGTGGGTAGTGGGAAGTGGGTTTCCCAAAATTGAACAACCGAGAATCGATTAGATAAAGTTCTAACTATCCAAATATTAATTTAAGTAAAGTGTTTCCAGAAAGTCTAACCAGTAAATATTAATAACATTCTAACCTGAAAACACTATAAAAAAGTATCCAACCGATAACAAATTCCTAACTAACAAGAAGTCGCGCTCATTAACACTGAATAAGGGCGAAACCTGTCTCACAATACAAAATCAAAACGCAAGTTGATAAAAAAGCGCTTCCAGAATCGACACAGATGCGCTTTGCTGGTAACTTGTCTGAACATGCCCAGGAACATCAATATGACGTCACACACGCTGTTGCTCATGAACAAGGCTGGTAGTACGGTACGGTACGGTACGAAGTTCGGTACGGTACGATTGAATTTTCCGGTACGATAGTACGATAAGATTCATTTTTCAATTTTCGTACTTGGTACGGTACGGTACGAAGTTCGGTATTTATTTCGTACCGTACCGTACTCTTTTTCGTACCTTCGCATTACACTTAATGAATGAATTCGAAAAAATAATTTCATTTAACATCTATGCCGTTTCATAACGGGGCGCTGATAATATAAATTGTGTCTATCAAAGAATTTTTAAACAAAAGGGCAATTTTAAAATGATTAAAAGCGGCGCAGGTATTGGTAATAAAAATGCAACTGATTCACTTGAGCTGATCAGATGAGCTATGCCGTATATCGGTTTTACTGCAGTGGGGCAAAACTTTGTGATTGTGTGGAAATACATATAGGCCGCTGATTTATGACGTCTTAATCTGAATGCATTTTTCTGTAATAACAAGAGTTGTGATAGCCCAATTAAAATCGTCAAGATAAGCAGCATTCGTAATACTAAAAATCACGGTGTTATCACTGTGCCCGAATATACCAACTACAATGGCGGATACGGAAAAAAATTGTGGGGGTAGTCACACATGCAATCGCAGGCTTTCAAATTTACAAAAAGATTAGGGTGCCGGAAGCGCGCAAACTTTTATTGAGAACGAAACAAAAATACATGTTTTTAGAGTGAAATAAACATTACCAGACCGGAAAATGTATCTGAGCGCCGGAAGCCCGCTGAAATTTTTGTAAAAATTGAATAAAAATTTTTACTTCAAAGGCTCAATGCTACGAAATATACAAAATTAATCAGGGAATATTGCGCAACGCAGGCGCGCGAAAATTTTATGAAAATTAAAAACTCTCTCCCCTTGACCAACTATGCAACTAAGCTTACCAGTAACCACCGCTATTACGGTTTGTTTGTACTTTGACACGCAGAAGTATATTATCGGAGCAGAAACATCATAATATAAAGATATATTTAGGCTGTTTTAAGTTGAATGTTACCTGATGCTCATCTTAAATAGAAGATATATTTTGTAAAAAAACAGTCAAGTCACAATATGGCATGTCGGGAATACGTCTGTCTGGTATGAAAAAATAAATAGCATTATTCAGTTATGTGGAGAGAACGTAAATTGCACCAGAAATACCAGATGCACAATGATAATGTTCGAATTTCTTGTGACGACACAATGCCAGATTTTTTCGCGAAACTGTGCTCATCCTACCACCATTTATCACCACCGGTCTACCATTCTCATATTATACGCATTGTGAACAATGATATTGGGGTGACATAAGCTCAATTACGCGCATGTTTTACTGTCCGGGATTTTAAACCAGATATCATAAACTGCATCGCTTTGATGTAAGATGCTGGTGACGTTTCTTGCGGTGGCCAGATCTTACAAATAAAGCTGATTTGGACATTGGTAGTTGGTACGGTACGAACTTGCTGCCCAGCGAATCGTACCTGTTTTCGTACTGGTACGAAATTTAGTACGATAAATGAAAAATATTAATCGAACTTAATTTCGTACTGGTACGAAGTTCGGCACGATGTACGAAAAAAATAATATCGTACGGTACGGTACGGAAAATTTTCGAAAGGTACGGTACGAAGTTCGGTACCAAATTATTTTGATGGTTCGAAGTGCGATAAAATATTTCGTAGCGTACTGCCAGCCTTGCTCATGAATGGACTTCGCGTAGTAAACAAAATGAACAATAACAAACACTCCGTAACACTTTGAAAATTTTCATTTTTAGTGACAAAATGCAATCGATTTTGGTTAAACTTGGCCAAAATCGATTATATTTTGTCGTTCAAATATGAAAATTGCTGCTTTTAGACATGGAGTGTGAATTGAATATGTACTATAAAGTATAAATTCCTTGATTTTCACAATGGAGACAAGTTGTAATTGTAAAAATGGGATATTTGGGCCGATGCATTCCATGGGCTAGCTATGCACGCTACAAAGCACAAAATGTATAAACAAAACAAACATTACGGATGATAGATCGTACGTCGGCAACGCACACGATTATTACCGATCCGGCACTGGTGCCGAATGAGAGCGAAACAAACCATGACGCAGACATGGCCTTGCTTGACGTAACTGACGATGTATTCCGGTATTATGGCTGCGTATCCCGCAGTGGGGAGTATTCCCGCCTGTCACGCCTTCGATGGCCGAGATGGCCTCATCGCCGCCCCCCAGTTTATACCGAAAACTTGTTTGATCACAGCCTTTCCGAGCGTTAATGTTTTGGTTCGAGTTTGATTCAAGGCCAATGCAATGTAGCAATATCACCATGGATGAATACATTTTTAATTGAACGACAATTTCTTTCACAAGATGTAGAAAGAGGTCAGTATGCATGCCGACAAGCTTTGAGCAACAGGGGGTAGGAGCGCCGCTCAAATTTTGGATTCGATTCTGAAATTTCGATGTAATTCGCCAGATTTTCGCCTGCTTTCCCCGCAACCGCTTCTTTCTTACGATACTGATTTGCTGTTAATTAAGAATGAGATTGTGATATTTTCAATTGTCTTCAGCACATTACTTTTTGTAGGGTAAAAGAAACAATACTGATTTTTTTAGTATTCTTTGGCGTAAACAAAAGCGCTCCCCGTCGGGGAATTGAACCCCGGTCTCCCGCGTGACAGGCGGGGATACTCACCACTATACTAACGAGGAAGAGCTGACGGTCGCCACGTCGTCGAGCATTGGTGGTTCAGTGGTAGAATTCTCGCCTGCCACGCGGGAGGCCCGGGTTCGATTCCAGGCCAGTGCAACTTTGCACAGATCGAAAATCAAGCAAAATGTTCTTAACGAAATAGAATTCTGGGATGCGAACTAGAACTACTGGTAGGATAGAACTCGATTTTCCTCCAACGGGAGAGAAAAGCTGATAATACGGATAAATATTTGCAATAAAACATGCCTGTATGATAAAAATCAAGAATTACAAAAACATCCACTCGAGGACAAGTGAATGATAGAATGTTTTCAACGTTGAGATATGCCTGATTTTATATAAAAATGATTTCCTTTACAAGAAGTTAAAACGCATTTCATTGAAAGTATACATAACATTAATATTTCCACGCGCGATCAGGCGTACTAAAATAACGCTTGGTTCGATTTCGAATGCAGCAAGCGCGAACCGCTAAGCTTGACTTTTCTTTTATGCTGGAGAAAGATTGTATTTTGCCCCATCAGGCTAGAGTCGCAATTAACGCGGGTGAGGATCTGACCTGGGCAGTCAATCAAGAATTAGTTATACGAGCCGATGCTGTGCACGTGTCAGCTAATCCCGTCAACACGGAACAATCATCACGAAAGAAAGATCGCGAGTCAGGGACGCACACAAGTATTACCCGGTAGGCAATTACCCCATGCGGACAGCTTGGGTTACAGTCCAGCCTTTTTTAATCCAACCTATTTTTGAAATCCTGTTTTAAAATCAATCCGGATTCGAGTGAAAAATTGCATTAGCCGCGAAACCAATCTGAGCCTCCCGCTTGGCATGCGAGAATTCGAACGCTGATCCAACAATCCTCTGCGGGATGTTGTTTCTATCGGGTTAATAATTGACGTCTGCAAGAAATTTCTTCCGCGGGCATAATAGCAATTATGTGTCATAAGCTTTAAAAAACTCAATGGCGGCAAATCAATAAATGGGCCGCGGGGCGAATTCTCATATCAGAGTGTAGGATTAGCTCATTAACAGAAGCCGCGCCTCGACGAGCATTGGTGGTTCAGTGGTAGAATTCTCGCCTGCCACGCGGGAGGCCCGGGTTCGATTCCCGGCCGATGCAATTTTGCAACAGAATGAAAACCAAAGAAAAAGTTCGCAACGAAATTGAATTCTGGGACGCGAACTTGAACTACTGGTAGGAATGCGGCAGCAGAGTTACAGTCTTTGGCGGCAGAAGATATTGAAGTCTGAAGGAAAATCAACATTCTGGGAGAAAAATAAACAAGAGTAAACGAGAAAACCACGTAACCATATGGCGAAACACGACTTCCTGTGCAGACAACAGTTCCGAATCCGGGTGAAGCTTTTTTTTCCGACTTTAAACTCAAACTGCTACACTTCGCTTTTCTTTTATGCTGGAGGAAGATGATACTCTGCTCTATCACAAGATATTGCATTTTCGTCTTCTGAAAGTTATCTTATGTCCCTACCCGATCAGGAGTTATATTTTGTCGCCAGTGCGGTTCTGCCCTGGGAAGTCCATCCAAAATTATATATACGACCCGATGCCGTGCACGTGCTAGCTAAGCGCGCCAACACGGAGCAATCATAACCGAACAAAAATTGCGCGTTGGAGACACACACAAGTATTACCCGGTAGGTATTGCCCAGTTAGCTCAATCAGTAAAGTGTTGGGAATGCGCTTCGAGCTAATTAACCCACTTGGCCGGCTCAGGTTACAGTCCAAACTCAACAAACTATAAGCGTCACGTGATGTTGACACGGCATCAACATCCAAAACTTTCTTCTCAGAACGTCTTTATTATCCTCACAATGTACAATATTATATAGAGCTGCATAAAAAAACTATGTCTTATCACTTTCCACCTAACAGAGTCCGTACATGGCTGATTTTACTGCTTGGTGTAATATCCGTTAGCTTTTTTTTTGGCGTTTCAAGGCAATCGGACATCTGCCCGTTACGAGTAAAAATCGAATACTGATTCTCTGCGAACCGATGCCGTCCATGTGCTAAGCACGCTAACATTGAAAGGCACAAAACGTATAAACAAAACAATCATTACGGATGATAGATCGGGCGTTGCCGGCGCACACGATTATTACCAATCCGGCACTAGTGCCAAATGAGACAGCGTAAACAAGCCAAAACACAAAGAGTCCGGGGTTCAAATCCCCGACATGGTTCGCTTTTGCTGACTTCACTCGGTCAATACGTTTCTTTCCTTGAAAACCATATATATATATTTAATTGCAATAACACTAACAACGCTTCTTGTGTCTGAAATCTTGCCTCTAGAATATTTTCGTGGTTTTTAAATATGAAACAATGAAATATATAATTTAAACAATTTGCGGTATTCTATCTCCGTTCCTTTACAACAGTTTTAATAGATCATATTGAAACGGAAGTATTATATTGGATGATTCTTTATCGAAAGTGGGCTGCTGATGTAAAGCAGCGCACGATGCGCGGCAAGTAAAGACATAGATCAGAACTAACATGCCGCTGGAAAGATTGCAAATACACCTTTCTTTTAAATAAACCGTAAACAAAAGCGCTCCCCGTCGGGGAATTGAACCCCGGTTTCCCGCGTGACAGGCGGGGATATTCGGGGCGGTTTATCTTTAAATACTTGATTCACACAATTGCGGAAAATCAATAAATAGTGCTCGGGGGGATGATTATACCGGAGTTAATGGTTAGGCAAATAACATACGGATTACTTTGTCGAGCATTGGTGGTTCAGTGCTAGAATTCTCGCCTGCCACGCGGGAGGCCCGAGTTCGATTCCCGGCCAATGCAATTTTGCAACAGAATGAAAACCAAGAAAAAAGTTCGTAACAAAATTAAATTCTGGGATGCGAACTTGAACTACTGGTAGGAATGCGGCAGCAGTGTTTCAGTCTTTGGCGGCAGAAGATATTGAAGTCTGAAGGGAAATCAACATTCTGGACGTACAGTCCAAGTTTTTTCAACCCAACAAACTTTAAGCGTCACGGGATCTTGACGCCGCATGAACATCCGAAACTTTCCCCTCAAAATGTCTTTAATATCCTCACGATGTAGAACAATATATAGAGCAACATAAAGAACTATACGTGTTTTCACTTCCCACTTAACAGATGCTAGACTTGGCTGATCTTGCTGCCTGGTGTAATAACCGGTAACTTATTTTTTGGCGCTCCAAGGCAATCGGACATCTGCCCGCATCGAGTACAAATCGAGCACTGACTCTCCACGGGCCGATGCCGTCTATATGCTAAGCCCGCCAGCACTAAAAAGCACAAAACGTATAAACGAAACAATCATTAAAGATGATAGATCGCGCGTCGGCGACGCAAACGATTATTACCAATCCGGCTCTAGTGCCAGATGAGAATGTAAACAAACCATAACACAAATGTTGCCTTGCTTGACGTAATCAAGCAAAGCGTAAAAACTTTGGGCAATTGCTAAAACTAAATGCCTGTATTCCAACCTCTGAAGACCTCATACCTAACTTTAAGCGTCACGGGATGTTGACGCCGCATGAACATCCGAAACTTTCCCCTCAAAATGTCTTTATTATCCTCACGATGTAGAACAATATATAGAGCAACATAAAGAACTATACGTGTTTTCACTTCCCACTTAACAGATGCTAGACTTGGCTGATCTTGCTGCCTGGTGTAATAACCGGTAACTTATTTTTTGGCGCTCCAAGGCAATCGGACATCTGCCCGCATCGAGTACAAATCGAGCACTGACTCTCCACGGGCCGATGCCGTCTATATGCTAAGCCCGCCAGCACTAAAAAGCACAAAACGTATAAACGAAACAATCATTAAGGATGATAGATCGCGCGTCGGCGACGCAAACGATTATTACCAATCCGGCTCTAGTGCCAGATGAGAATGTAAACAAACCATAACACAAATGTTGCCTTGCTTGACGTAATCAAGCAAAGCGTAAAAACTTTGGGCAATTGCTAAAACTAAATGCCTGTATTCCAACCTCTGAAGACCTCATACCTCGGGATTGTGTAAAAGAGGAGATAACACGTTAACAGGCTGTGTATCCCGGTCAACCATCGAGGTTAAACATATTGCAATATTTCGGATTACGTCCCGCTTCGTTGAGATTTTGCTCTCTCATGATAAAATCATCGAGTCCGGATTCGGGGGAAAATCGCACTGGCCGGAAATCGAACCTGGGCCTCTCGCGAGGCAGACGAGAATTTACCGCTGATCCAGCAATGCTGTGCGTGACGTTGCATCTATCGGGTTGATAGTTCACTTTTGTACGAAATTTCTTCCCCGGGCATATCGCCATGATGTGTGACAAATATTTAACAATATCGCTTTCGCACCACAGTCCTTACAGTGATGGCTGACTTCGATTGTCGAGATGGTCGTATCGCCGCCTCCAAGTTTATACCAAATAGTTATAAATTTATAGGGTAAATCTTAACCCCGAAGGATAAAGATAGAGGACGAGATAGTCACCAGAGATGATATTCTTTGTTATAATTCAACAAAAAAGAATAAATTTACAAATACAATCTAATCTTCGCTTCTTTTTGGATAAAAAATGCACTTGCATTTATACACTTTCTGTGACCATCCAAGTTAGCTTTAGGCGGAATATTTTAATTTCTTTTCGTCGGACGTGATCACAACATAAACATTAAAACTTGTTTTGGAACTATCATGGCCGGTTTTGATCGCTTATAAAAATTTTGTTGATCAAGCGTTGGACGCATGATGCTCGAACCTAACTAACCTGATATAATAAATGGCAAGATCTCCTGGTGGTCATGATTTTTGACTATGGTTGCCACATATTTATTACTTTTTTAATATTTATTGTTGAAATAAGTTCTTTTCTGGTTGATGAATAATACTTAACTCTCCCGCTTACTTATCTCCATTCCTTTACAACAGGTTAATAGGTCATATTGAACCGGAACTTTTTTTACTTTTTGTAGGGTAAAAGAAACAATACTGATTTTGTAGTATTCTTGGGCGTAAGCAAAAACGCTCCCCGTCGGGGAATTGAACCCCGGTCTCCCGCGTGACAGGCGGGGATACTCACCACTATACTAACGAGGAGAGAGGTGGACACGGTTTATCTTTAAATACTTCATTAACACAAGGGCGGAAAATCAATAAATAGTCCTCGGGCGAATTTTCATATCGGAGTTAATGCTTAGCCAAATAACAGAAGACGTCTTCGTCGAGCATTGGTGGTTCAGTGGTAGAATTCTCGCCTGCCACGCGGGAGGCCCGGGTTCGATTCCCGGCCAATGCAATTTTGCAACATAATGAAAACCAAGAAAAGATTTCGTGACCTACGTAGGTGTAGGAGACTGAGGAATGTTCATCACTGAAAGATACTATTTGTTGAGTTTGAAGCCGCGCAGATCAACATAGCCTGGAAAGCAGTAGAAAGAATTCCAGATTATAGTTCGCGAGGAAACGTCCTGGCAGAAAATCGTGTGTCACACTGTGGACCATCTGCAGTACATACGTAGCCAATCGCGAGTGCCCGTTAAAAACAGAGTAGCAAGCTTTCTCGAACACGCACTCTACAGGCCTATCCTTAACTTGATAAACTTATTCGCAAGAACAACTTCGGTATAGAAAATTATTATATGTGCAAATCATGAAGATGTGAGGTGCACGATGCCAATAACAGAAATTGAACAGAATTGAAGCCCGATCTCCCTCGTGACAGGCTTGAAGTCGCATGTCGCTTGGAAGATAGCAAATATACAAATTAGATAGGTTCAAAGTTTTGCTTCACACTTACACAAATTAATTTCTGTAAAGTCTCAATCTTCCAGTCTTTTAAATAAACTGTAATCAAAAGCGCTCCCCGTCGGGGAATTGAACCCCGGTCTCCCGCGTGACAGGCGGGGATACTCACCACTATACTAACGATAAACGATAAACTTATTCGCAAGAACAACTTCGGTATAGAAAATTATTATATGTTCAAATTATGAAGATGTGAGGTGCACGATGCGCTCCCCAATAACAGGAATTGAACAGAATTGAAGCCCGATCTCCCTCGTGACAGGCTTGGAAATCGCATGTCGCTTGGAAGATAGCAAATATGCAAATTAGATGGGTTCAGAGTTTTGCTTCACACTTACACAAATTAATTTCTGTAAAGTCTCAATCTTCCAGTCTTTTAAATAATCTGTAATCAAAAGCGCTCCCCGTCGGGGAATTGAACCCCGGTCTCCCGCGTGACAGGCGGGGATACTCACCACTATACTAACGAGGACTGCGGCGAAGAGCGGATTGTCCTTGAATACTTGATGCGCACGATCACGACAAATCAATATATCGCCCGCGGCGGAATTTCGCACCAAGTGTATGATTAACCCGACGCTCTGAATTTTCGGGCGTTGTGTTTCGATTCGAGTTTGATTCCAGACCAACGCAATGCAGGAATATGACACGGATGAACGCATTTTTAATGGAATGACAATTTCTCTCACAAGATTCGGAAAAAGGTCTGGTGGCATGTCGACAATCTTAGATCATCAGAGGGGTAGAAATCCGCTCAAATTTCGGACTTCTTTCTAAATGTATGATGTAATTGGTCAAATTTTCGCCCACATTCCGCGCAAACGCTTTTTTGTAGGGTGAAAGAGACAATTTTGATTTTGTAGTATTTTTTGGCGTAAACAAAAACGCTCCCGTCGGGGAATTGAACCCCGGTCTCCCGCGTGACAGACGGGGATACTCACCACTATACTAACGAGAAAAACGGCAGATCACCTTTATCTTTAAATACTTGATTCACACGATGGCGGAAAATCAATAAATAGTCCTCGGGCGAATTTTCAAATCGGAGTTAATGGTTAGCCCAATACCAGACAAACTACTTTGTCGAGCATTGGTGGTTCAGTGGTAGAATTCTCGCCTGCCTCGCGGGAGGCCCGGGTTCGATTCCCGGCCAATACAATTTTGCAACAGAATGAAAACCAAGAAAAAAGTTCGTAACAAAATTGAATTCTGGGATGCCAACTTGAACGACCGGTAGGAATGCGGCAGCAGAGTTTCAGTCTTTGGCGGCAGAAGATATTGAAGTCTGAAGGGAAATCAACATTCTGGGAGAAAAATAAACAGAGTAAACGAGAGAACCGCGTAACCATATGGCGAAACACGACTTCTCGTGCAGACAACAGTTCCGAATCCGGGAGATTTTTTTTTCAACTTTAAACTCAAACTGCTACACTTCGCTTTTCTTTTATGCTGGAGAAAGATGGTACTCTGCCCTATCACAAGATAATGCATTTTCGTCTTCTGAAAGTTATCTTATGTCCCTACCCGATCAGGAGTTGTATTTTGTCGCCAGTGCGGTTCTGCCCTGGGCAGTCCATCCAAAATTATATTTACGAGCCGATGCCGTGCACGGGCTAGCTAAGCGCGCCAACACGGAGCAATCATTACCGATCAAAAATTGCGCGTTGGAGACGCACAGAAGTGGTACCCGGTAGGTATTGCCCAGTTATCTCAATTAGTAAATCGTTGGGAATACGCTTCGAGCTATTTAACCCACTTGGCCGGCTTAGGTTACAGTCCAAGTTTTTTCAACCCAACAAACTATGAGCGTCACGGGATGTTGACGCGGCATGAACATCCAAAACTTTCTTCTCAAAATGTCTTTATGATCCTCACAATGTAGAATAATATATAGAGCAACATAAAGAACTGTACGTGTTTTCACTTCCCACTTAACAGATGCTAGACTTGGCTGAACTTACTGCCTGGTGTAATAACCGGTAACTTATTTTTTGGCGCTCCAAGGCAATCGGACATCTGCCCGTATCGAGTACAAATCAGGCACTGACTCTCAACGGGCCGATGGCGTCTATATGCTAAGCCGCCCAGCACTAAAAAGCACAAAACGTATAAACGAAACAATCATTGGGAAAGATCGCGCGATCCATCATCCGTAATGATTGTTTTGTTTATACGCTTTGTGCTTTGTAGCGTGCATAGCTAGCCCATGGAAGGCATCGGCCCAAATATCCCATTTTTACAATTACAACTTGTCTCCATTGTGAAAATCAATGAATTTATACTTTATAGTACATATTCAATTCACACTCCATGCCTAAAAGAAGCAATTTCCATATTTGAAAGACAAAATAGATTCCATTTTGATCAGGTTTGACCAAAATCGATCGCATTTTGTCGCCAAAAATGAAAATTTAGTAAGTTTTAACGAACATTAATATTTTAATCATTTAGTAAGTATTTGTTCTTATGAACAATTCACGATTGATTCGACTATAATGTTCTTCGAATCGATTTTAATCACTGAATCGAATTGCCCAGCCCTAACTGTAACCTATGCCGGCCGTAATACCTGCCGGATAATACTTGTGTGTGTCTCCGACGCGCAATCTTTCTTTCGCAATGACCTCTACGCGTTATCGCGCTTACCCTACAAGTGCACGGTATCTGCCCGCATAAATATTTTTTGATTGACTGCCCAGGGCAGATCACCCACCGGCGTTTATTGTGACCCGAGGCTGAAAAACAAAATTTCCAGACGGAGAAAATACATTATCTCGTCATAGTGCAACTTAGCATAAAACGAAAGCCGAATGTAACGGTTCGCGCTTGCTTCAGACATTAATCAAACCAAACGTTCTTTTACTAGGTCTGATCGCGCGCGGAAATAATAATGTTATGTATACTTTCAATGAAATGTACTTTAACGTCTTGTAGAGAAAATCATTTTTATGTCAAATCAGACATTTCTCAACGTTGAAAACATTCTATTATCCACTTGTTCTCGATTCGACTAGACAGTTGGTCATAGACGCCAAACAAGACAAAATGTGCAATTCAGCGAAGGTCAAAATCTAGCCTGTGTGGAACAAAGAAATCTTGCATTTGTATAATTTCAACAGTCAGATCAAAGTATCAATATCATGCAATAAATATACAAAGATAAACACATTGATGAAGTATTTAATCAACCGTTTGGAGTTCAGATCTACAGAGTAACGGAGATGACGGTAGCATTGCGACGTCGCCTTATTTAGTCTCCAGACACGCACGGGGCGTGTGTTTGCGATCCTCAAATTCACCACTTCTTATAGTATAGCGGTTAGTTGGTTCTGGGAATTTCGGTTCTGAAATTTAATAATCAAATGCAAATGCATATGAGGTAGTGCTTGACTGTATAAACAAGCTTCCTCGGCTTTCCTCTTCCGAAAGATGAAAATAAAGTCCTGTCTTACTAATTTTTTTATGTTTGTTTAATATAATATAATATTTCCAATATTGATGTCTATCTTGCCAGAATGCTCACATCCTCAGAATTTGCACATTTAATAAATTTTTTATATCGAAGTTGCTTGTGCGAATGAGATTATCATGTTAAAGGTAGACCTATAAAGTTTGTTCGAGAAAAGCTTTACACTCAGTTTTTAATCGGCCCTCGCGATTGGCTACCTATGTACTGCAAATGTTTCACGGTTTGACACACGCTTTTCTGTCCGGACGATTTCTCGCGAACTTTTGTAATCGGGAATTCTTTCTACTGCTTTCCAGGCTATGCTGATCTGCGCGGCTTCAAACTCAACAAATAGTATCTTTCATTGATGAATTCCTCAGTCTCCTACACCTACGCAGGTTACGAAATCTTGTCGTGGTTTTCATTCTGTTGCAAAATTGCATTGGCCGGGAACCGAACCCGGGCCTCCCGCGCGACAGGCGAGAATTCTACCACTGAACCACCAATGCCCATCGAAACTAGTGATTAGTTATTGGGCTAAGCGTTCACTCCGATAAGAAAATTTGCCCGGGAACTATTTATTGATTTTCCGCCATTGTGTGAATCAAGTATTTAAAGATAAAGGATATCCGCCTTACCTCGTCCTTGTTAGTATAGTGGTGAGTATCCCCGCCTGTCACGCGGGAGACCGGGGTTCAATTCAATTTAAAGACAATCCACTCCCCGGAGCAGTCCTCGTTAGTATAGTGGGGAGTATCCCCGCCTGTCACGCGGGAGACCGGGGTTCAATTCCCCGACAGGGAGGGCTTTTACTTACAGTTCATTTAAAAGAATTGTATATTTGCTATCTTCAAAGCGCCTGTGTTCGTTCAGATCTATGTCCTTACTGGTCGGGGATCGGGCGCTGCTTCACATCGCCAGCCCACTCTCGATAAAGAAATCAGCGAATATAAAAGTTCCGTTTCAATATGACATATTAACCTTTTGCAAAGGAATGCAGATAGGTAAGCGGGAGAGTTAAGTATTATTCATCAACCAGAAAACAACTCATTTCAACAATAAATATTGAAAAAAGTAATAAATATGTAGCAACCATGGTCAAGATAATAAATATATAAGTTTTTGGTATAAACTGGGAGGCGGCGATACGACCATCTCGGTCATCGAAGTCAGCCATCACTCTGAGGACTGCGGCGCGGAAGCGATATTTTTAAATATTTGTCACACATAATGGCGATATGCCCGGGGAAGAAATTTCGTACAAAAGTGAACTATCAACCCGACAGTTGCAACGTCACGATGCAATGCATATAGTTTTAGCAATTGCCCAAAGTTTTTTACGCTTTGCTTTGGTTACGTCAAGCAAGTCAACATTTGTGTTATGGTTTGTTTACATGCTCATCTGGCGCTAGAGCCGGATTGGTAATAATCGTGTGCGTCGCCGACACGCAATCTATCATTCGTAATGATTGTTTCGTTTATACGTTTTGTGCTTTTTAGTGCTGGGCGGCTTAGCATATAGACGGCATCGGCCCGTTGAGAGTCAGTGCTCGATTTGTACTCGATACGGGCAGATGTCCGATTGCCTTGGAGCGCCAAAAAGTTACCGGTTATTACACCAGGCAGTAAGATCAGCCAAGTATAGCATCTGTTAAGTGGGAAGTGATAACACGTATATTTCTTTATGTTGCTGTATATATTGTTCTACATTGTGGGGATCATAAAGACATTTTGAGAAGAAAGTTTTTGGATGTTCATGCCGCGTCAACATCCCGTGACGCTCATAGTTTGTTGGGTTGAAAAAACTTGGACTGTAACCTAAGCCGGCCAAGTGGGTTCAATAGCTCGAAGCGTATTCCCAACGATTTACTGATTGAGATAACTGGGCAATACCTACCCGGTAACACTTCTGTGCGTCTCCAACGCGCAATTTTTGATCGGTAATGATTGCTCCGTGTTGGCGCGCTTAGCTATCCCGTGCACGGCATCGGCTCGTAAATATAATTTTGGATGGACTGCCCAGGGCGGAACCGCACTGGCGACAAAATATTACTCCTGATCAGGTAGGGACATAAGATAACTTTCAGAAAACGAAAATGCATTATCTTGTGATAGGGCAGAGTACCATCTTTCTCCAGCATAAAAGAAAAGCGAAGTGTAGCAGTTTGAGTTTAAAGTGGAAAAAAAAATCTCCCGGATTCGGAACTGTTGTCTGCACGAGAAGTCGTGTTTCTCCATATGGTTACGCGGTTCTCTCGTTTACTCTGTTTATTTTTCTCCCAGAATGTTGATTTCCCTTCAGACTTAAATATCTTCTGCCGCCAAAGACTGAAACTCTGCTGCCGCATTCCTACCGGTCGTTCAAGTTGGCATCCCAGAATTCAATTTTGTTACGAACTTTTTTCTTGGTTTTCATTCTGTTGCAAAATTGTATTGGCCGGGAATCGAGACCGGGCTTCCCGCGAGGCAGGCGAGAATTCTACCACTGAACCACCAATGCTCGACAAAGTAGTTTGTCTGGTATTGGGCTAACCATTAACTCCGATTTGAAAACTCGCCCGAGGACTATTTATTGATTTTCCGCCATCGTGTGAATCAAGTATTCAAACATAAAGGTGATCTGCCGTTTTTTTCTCGTTAGTATAGTGGTGAGTATCCCCCCGCCTGTCACGCGGGAGACCGGGGTTCAATTCCCCGACGGGAGCGTTTTTGTTTACGCCAAAAAAATACTACAAAATCAAAATTGTCTCTTTCACCCTACAAAAAAGCGTTTGCGCGGAATGTGGGCGAAAATTTGACCAATTACATCATACATTTACAATGAAATCCGAAATTTGAGCGGATTTCTACCCCTCTGATGATCTAAGATTGTCGACATGCCACCAGACCTTTTTCCGCATCTTGTGAGAGAAATTGTCATTCCATTAAAAATGCGTTCATCCGTGTCATATTCCTGCATTGCGTTGGTCTGGAATCAAACTCGAACCGAAACACAACGCCCGAAAATTCAGAGCGTCGGGTTAATCATACACTTGGTGCGAAATTCCGCCGCGAGCGATATATTGATTTGTCGTGATCGTACGCATCGAGTATTCAAGGACAATCCGCTCTTCGCCGCAGTCCTCGTTAGTATAGTGGTGAGTATCCCCGCCTGTCACGCGGGAGACCGGGGTTCAATTCCCCGACGGGGAGCGCTTTTGATTACAGTTTATTTAAAAGACTGGAAGATTGAGACTTTACAGAAATTAATTTGTGTAAGTGTGAAGCAAAACTTTGAACCTATCTTATTTGTATATTTGCTATCTTCCAAGCAACATGCGATTTCCAAGCCTGTCACGAGGGAGATCGGGCTTCAATTCTGTTCAATTTCTGTTATTGGGGAGCGCATCGTGCACCTCACATCTTCATAATTTGAACATATAATAATTTTCTATACCGAAGTTGTTCTTGCGAATAAGTTTATCAAGTTAAGGATAGGCTTGTAGAGTGTGTTCGAGAGAACTTGCTATTCTGTTTTTAACCGGCACTCGCGATTGGCTGCCTATTCACTGCGGATGTTCCACAGTGTGACACACGATTTTTTGCAACGACGTTTCCTCGCGAACTATAATCTGGAATTCTTTCTACTGCTTTCCAGACTATGTTGATCGGCGCGGCTTCAAATAAAATAGTTTCTTTCAGCGATGAACATTCCTGAGTCTCTTACACGTACGTAGGTTACGAAATCTTTTCTTGGTTTTTATTATGTTGCAAAATTGCATTGGCCGGGAATCGAACCCGGGCCTCCCGCGTGGCAGGCGAGAATTCTACCACTGAACCACCAATGCTCGACGAAGTAGTTCTTCTGTTATTTGACTAATCATTAACTCCGATATGAAAATTCGCCCGAGGACTATTTATTGATTTTCCGCCATTGTGTTAATGAAGTATTTAAAGATAAACCGTGACCACCGTTCACCTCGTCCTCGTTAGTATAGTGGTGAGTATCCCCGCCTGTCACGCGGGAGACCGGGGTTCAATTCCCCGACGGGGAGCGTTCATGTTTGCGCCGAAGGATACTACAACATCAGTATTGTTTCATTTACCGTACAAAAAGTTATGTGCCGAAGACAATTGAAAATATCACGATCTCATTCTTCTGAGAATCAACCGATTTTAACAGCAAATCAGTATCGTGAAAAAAGAAGCGGTTGCGCGGAAAGCAGGCGAAATACATCGAAATTTTAGAATCGAATCCAAAATTTGAGCGGCGCTCCTACCCCCCCTTATGTTCGAAGCTTATCGGCATGCATCCAGTCCCGTTTCCACACCTTGTGAGAGAAATTGTCATTCAATTAAGAATGTATTCATCCGTGGTGATATTGCTACATTGCATTGGCCTTGAATCAAACTCGAATCTAAACATTCACGCCCGAAAAAGGCTGTAATCAAAGAATTTTTCGGTATAAACTGGGGAGGCGGCGATGAGGCCATCTCGGCCATCGAAGGCGTGACAGGCGGGAATACTCCCCACTGCGGGATACGCAGCCATAATACCGGAATACACCGTCAGTTACGTCAAGCAAGGCCGTATCTGCGTCATCATTTGTTTCGCTCACATTCGTCACAAGTGCCGGATTGGTAATAATTGTGTGCGTTACCGGCGCGCGATCCATCATTCTTAATGTTTGTTATGTTTATACGTTTTGTGCTTTGTAGCGTGCATAGCTAGCCCTTGGAAGGCATCGGCCCAAATATCCCATTTTCACAATTACAACTTGTAATATATCAAGGAATATGTACTTTATAGTACATATTCAATTCACACTTCATGTCTAAAAGCAGCAAGTTCCATATTTGAACGACAAAATATAATCGATTTTGGCCCAGTTTAACCAAAATCGATTGCATTTTGTCACTAAAAATGAAAGTTTTAGTAAATTTTCACTATTATTATTATTCTGCCATTACCGAGGTACTTTGTGAAAGGCCGAATACAAATAAATTTATAATAAACATAAATAGGTACAAGGTATTCTTTAATTTTAATTAATATTAATTAACTTCGTTCTAAGCATGGCCAAAGGCAGTGCCTAAAGGGTCTATCTAACGGCCAATCAATTGGTAAAGAGTTACTGCAGGATAAGGTGCCAGAAACTGTACTCTAAGCGTGAAACATTCTGTATGAAACTTAACCGCTATGGCAGTGCACTCATTGGTATCAGCCCTGGGTGGTAATGAAACCGTTAACCATTTGTTTTATCCACCTCTTACAACACCAAGAAATATATTAGAACTATTCTAAAGCCAGTACATCGCCCGCGGCGGAATTTCGCACCAAGTGAGTGATTAACCCGACGCTCTGAATTTTCGGGCGTTGTAGTTTCGGTTCGAGTTTGATTCCAGACCAATGCAATGCAGGAATATGACACGGATGAACGCATTTTTAATGGAATGACAATTTCTCTCACAAGATGCGGAAAGAGGTCAGGATGCATGTCGACAAGCTTCAAGCATCAGAGGGGTAGGAACGCCGCTCAAATTTTGGATTTTATTTTAAAATTCCGATGTATTTCGCCTGCTTTCCGCGCAGCCGCTTCTTTTTTACTATACTGATTTGTTGTTAAAATCGGTTATTTCTCAGAAACAGATCAGGATATTTTTAAGCGTCTTCGGGACACAGCTTTTGTGTAGGGTAAAAGAGATATTGATTTTATAGCATTTTTGGCGTAAACAGAAACGCCCCCCCATCGGGGAATTGAATCCCGGTCTCCCGCGTGACAGACGGGAATACTCACCACTATACTGAAGAGGAAAGCGGCGGGTCGTCTTTATCTTTAAATACCTGATTAACACAATGGCGGAAAATCAACGATTAGTACTCGGGCGAATTTTCATAACGGAGTGAATCGTTAGTCCAATAACAGATTACTCCCGTAGTCGAGCATTGGTGGTTCAGTGGTAGAATTCTCGCCTGCCACGCGGGAGGCCCGGGTTCGATTTAAGTTCAGCCTGACAACTTCTTCTTGGCAGACATTTTACCAGTCTGTTGAATAACCATAGAAAATCAGGTTTCTTTTTATCTGCAGTTCTTGTTCCGTCATTGCTTTACGACTTCTTCATGTCTATCATGTGATCTGGGATTCAAGAAGATTCAGCTAGGACAGTTTTGATGTGTTTTCTATAAAGAAAAATAGGAATTTCAAGGAGAAAAATTTCTCGTAATATACAAATATATTCTTTGATATGGCTTCATTTGTCTCGGCCCTGTAGATACTGGCTTTAGAATAGTTCTAATATATTTCTTGGTGTTGTAAGAGGTGGATAAAACAAATGGTTAACAGTTTCATTACCACCCAGGGCCGATACCAATGAGTGCACTGCCATAGCGGTTAAGTTTCATACAGAATGTTTCACGCTTAGAGTACAGTTTCTGGCACCTTATCCTGCAGTAACTCTTTACCAATTGATTGGCCGTTAGATAGACCCTTTAGGCACTGCCTTTGGCCATGCTTAGATCGAATTTAATTAATATTAATTAAAATTAAAGAATACCTTGTACCTATTTATGTTTATTATAAATTTATTTGTATTCGGCCTTTCACAAAGTACCTCGGTAATGGCAGAATAAAAATAATAGTGAAAATTTACTAAAACTTTCATTTTTAGTGACAAAATGCAATCGATTTTGGTTAAACTGGGCCAAAATCGATTATATTTTGTCGTTCAAATATGGAACTTGCTGCTTTTAGACATGAAGTGTGAATTGAATATGTACTATAAAGTACAAATTCCTTGATATATTACAAGTTGTAATTGTGAAAATGGGATATTTGGGCCGATGCCTTCCAAGGGCTAGCTATGCACGCTACAAAGCACAAAACGTATAAACATAACAAACATTAAGAATGATGGATCGCGCGCCGGTAACGCACACAATTATTACCAATCCGGCACTTGTGACGAATGTGAGCGAAACAAACCATGACGCAGATACGGCCTTGCTTGACGTAACTGACGGTGTATTCCGGTATTATGGCTGCGTATCCCGCAGTGGGGAGTATTCCCGCCTGTCACGCCTTCGATGGCCGAGATGGCCTCATCGCCGCCTCCCAGTTTATACCGAAAAATTCTTTGATTACAGCCTTTTCGGGCGTGAATGTATAGATTCGAGTTTGATTCAAGGCCAATGCAATGTAGCAATATCACCACGGATGAATACATTCTTAATTGAATGACAATTTCTCTCACAAGATGTGGAAACGGGACTGGATGCATGCCGATAAGCTTCGAACATAAGGGGGGGTAGGAGCGCCGCTCAAATTTTGGATTCGATTCTAAAATTTCGATGTATTTCGCCTGCTTTCCGCGCAACCGCTTCTTTTTTCACGATACTGATTTGCTGTTAAAATCGGTTGATTCTCAGAAGAATGAGATCGTGATATTTTCAATTGTCTTCGGCACATAACTTTTTGTACGGTAAATGAAACAATACTGATTTTGTAGTATCCTTCGGCGCAAACATGAACGCTCCCCGTCGGGGAATTGAACCACGGTCTCCCGCGTGACAGGCGGGGATACTCACCACTATACTAACGAGGACGAGGTGAACGGTTGTCACGGTTTATCTTTAAATACTTCATTAACACAATGGCGGAAAATCAATAAATAGTCCTCGGGCGAATTCTCATATCGGAGTTAATGATTAGCCAAATAACAGACGAACTACTTCGTCGAGCATTGGTGGTTCAGTGGTAGAATTCTCGCCTGCCACGCGGGAGGCCCGGGTTCGATTCCCGGCCAATGCAATTTTGCAACATAATAAAAACCAAGAAAAGATTTCGTAACCTACGTACGTGTAAGAGACTCAGGAATGTTCATCGCTGAAAGAAACTATTTTATTTGAAGCCGCGTCGATCAACATAGTCTGGAAAGCAGTAGAAAGAATTCCAGATTATAGTTCGCGAGGAAACGTCGTTGCAGAAAATCGTGTGTCACACTGTGGAACATCCGCAGTGAATAGGCAGCCAATCGCGAGTGCCGGTTAAAAACAGAATAGCAAGTTCTCTCGAACACACTCTACAAGCCTATCCTTAACTTGATAAACTTATTCGCAAGAACAACTTCGGTATAGAAAATTATTATATGTTCAAATTATGAAGATGTGAGGTGCACGATGCGCTCCCCAATAACAGAAATTGAACAGAATGGAAGCCCGATCTCCCTCGTGAGAGGCTTGGAGATCGCATGTCGCTTGGAAGATAGCAAATATACAAATTAGATAGGTTCAAAGTTTTGCTTCACACTTACACAAATTAATTTCTGTAAAGTCTCAATCTTCCAGTCTTTTAAATAATCTGTAATCAAAAACGCTCCCCGTCGGGGAATTGAACCCCGGTCTCCCGCGTGACAGGCGGGGATACTCACCACTATACTAACGAGGACGGCGGCGAAGAATAGATTGTCCTTGAATACTTGATGCGCACGATCACGACAAATCAATATATCGCCCGCGGCGGAATTTCGCACCAAGTGAATGATTAACCCGACGCCCTGAATTTTCGGGCGTCAGTGTTTCGGTTCGAGTTTGATTCGAGGCCAATGCAATGTAGCAATATCACCACGGATGCATGCATTCTTAATGGAATGACAATTTCTCTCACAAGATGCGGAAAGAGGTCAGGATGCATGTCGACAAGCTTCAAGCATCAGAGGGGTAGGAACGCCGCTCAAATTTTGGATTTTATTTTAAAATTTCGATGTATTTCGCTTGATTTTCGCCTGCTTTCCGCGCAGCCGCTTCTTTTTTACGATACTGATTTGCTGATAAAATCGGTTATTTCTCAGAAAGAGATCAGGATATTTTTAAGCGTCTTCGGGACACAGCTTTTGTGTAGGGTAAAAGAGATATTGATTTTATAGCATTTTTGGCGTAAACAGAAACGCTCCCCATCGGGGAATTGAATCCCGCGTGACAGACGGGAATACTCACCACTATACTAAAGAGGAAAGCGGCGGGTCGTCTTTATCTTTAAATACTTGATTAACACAATGGCGGAAAGTCAATAAATAGTCCTCGGGCGAATTTTCATAACGGAGTGAATGGTTAGTCCAATAACAGATTACTACCGTAGTCGAGCATTGGTGGTTCAGTGGTAGAATTCTCGCCTGCCACGCGGGAGGCCCGGGTTCGATTCCCGGCCAATGCAATTTTGCAACAGAATGAAAACCAAGAAAAGAGTGCGTAACCTACGTGATGTAGGAGACTGAGGAATATTCATCACTGAAAGATACTATTTGTTGAGTTTGAAGCCGCGCAGATCAACATAGCCTGGAAAGCAGTAGAAAGAATTCCAGATTATAGTTCGCGAGGAAACGTCGTTGCAGAAAATCGTGTGTCACACTGTGGAATAATATATAGAGCAACATAAAGAACTATACGTGTTATCACTTCCCACCTACCAGATGCTATACTTGGATGATCTTACTGCCTGATGTAATATCCGATAACTTTTTATATTGTTGCGCTTCACGACAATCGAACATCTGCCCGTAGCGAGTACAAATCGTGCAATGACTCTCTCAGGGCCGATGCCGTCCATGTGCTAAGCACGCTAACACGAAAAAGCACAAAATATATAAACAAAACAATCATTCAAAATGATTGATCGGGCGTCGATGACCCACACGATTATCACCAATCCGGCACTAGTGTGATGAGACAGCGTAAACAAACCACAACACAAACACGACCTAGTTTTCAGTAATAGACTGTGTTGTGTATTCCGGATTTATTGCTGCGTATCCGGTCAACCATCGAGGTTAAACAATTTGCAATATTTCGGACTACTTCCCGCTCGTTGAGATTTTACTCTCTCATAATAAAATCATCGAGTCCGGATTCGAGTGAAAAATTGCATTGACCGGGAATGGAATCCGGGCCTCTCCCGTGGCAGGTGAGAATTTTACCGCTGATCCAACAATGCTCTTTGTGACATTGCATATATCGGGTTAATAATTTACTTCTGTACGAAATTTCATCCGGTGGCATATCGACTCCCAGTTTAATCCGAAAACCGAAAACTTATCTTTTTAAGCAGCATTAAGCTAACTCTTCTCGACTCCAAATTTGCCTTTGAAATATTTTTTTGGCTTTGAAATATTGAACAATAAAGCATATACTTAAAACATACTCGATGTGAAGCAAAGCCCGATTTGCGACCAGCAAAGACAAAGATCTGAACATACATTTTGGAAGATAGAAAATATACAAATTAGAGAGGTACAAAGTCTTGCTTCACACTTACACAAATTTATTTCTGTGACGTTTCAATCTTCTTTTAAGAAAACTGTAATCAGAAGCGCTCCCCGTCGGGGAATTGAACCCCGGTCTCCCGCGTGACAGGCGGGGATACTCACCACTATACTAACGAGGACTGCGGCGAGGGACGGATTGCCCTTGAATACTTGATGGCAACGATCACGACAAATCAATATATCGCCCGCGGCGGAATTTCGAACCAACTGATTAATTAAACCGACGCTCTGCCTTTTCCGGCGTTAGTGCTTGGGCCGAGTTTGATTCTAGACCAATGCAATGTAGTAATATGACACGGATGAATACATTCTTCATGGAATGACAATTTCTCTCACAAGATTCGGAAAAAGGTCTGGCTGCATGTCGACAAGCCTTGAGCACCAGATGGGTAGAAATGCCGCTCAATTTTGGATTTTATTCTAAAATTTCGACGTAATTGGTCAAATTTTCGTCCGCTTTCCGCGCATACGATTTTTTGTAGGGTAAAAGAGACAATATTGATTTTGTAGTATTTTTTGGCGTCAGCAAAAACGCTCCCCGTCGGGGAATTGAACCCCGATCTCCCGCGTGACAGGCGGGGATACTCACCACTATACTAATGAGTAAAGCCGCTGATCACCTTTAACTTTAAATACTTGATTTACACAAAGGCGAAAAATTAATAAATAGTCCTCGGGGGAATTTTCATAACGGAGTTAATGGTTAGCCAAATAACAGCCGAGTTACTTCGTCGAGCATTGGTGGTTCAGTGGTAGAATTCTCGCCTGCCACGCGGGAGGCCCTGGTTCGATTCCCGGCCAATCCAATTTTGCAACAGAATGAAAACCAAGAAGAGTTCGTAACCTACGTGATGTAGGAGACTCAGGAATGTTCATCACTGAAAGATACTATTTGTTGAGTTTGAAGCCGCGCCGATCAACATAGCCTGGAAAGCAGTAGAAAGAATTCCAGATTATAGTTCGCGAGTGAACGTCGTTGCAGAAAATCGTGCGTCACACTGTGGAACATCCGCAGTAAATAGGTCGCCAATCGCGAGAGCGGGTTAAAAACTGAGCGTAAAGCTTTCTGAACAAACTATAGGCTATCTTTAACGTGATAATCTCATTCACACAAACTCGATATAAAAAATTTATTAAATGTTCAAATTCTGAAGATGTCAGTATTCTGGCAAGATAGACATGAATATTGAAAATTTATTTTATATTAAACGAACATAAAAAATTAGTGGGACAGGACTTTATTTTCATCTTGTGGGAGAGGAAGACTGAGAATACAGCTTAATCATATGGCAACCCACTACCTAATATGCATTTTTTCATGGAAATCCCCAAAACCAATTACCGCTAACCAAGTCCAGCAGTAATAATTCCAAGTTGTTAGTGAAATTAAATGACTACCGAAGTGGGTAGTAGAGCGAAGTAGGTATCCTAGTGGATAGTTGGCCTAGTGGCC
Source organism: Styela plicata (assembly GCA_963675895.2). NCBI lineage: Eukaryota > Metazoa > Chordata > Ascidiacea > Stolidobranchia > Styelidae > Styela > Styela plicata. The sequence goes on from OZ023138.1 coordinate 28,950,687, forward strand.
CAAGTGGCAATCGGGAAGTGGGTAGTGGGAAGTGGGTTTCCCAAAATTGAACAACCGAGAATCGATTAGATAAAGTTCTAACTATCCAAATATTAATTTAAGTGAAATTTTTCCAGAAAGTCTAACCAGTAAATATTAATAACATTCTAACCTGAAAACACAATAAAAAAGTATCTAACCGATAACAAATTCCTAACTAACAAGAAGTCGCGCTCATTAACACTGAATAAGGGCTAAACCTGTTCACAATACAAAATCAAAACGCAAGTTGATAAAAAAGCGCTTCCAGAATCGACACAGATGCGCTTTGCTGGTAACTTGTCTGAACATGCCCAGGAACATCAATATGACGTCACACACGCTGTTGCTCATGAACAAGGCTGGTAGTACGGTACGGTACGGTACGAAGTTCGGTACGGTACGATTGAATTTTCCGGTACGATAGTACGGTAGATTCATTTTTCAATTTTCGTACTTGGTACGGTACGGTACGAAGTTCGGTATTTATTTCGTACCGTACCGTACTCTTTTTCGTACCTTCGCATTACACTTAATGAATGAATTCGAAAAAATAATTTCATTTAACATCTATGCCGTTTCATAACGGGGCGCTGATAATATAAATTGTGTCTATCAAAGAATTTTTAAACAAAAGGGCAATTTTAAAATGATGAGAAGCGGCGCAGGTATTGGTAATAAAAATGCAACTGATTCCCTTGAGCTGATTAGATGAGCTATGCCGTATATCGGTTTTACTGCAGTGGGGCAAAACTTTGTGATTGTGTGGAAATACATATAGGCCGCTGATTTATGACGTCTTAATCTGAATGCATTTTTCTGTAATAACAAAAGTTGTGATAGCCCAATTAAAATCGTCAAGATAAGCAGCATTCGTAATACTAAAAATCACGGTGTTATCACTGTGCCCGAATATACCAACTACAATGGCGGATACGGAAAAAAATTGTGGGGGTAGTCACACATGCAATCACAGGCTTTCAAATTTACAAAAAGATTAGGGTGCCGGAAGCGCGCAAACTTTTATTGAGAACGAAACAAAAATACATGTTTTTAGAGTGAAATAAACATTACCAGGCCGGAAAATGTATCTGAGCGCCGGAAGCCCGCTGAAATTTTTGTAAAAATTGAATAAAAATTTTTACTACAAAGGCTCAATGCTATGAAATATACAAAGATAATCAGGGAATATTGCGCAACGCAGGCGCGCGAAAATTTTATGAAAATTAAAAACTCTCTCCCCTTGACCAACTATGCAACTAAGCTCACCAGTAACCACCGCTATTACGTTTTGTTTGTACTTTGACACGCAGAAGTATATTATCGGAGCAGAAACATCATAATATAAAGATATATTTAGGCTGTTTTAAGTTGAATGTTACCTGATGCTCATCTTAAATAGAAGATATATTTTGTAAAAAAAAACAGTCAAGTCATAATATGGCATGTCGGGAATACGTCTGTCTGGTATGAAAAAATAAATAGCATTATTCAGTTATGTGAAGAGAACGTAAATTGCACCAGAAATACCAGATGCACAATGATAATGTTCGAATTTCTTGTGACGACACAATGCCAGATTTTTTCGCGAAACTGTGCTCATCCTACCACCATTTATCACCACCGGTCTACCATTCTCATATTATACGCAATGTGAACAATGATATTGGGGTGACATATGCTCAATTACGCGCATGTTTTACTGTCCGGGATTTTAAACCAGATATCATAAACTGCATTGCTTTGATGTAACATGCTGGTGACGTTTCTTGCGGTGGCCAGATCTTACAAATAAAGCTGATTTGGACATTGGTAGTTGGTACGGTACGAAATTGCTGCCCAGCGAATCGTACCTATTTTCGTACTGGTACGAAATTTTGTACGATAAATGAAAAATATTAATCGAACTTAATTTCGTACTGGTACGAAGTTCGGTACGATGTACGAAAAAAATAATATCGTACGGTACGGTACGGAAAATTTTCGAAAGGTACGGTACGATATTCGGTACGAAATTATTTTGCTGGTTCGAATTACGATAAAATATTTCGTACCGTACTGCCAGCCTTGCTCATGAATGGACTTCGCGTAGTAAACAAAATGAACAATAACAAACAGTTCGTAACACTTTGAAAATTTTCATTTTTAGTGACAAAATGCAATCGATTTTGGTTAAACTTGGCCAAAATCGATTATATTTTGTCGTTCACATATGAAAACTGCTGCTTTTAGACATGGAGTGTGAATTGAATATGTACTATAAAGTATAAATTCCTTGATTTTCACAATGGAGACAAGTTGTAATTGTAAAAATGGGATATTTGGGCCGATGCCTTCAAAGGGCTAGCTATGCACGCTACAAAGCACAAAACGTATAAACAAAACAAACATTACGGATGATAGATCGTACGTCGGCAATGCACACGATTATTACCGATCCTGCACTGGTGCCGAATGAGAGCGAAACAAACCATGACGCAGACAAGGCCTTGCTTGACGTAACTGGCTGTGTATTCCGGTATTATGGCTGCGTATCCCGCAGTGGGGAGTATTCCCGCCTGTCACGCCTTCGATGGCCGAGATGGCCTCATCGCCGCCTCCCAGTTTATAACGGAAACTTCTTTAATCACAGCCCATTTCGGGCGTTAATGTTTAGGTTCGAGTTTGATTCAAGGCCAATGCAATGTAGCAATATCACCACGGATGAATACATTCTTAATTGAATGACAATTTCTCTCACAAAATGTAGAAAGAGGTCTGGATGCAAGCCGATAAGCTTTGGGGGGTAGGACTGCCGCTCAAATTTTGGATTCGATTCTAAAATTTCGATGTATTTCGCCAGATTTCCGCCTGCTTTCCGCGCAACCGCTTCTTTCTTACGATACTAATTTGTTGTTAAAATCGGTTAATTATCAGAAGAATGAGATCGTGATATTTTTAATTATCTTCAGCACATTACTTTTTGTAGGGTAAAAGAAACAATACTGATTTTGTAGTATTCTTTGGCGTAAACAAAAACGCTCCCCGTCGGGGAATTGAACCCCGGTCTCCCGCGTGACAGGCGGGGATACTCACCACTATACTAACGAGGAGAGCGGTGGACACGGTTTATCTTTAAATACTTCATTAACACAATGGCGGAAAATCAATAAATAGTCCTCGGGCGAATTTTCATATCGGAGTTAATGGTTAACCAAATAACAGAAGAGCTACTTCGTCGAGCATTGGTGGTTCAGTGGTAGAATTCTCGCCTGCCACGCGGGAGGCCCGGGTTCGATTCCCGGCCAATGCAATTTTGCAACATAATGAAAACCAAGAAAAGATTCCGTAACCTACGTAGGTGTAGGAGACTCAGGAATGTTCATCACTGAAAGATACTATTTGTTGAGTTTGAAGCCGCGCCGATCAACATAGCCTGGAAAGCAGTAGAAAGAATTCCAGATTATAGTTCGCGAGGAAACGTCGTTGCAGAAAATCGTGCGTCACACTGTGGAACATCCACAGTAAATAGGTCGCCAATCGCGAGTGCCGGTTAAAAACAGAGTAGCAAGCTTTCTCGAACACACTCTACAAGCCTATCCTTAACTTGATAAACTTATTCGCAAGAACAACTTCGGTATAGAAAATTATTATATGTTCAAATTATGAAGATGTGAGGTGCACGATGCGCTCCCCAATAACAGAAATTGAACAGAATTGAAGCCCGATCTCCCTAGTGACAGACTTGGAAATCGCATGTCGCTTGGAAGATAGCAAATATACAAATTAGATAGGTTCAAAGTTTTGCTTCACACTTACACAAATTAATTTCTGTAAAGTCTCAATCTTCCAGTCTTTTAAATAAACTATAATCAAAAACGCTCCCCGTCGGGGAATTGAACCCCGGTCTCCCGCGTGACAGGCGGGGATACTCACCACTATACTAACGAGGAAAGCGGTGGACGCTGATTATCTTTAAATACTTCATTAACACAATGGCGGAAAATCAATAACTAGTCCTCGGGCGAATTTTCATATCGGAGTTAATGGTTAGCCAAATAACAGACGAGCTGTTCGTCGAGCATTGGTGGTTCAGTGGTAGAATTCTCGCCTGCCACGCGGGAGGCCCGGGTTCGATTCCCGGCCAATGCAATTTTGGAACATAATGAAAACCAAGAAAAGATTTCGTGACCTACGTAGGTGTAGGAGACTGAGGAATGTTCATCACTGAAAGATACTATTTGTTGAGTTTGAAGCCGCGCAGATCAACATAGCCTGGAAAGCAGTAGAAAGAATTCCAGATTATAGTTCGCGAGGAAACGTCCTGGCAGAAAATCGTGTGTCACACTGTAGACCATCTGCAGTACATAGGTAGCCAATCGCGAGTGCCCGTTAAAAACAGAGTAGCATGCTTTCTCGAACACGCACTCTACAAGCCTATCCTTAACTTGATAAACTTATTCGCAAGAACAACTTCGGTATAGAAAATTATTATATGTGCAAATCATGAAGATGTGAGGTGCGCGATGCGCTCCCCAATAACAGAAATTGAACAGAATGGAAGCCCGATCTCCCTCGTGACAGGCTTGGAAGTCGCATGTCGCTTGGAAGATAGCAAATATACAAATTAGATAGGTTCAAAGTTTTGCTTCAAACTTACACAAATTAATTTCTGTAAAGTCTCATTCTTCCAGTCTTTTAAATAAACTGTAATCAAAAGCGCTCCCCGTCGGGGAATTGAACCCCGGTCTCCCGCGTGACAGGCGGGGATACTCACCACTATACTAACGAGGACTGCGGGGGAGGACGGATTGTCCTTGAATACTTGATGCGCATGATCACGACAAATCAATATATCGCCCGCGGCGAAATTTCGCACCAAGTGAATGATTAACCCGACGCTCTGAATTTTCCGGCGTCAGTGTTTCGGGCCGAGTTTGATTCCAGACGAACACAATGCAGGAATATGACACGGTTGAACGCATTTTTAATGGAATGACAATTTCTTTCACACGATGCGGAAAGAGGCCAGGATGCCTGTCGACAAGCTTCAAGCATCAGAGGGGTAGGATCGCCGCTCAAATTTTGGATTTTATTTTAAAATTCCGATGTATTTCACCTGCTTTCCGCGCAGCCGCTTCTTTTTTACGATACTGATTTGCTGTTAAAATCGGTTATTTTTCAGAAACAAATCAGGATATTTTTAAGCGTCTTCGGGTCACAGCTTTTGTGTAGGGTAGAAGAGATTTTGATTTTATAGCATTTTTGGCGTAAACAGAAACGCCCCCCATCGGGGAATTGAATCCCGGTCTCCCACGTGACAGAGGGGAATACTCACCACTATACTAGAGAGGAAAGCGGCGGGTCGTCTTTATCTTTAAATACTTGATTAACACAATGGCGGAAAATTAATAAATAGTCCGCGGGCGAATTTTCATAACGGAGTTAATGGTTAGCCCATAACAGATTACTCCCGTGGTCGAGCGTTGGTGGTTCAGTGGTAGAATTCTCGCCTGCCACGCGGGAGGCCCGGGTTCGATTCCCGGCCAATGCAATTTTGCACAGAATGAAAACCAAAACATAGCCCGGAAAGCAGTTGAAAGAATTCCAGATCATAGTTCGCGAGGAAACGTCGTTGCAGAAAACCGTGCGTCACACTGTGGAACCTCCGCAGTAAATAGGTAGCCAATGGTGAGGGCCGTTTTAAAACATTGTCCCAGGGAACGAGAGTAGCAAGCTTTCTCAAAAAACTCTATAAGCCTATCCTTAACTTGACAATTTCATTCGCACGAACAACTTCAATATAAAAAATTTATTGAGCATTCTGGCAAGATAGACATGAATACTGAAAATGTTATTTTATATTAAACAAACATAAAAAATGCATCTTTTCATTGAAATCCCCAAAACCAACCCGCTACTACAAGAAGTTGTAGAAGACTTTACCATTGCCTGGGGCAGATACCACTCATTGCACCCTACCATAGTGGTTCACTTCCGGTTCGAGATGTATTCCACTTAGAGTACAGTTGCTGATGCGTTTTTTTAAGCGCTTCGCTAGTAAGCGATCGCTAGCTGGTTTCTTCTGGGCACTGCTTCCGGCTTTGATTGAGTGAATTTTCAATGAAAAAAATATACAAAATGTAGCACAATTGCAGAGAACTGAACCACTATAATAAACTGCAGTGAGTGGTATCTGTCCTGGAGAAATACGATAGCCTGTTTTATCACGAGACAATGCATTTTCTTACTCTGAAAGTTTTTTCTGTCCCTTTTCGATCAGAAATTTTATTTTGTTAGGCCTGAGTCACTGATGAACGTCGGTGCATTTTCTCACGCATTTGCCTAGAGCTGGACAGTATCGGTTATTTTTTGCGCCGCATACTGCCGCCAACATGACAGTGTCAACTGTATTTCATTCCATTATCTGCTACCAAAAAGCATGAAATCGTGCTGCTAAAATTAACACAATACGGTATTTTGGGAAACTTAATACCGGTCAATGCACAGGAAAAAGAGAAATAAGATAAGACAAAATATCTCAGATTCATTTACCACCATATCGGCCGATATGCCACCCTGTTCTACAGGATGCACCCCACCACGTTGGCGCATTACATCAGTGGCGACCCAATCTTAACAAAACAAGTTTAGCCTGACAACTTCTTCTTGGCAGACATTTTACCAGTCTGTTGAATAACCATAGAAAATCAGGTTTCTTTTTATCTGTAGTTTCTTGTTCCGCCACTGCTTTACGACTGATGAATAACAACTTCTTCATTTGCATCATGTGATCTGGGATTCAAGAGCTGCTAGGACAGTTTTGATGTGTTTTCTATAAAGAAAAATAGGAATTTCAAATTGAAAAATATCTCAAGAAATCTCCTAATATATTTCTTGGTGCCGTAAGAGGTGACGTTTTTATTATCAGTCAGGACAGATATTAATCACTGCACTGTCATGGTGATTCAGTTCTATATATCATGTTTCACGCTTAGAGTTCAGTTTCTAGCACCTTATCCTGCAGTTGACATTTGATTGGCCGTTTGATAGATCCTTTTAGGCAACGGTTTCAGCTTAATTAATATTAATTAAAATTAAAGAATAACTTGTATCTATTTGTGGTTATTACTAAATTATTTGTACGCGGCCATTCACAAAGTACCCCGCTCATGGCATAATGCCAGATACTCTGCTACTCAGAAGCTTGGAAGAAAATGGATACCATGAGGAGAAAACTTAGGGAATGGGCAATATCTCATAATGTCTTTGACTGGAAGATTTAAATATCTCTTTGAGAGTCTGGTAGCAATCAAGACTGTAGAAGGGGTTCAAAACCATCAATACTGCTATGATATAGCTTGGTTAACAGTTTTGGCGCTTTATTGTCCATCTGAAGAAAATGACATGAACACTTTTAACAGCCTGCTTCTGACCTTGCTCAGAGTGAATTTCAATAAAAAAAATATACCATGTCAAATTTGGATGATTTGACAACTCGTTAGTGATTCTAATAATTGAATTTTTCGAACAATCTGATCGAATCAAATGCAAAATCCTAGAGATTGCTTCCTATGAATCGAAAAACACAATAATTTTTCTACTAACGCAGGAGAGCCAAAACGAAAATTTTTTATCTGTGCACCAATTGAAAATATAACTTTTCTGGCTGAATTTTTACCATTTGCAGCCTTTACTTCAGGTTTTTTGTGAGTGACAGAATAACCTAAATCCTGTCGTCCTCATTGTGGTTTCCGAGATATCAATATCTTACATTTTGCTATAAACTTTATGCACAGGCTCCATTGCTTTGTCCAACTCTTCACAGTGTGCAATCAACATGTACATAGATTTAACAGACTCGTCCGCTTCTGATCCCATAGTGCCCGCAGCGTCGCTGTATGTTTGACAGTATCCTACGGTGATGGCTGAAGTCTGGATGAAAAATGGAAAATATTTATGTTTATTTATTAAAATTCATTTCAACCTTTTGAACACCTGAAAGGTAGTAGCTAACCAATAAAAAGATATTTATTTATGTGCCAAAAACACTGACATACACCAGAATTTTGCTTCAAAATGCTACGATCTTGACACATAATCCCATATTCTAAATTTAATTTTGAATACCATTCAAACTCCATCCTCATAACATCCCTACAGACTCTTAAAATATTTCTGACGCCATGTTGAAATTAAAAAATATTCAAAGTTCAGGTGAAAGATTAATTTCCAGGGGTTTCTTTGGTTTACTTCCTGTGTAATCCATTGTAGACTTTTTCTAAAATATTGTAAACCTTGCCTGCCATTCAATGGTCATAGTTGGAATACGTTTTGGTTTCAGAATAGAATCAAATAATTTTCCCGAATTGATTCGAATCGCAGGTCATAATAAACAAACAAAGACATCTTTTTAACAGCTTATAATTCATGAGAAAATTCACACTTAGTCATGAAAAAGATATAAAAAACTTTTCAATTTTTTACTTTATAGCCACTTCTTAGAGTGGATCACCCTGTCCAAGGCCCCGCAACAGCAGCCACTCATAGATGGACAGAGTTACTATTGCTGGAAAGATATGATCTTTTCCTGTTCGGCTTAGCCTAGCCAAGTATTTACACCCTCGGCTGAGTGGTGGGCATGGATAAGCGAGCTGAGACTCGAACCCACCTCATGTAATTGCTTTGTCAGTCTTTCAATGACATTATCAAGACTTGCGGATAATTTTTGAGCTTGTCTTTCCAAACTATCCAGAACATTTTCATCTATTGCTGGAATATCAGAGTAACCACTTGTAGATAAGCTCGAACAACTTGATGTACGCCGGCTCGAGTCTAAATTACACAGGAAGATATGATCCGGTGTTAAAGTTTTATTTTGCAATTGGTTTTTTGAGTATCAGGAAGGCAGAATGTTAGCAGAGCTCTGCTACCAAGTGCTCAAGGGAAATAGGTTCCACGAGGAGATTGAGCAATGGACAATATTTTGTAACATCTTTCTTGCTAGAGATAAAAATTTCTCTTTTAGCAATCAAACTGTAAAAAAATTCAAAATCATCAATACCGCTATGAAATAGCGGTGTTGATGGTTTTTAAGGTTTTTGTCCACCAAAAAAATGACAAGAACATTTCAGACACCGGAAGAAAAGCAAGATTCTGTGACCCTGGAATGGTTTGGGTCTATTGCAATGCTTAATAGCATCCTCAGAAATTTACAAAATAAAAGGTTGGAGGCTATTTTACAACAAACTCAGTTTTACAGTTTATTGCTGAAATTGGAACTAAATTATTATTCAGGAAGATATGATTTCTGTAAAATTGCTGTTTACAATAGCTCATTGAGTGGACAGGTTAACAATGTCTATCGCAATACCAACACAGGAATAAATAAATAGCATGGCTAAGTGACTTTTTAAACTCAGAACTTGAAAACAGATGGATTTTTAGAATCAACTTTTCAAATTTTCCTGTTTACTCCAAGTTGAAAAGATAGCCAAATACGGTCGATGGCTTATAAAAAACATTTAGTATTAAACAAAAAATTCTCGAATTTCAGATGAGAACCATCAGAGCTGGAAGGGTCACCATTATCCGACATCAGTCTTGAACTTTTCCTGAGTTTCTCTGCGAAATCGTCAACTACAAAAGTCAGCTGATTTCCAGAAACTGTGACAGTACCCTTCTTGGACAAGTTTTCTGCGACTTCAGCGACGTGTTCCGCGTCCATTCGCAGTTCGAGTTTAAGCCCTTTCAAAATAGATAAACTTCCTCAGGGATAAGTGGGGGTGGACGGAGTCCAGTTCGAGTTTAAGCCCTTTCAAAATAGATAAACTTCCTCAGGGATAAGTGGGGGTGGACGGAGTCTGTTAAAATGAACTGAAAAAATTTGGACTCCGGGTCGAAACTCTCTTAGGAAATGCAAAATAGAGAAAAGATTTTTAGTCTAGCAATACTCAATATAGTGTGTCGGCGTAAATAAAACATTCAAACACATAATAAATATTTTTGGTGTTAACTGGAAAATGCCAATATTGCCAGAGCTTTCTTGAAATACTGAATATCCAGAATAAACTACTACTAATGAATAGTGTGAGAACTTTAACCGAATAAATATGCTACTATACTAATTCGAAGCATTTCAACGCTGCTCACGGCTTCCCCCACCAACCAGGTACAATACCTTAAACTGAAAACCTTCACCCCTGATTTGGAACTGGTATCACCAAGATGAAATGGGCTTTATTTCACAGTATGCAATTAACAATGTTTACAATTATATCTGGTTATGAGATTTATCTTGCGTCTTGCTATTCCATCCAGTGTGGAACCAACGAGGAACCGGTAGGGTTAACGAGCATCGTCCCAAGACTGTGGGTTACAGTTCCCCGCCTAGGGGCACCCCATGTGTATTGCTATTTGCAGCTATTTCGTTCATCGATCTTAACTATACTACTCGCTGGGGTTTGAACCCGCGTCCTTTATTACGTATTAATTTCGGCAACTATCATCGCTTTGATCACGCCACCGCGGCCCACAGATATCGTAGTTCGCCATATGGTTAAGCTATATTCTAGGCTTTCTTCTCTTGAGGATAAAAATGAAACCCCATGCTATACAGCACAACCATATGGTTAACAATGACCGTTTGCCAAACCTTTGACATAAGTATTTTCCCGTGCATGCACATGGTTGGTGTAGGAAGCTGTAACCATGGTTTACGAGAATACCCAATGTTCTCAAATATAATCACCCTACACAGGACTTAAACCCAGGACGTCAGAGATGAGAAACTCCAAGCGTATTTTAAACACTTTCACAGACCAAGGTAAACAAAACTTTGTTGTCAATCCAAATACCAAACACCCCCCATTGCAATTGCTTAAGCTTAATTGTTGAACATTAATCATGGACGCATTGTTAAGACTGGCCGTAGTCAATGGAATTCTCCAATCCCTCCCTTCCCTTACTACAAACAGAAAACTTTCAAAAACTAAATAAATTTTTATCGTATTAAAAATCAATTATACATTGCATAAAGTTTTTGTTTAATATGAAGCTTATTGGTATAATTACTACTGGTATAGTAAGAAAAAAATTGCACCTCAATTTCATAAATCAGGAGTTTAAATGAAGTAATGAAATCCATTCTCAGATCAGAAGATTTATTCTGGTAAGCATGAGCCACAGATGGACCGTGTCTCATCGGCGCGATCCATCAGTAACACATACTTAACAAAACATGGTTAATAAATGCTTTTTTGACTAAGTTTGGATGTATTTTTTTTTCTTAAAATTTACTCCTAATATGACCACAAGCACAATCCCTTTCTGAACAGAAAAAACAACAGACATTTTGCAACATGACAGCAAGCCAGACAATTAAAATTGAATCAAATCATTTTTTTCGAATACTACACCCGAATCATAAGTATTATATCCAAGCACAAACACCTTTTCAGAAAATGGCAATGTAATTATACAAAAATTTAGTATAGGATTTTATTTTTATCCTGCAGGAGGGGAAAGCTGAGAATACAGCTTAACCATATGGCCAACATAGACCTCTCGTGCAGACACCAGTTCAGAATTTGGCTGAAGAGTTTTGGCTTAATATTATTTAGTCATTTTTCTCGTGCTGATCGAATCCAATATTTTGGACAGCCCTAACAGTGATGTGTTATGCTACCGATCATTTGTGAGATCTGTCTGTGCACCAATTAGGGTGAATGATGGAATAAATTTCCTGGAATGGTCCAACTTCCAGGATTTTTTCCATGCATGCTTCAAGCACTCAGGCTTTCTGGAACTTCTGTAGGCAACTTCCCTTCCTTGATTGCTGCTAATACATTGTCTACAGCTAGGTGGATCATCTTTTTCCTGAAAGTAAAATATATTGGCAAATGAAGAGATTTTTCTATTGAAGCTTGTTCAGTATGAGGTTGGGATATTATTTCCTTTTTTATCAAACGGGAGAAGAAAGCAGAGAATACCGTGAGGCAAAACACAACCTCATGTCAGGGGTGAAGGTTACTTTTGGCTTATTGTATTTTTTCTACTTTTGCTATGCATGGACCTGTTTGGTGGAGGAAGTCATGAGCAGCGCTTACGTGTACCACCGTGCGCGGGTGAGGCGTCCAGCAAAATTCCTGCATATAATCATTCCTCACAGGATTCGAACCTGGGACGTCGGTGATCCGCAGCTCGGGGTATATTCCTAACACTTTTACCGACTGAGCTAACTAGGCAGCCAAAAGAAGCACAAAACTTGTCATATATGAATGATTTTAAGTGGTAGATAGTTTTACCATCTCACAGGGCAGATATCACTTGCTGCACCTTACCATAGCAGTACAGTTGGAATGTTTTCCGCTTAGAGCGCAGTCGCTGGCACTACAACTTGTAATATCTCTTTGCTATTAAGTGGCCGTTAGTTGCTTCATTCTTGGCACTGCTTCTAGCTTTGCTCGGAGTGAATTTCAACAAACAAAAATAAACCTTTAATGAGCTGCACAACAGTAAAACTATCTATCAATTCTTGGTTCCTTTTAGGGTGTCGGGGGTGTTAGCGCGATCCATCCAGCTACTCTTAAAAAAACTTATGTGGATAAAATAATTTTTAATAGAAGATTTCACTGATGGTCAGATTCTTCACATTCAACAAACTTTTTTGCTGAGGCTATCCAGGGTGACAGAATCTTGCTTTCTTGATGTGTGTTCGAAATGGTCATACCGTTATCTTCTAATGAACAGAAGTGTCAATTCCATCAACACTGCTTTTTTATAGCAGTAGTGATAATTTTGAACAAACTTTTTCCTGAGGTATGGTTGATATAAGACACTCAAGAGTGGTTAAAAATGTTGGCATCGCAGGTTGAAGATCTCGGGTTAGAGTCCTGATGAGTTCGGCTCGGTAATCCATGCCGACCACTCGACCCAGGGTGTAATAACTTGGGCTGGCTGAGCCAGACAGGAAAGATTATATCTTTCCAGCAATCCTATCCCTGGGTGTCTATAAGTGGATTCTGGTACAGGGCCTTGGTCAGGGTGACCCACAATAGGAATTGACTATAAAAAAAAATTCATGAAATATTACTCATTTGGTATATTTTCTTCTGATAGAATCCATTTTCTCCAAGTGTCTGAGTAGCAGAGTAACTAAAAATATACAAGTCTGATGCTCTGTATTAGTCAGTGAGGATCAAACTAATAACAGACCATGTCTATCGATTGCCCAATACTCTTTGTAACCCTTGTTACCAACGTCAGTAATGCAACAGAGGAAAATTAATCCCATTTTTCATCCCCAGTAATTGATGATCTGTGGAGAATCATGTGGGGGATGGATACATACAGAAAGATCGCTAGACACTACGTCCCATATTTCGGTTTAAACCTACGCCTATGACTTCCACACAAGATGTCATCGTTAGCTATATGTTTCAATCTCATTATCCCATTTTCTTTCCAACAGGACAAACACGAAATTCTATTCCAAACCTACCTCGTTACCCATGTCTGTGATGCAACATGAGGAGAAATTATCACATTTTTCATCTTGAGTAATTCATGATCTCGTGGCAAAGGTTCTGGTGTTGTAACATCCAGAGCAGCTGAGTGGATTTCTCCAGTTTTCAACGCCTCGACCAGAGCATCTTGGTCCACAGTGTCTCCTGAATTTAATAGGGATGCGGCTTTTAAATTAGGATTCAAATTGATACAAATACACGTATGTGTGATTAGAATCCTGGAACTCATTTCTGTGATAATTTTATGAACAAATTTGTCTCAAGTTGTAACTACTTTACATTTGCTTATATCAGATATGTCATTTTATTAACTATGAGCCACTGAAGGACTGAAAATGGTTGAATGAAAATGGTTCCCAAGCGAACGAGAATTTATAAAAAGATTAAAAGGTATTTTTACAGCACAAAAGATGTTGAAAACACCAACATTGTCAGAAAATTTTGTTCGTCACTTATTCGAGTGGACCATACCATAGAAAATTTTGTTCGTCACTTATTCGAGTGGACCATACTAGACAGTGACATTAGTGCTAATAAATGGAATCCCAAGTACTGGTTAAATAAATTGTAATAACTACTGCAATTGTGAATGATTTTTTTACATTCGAAAGCACCTAAAAGACCATACTGGAATTTTCTTGGCTGGCAATGTGGGCATGGCACTATAGTAGATACGGTTCTGACAGCAACAGCCACTCAAGCGTTGGATAGCAAGATTCTCCCGCTCTCCAGTTCGGTCGGGCATAATCAAATTAAAGGGATTGCATGGGTTTATGACCCATTATTTCTGAAATGTATATCTCTAATATGATCATTCATCAATGATTTATTTACCTCTTGATATATTTATAAAAATAGCAGACTTCTTCATTTTCTTGAACTGCTCTGAACCCATGATATGCCTTGTTTGTTCTGTCAGACAGACTACAACGATGACAAAGTCACACAATGGCAGCATATCGTTCAATTGGGGATAATATGTTGCTCCCACAGCTTGTTCCTCTGATTCTGGTCTTGCAATAAACAAAAATTTATAAAAAAATTTTGACTAGCAATAGTTCAGTTAGAATGCCATGCAACTGTTTCTGGAATCAGCAGGCTTTTACTCTTCGCATAGGAGACTAAAGCTGGATATTCAGGTAAACCATATAGTGAACCACGACATTTTGTGCAAACACCAGTACCGAATCGGAGTGAAAGTTTTGGCTTTACACGTTTTTCTCATCCCTTCTGTGCTTGGATAGAGAGCCATAAGCAGTGCTTAGGTAAACCACCATGCACTGAGGTTGTACAACCTCTTAAGCAGACACCAGTGCCAAGTCTGAATTTGATGTTTTTGCCTAATTGTTTACAGATTTTCTCCCTGTGCATGGACGCGGTTGGTTGGTCACTGTCATTCACTAAAATGTGTTAATTAAAAAATATCCTCACCTCCTGCTTCTATTATGATAAAGAATCTTCATATCAAAGCCCTGTACTTGTTTGGCAATTATATATCCGATGCTTCCCATTCCTACGATGCCCAGAGTCGATCCACTTACTTGATTAGTCATCTCATTCTTACGCAAATACGTGAAATCTGGATCCTTGCACTTTGAAACACCTAAATAAAAAATTCAGTTAGATTGGTCAAGGATTGCAAATTAGAACACGAGCGAGTCAGGATCATGCATTGCCATTATTAAGCAGGACTTGCAACTTTGATTCAATTTTCCGATTGATTGATATTTATTTTTAAAAAATATATTTAAATTTTGATGTTTTTCCATTTTCTGGAAGGTCGTCTTCATTTGTATAACTATGATTCGATTCTGAAATCAAATACAGACAGACACGTTAATTTATTCAAGAGCTATGCAGGTATATCACCTAGTGGTTAACGGGTTGGCATCATAGGTTGAATATCTCGGGTTCGGGTCCCAGCGAGTCCGACTTGTTAATCCATGCAAACTACTAATCTCAGGGTGTAATAACTTGGGTAGGCAAACACGGAAGATCATATTTTTCCAAAAACTCTAACCCTGTCCGTCTATAAATGGCCATTGGTACAGGGCCTTGGTCGAGGTGATCCACTCCAAGAAATGGCTATAGAAAAAATCATATCGGAACTTATAGACAGAATACTTATATGAACTGATTGGGGCCTGATAACAAAACATAGACACAAACTACTAAATCGAGTCGAGCTCGAGTCGCGTCAAATAAGTCGACTTGACAAAATGGAGACGCGACTCGACTCAGGACTTCCACTTTTAAAAAAATCAACATTCGTTGTATCAGTCATCACAGCAGAAAATGCCTTACTGATCGAGCTAGATAGAAAACCCCACCCTACTCACTATTAACTAGATCTCTAGCAGCCGCCAGCATGAGAGTTATCCCCATCTCAGCAGTGCCCGCACTAAGAACACCAGGAGTGTTCGATACTTTAGCGCCGTAACTCTTGACCAACGGAACATCTACGTGGTTGTATCCAGCACCTATGACAGCAACTACTTTCAAGTTTGGGAGAGCGTCCAACCAACTTTTGTGCACCTAAAAAAGATCTTTTATTAAAAACCAAACCGGTAACAAAGCAAGGTTTATATATCGGAATTAAGGGTATTTTTATCTTGCGGGAGAGAAAAGCGGAGAATACAGCTTAACCTCATGGCGAACCACGATCTCTCTTGTGCAGACCCTTGTTCTGGATTGGGGGTGAAGGTTCTCGGCGTGACATATTTCTCATTTATCTTATGTACCGGTCTGATTGGTGGAGGAAGCCATATGTGGTGCCTACATGAACCAGCATGAACAGGCAAGGCGTCCACCAGCAGACCTCTTGCACATCATCATCCCTCACAGGATTCGAACTCGGGACGATCAGAGATGTGTAGCTCGAAGCGTATTCCCAACACTTTACCGATTGAGATAACTTTCCCCCAATAAATTTCAGTATATCGGTCATTTAGGTTGATAATGTTTTGATGCCTAAGTCTAAATTGAACCTTTAATAAACCTCTTAATTCAGACCCTGTGAGCAGCATAACGATAAAACGCTGATTTTTTGGCATGGTTTAAATGTTTTGGTTGTTTTCCTGATAACTCTGCTATGTAATATATTAAATAGATGGTATCTTCTTTTTGTGCCGACAAAGGCGTCAAAACAAACCTATTCATGACTATTTTTTATCAAAACTTGCTCAGAGCTAGGCTACAAGAGACGAATCATATTTGAGAAGTTTCCTGAAACTGTTAGTGTGCAAAGAGCTAGAAGATATCCAGGAATAGGAATCCACATCTCTGACAGATGTCTATTGACGCGAGTTTTAAAGCCATGCAGATTAACACATCCAGCAAAGCAGTGGGAAGGCGAGGGAATTCCAAAGTTTAGAGGTTTAATACTCTACTAAAAAACACACACCTTTTGAGGTCCAAAAGTTAGAAGCGCGACAATATCGCTCCATTTTTTAATTTCTTTTTCAAATTCTGCAACATGGACAATATGGAAATGCTGTTCGACAACGTCAACAAACATCTGACTGACTCCGTATTCTCCGTCACGATTTGTCATAAGAACTTTGGGTTTTGAACACATTTTTGATTAAATTCTAGGGTGTCGTACAATGTCCCAAGGATGCTTGAATCAGAAATAAAACAACACATTCTCTTTGCTCAAGATTGCAGGCATATTTGTAAGCTTTCGTTAAACCATGGCCTAACTTCTTCAGCCCAACAAAACCTCAAAAATATGAGGGTAATTTTGTGGAAAGAGATCTTAATGCTTTTCATTATTGCATAATTGCCAAATACTATTTAAAACTCAAAATGTTGAATAATTGCAGAATCAATTTGAAAATTCTTCCGAATCTCTATAGGAATTGTTTGGACAGTTTTCATGAAACAATTAACTTCATAAAATTTTGTGCAATTACAATTTCTGATTATCTGAATCATGATGCCAAAATCTTGTCTTCTTCGGGTGTCTGAAATGTTACTGGTGTTTTTTTTTTTTGGATGGCTAAAAAAGCTTCATAATCATCAACACTGCTATTTCATAGCAGTATTGATAATTCTGAACCCTTTTGTATAGTTTAATTGCTACCAGACACTCTAATAGAGGCATTTTATTTTTTCAACACAAGTTTATCATGCTGCCCATTTGCTGAATTTTTTTCTGTTATGACTTACTTACTTCTAGAAAATATATTGATTTTTCAGTAAAAGTAGGCTTTTTGAATAATTAAAAATCTAATTAAATTTTCCCATTTAGCGTTATTTGCTTTCCTGATACTCTGTAATGATATATAATCATTTGTATCGCCTTTTGTGTCGACAGAGGTGTCAAAATAAGATACGTCTATTCTGAATATTTAATAAAAGTTTTTAGTGAACTGTCAGAAATTTTTAAAAAATTCTTTTTTGAAAATTCGATTCAATTCCTGCAACAATTCAAAATCAACAAAAAGATAATGTGGATTTTCATGTAAATTGTAAGCTGATAAAAGAATGTCTTTGTTTGTTTATTATAGGACTTTGACTCGAATCGGGAAAAATTGTTCCATTCGATTCTGAAACCAAGATGTTTGGTTGTGGCCACTCCTAATAATAAGTACCGGTAACATTTGCTCAAAACATACAGAATTACAGAAAATATATCCAAACCGGGATTACCGGTACAGGTTCCCAAATTCTCTCAAGAGACTCCCGTAAAACTTTTGCGGAGCCGCGATAAAATTTCATTTCAAGTATGCCAGATCGAATTCTTGAAGTTCTATTTGCTTGAATCATATGTAATCCAGCAGTGATTCCTTCTAATATACTATAGTACGTTCCCTATAAAAATTCAAAAAGTTTAGAATCTCGCAAATGACAACAAATTTGCTAGTCTATAAAATGACATCCCTGCTCCTACTCAGAATCCAACAAACCACCTCACAATCGACAAAACATTTTTCTCTGTGCTTCAGGCACAACATATCCCCCAAAACTCGTCGTTTTAAAAACTTTTGTCTGATATTTACTCTCGCCAATGTATTAATACCGAACTGAAATATACGCTAAAATAAAAGACACAAAACAATAAAATAATAAATATACATATTAAAGGACTTGATAAAATATATTTGATCCTCAGTTAATTAATTAATTCCTATGCTCCTTCGTCCGGGAGCAGTGAAAGAAAAAAAAATAAAATGAAGATACAAGGATAAAGATTTATGAATTTTTATCGACGACAAACTACTTCACTTCTTGCTTGCTCTTACAAAGAATGTCCTTACCCAAATAGTTATTCTGATCAAAGAGCAATTTCGTTTCAATTTTAATCATTCATGGATTCATTTTGTAGTAAAATCATGATATATGCCAAATTTTACGTTGTAAAATTTGACATAAATCATGATTTAGGTGCAAATTATTGTCAAAACTCAGGAAGTAATAACTTGGGCATGCTAGGCCGCACACGAAAGATCATATTTTTCCAACAATTCTAACCATGTCCGTTTATAAGTGTTACAGTTAGTATAGAACCTTGGTCCGGGTGATCCACTCCAAGAAGTGGCTGTAAACAAAAAATCATATTACAACATATAGACACATACTTACATAACTAATAACGAAAACTAGACACAAAGCACTAAATATCAATGTTGTCAGAAATTTCATATTTTCTATTTATATATATATATTGAATACTGTTCAAACTACACTTAAAGGACATCCCCCATTCTGGAAGCAAAGAATCAAAACGGGTTGTCATTGATATAGTCACACACATTGTTGAGAAAGAAATTCTTCAAACATTTTAAAAGTTTTTTTCACAAAACGCAAATATGTTTTGTGGGTTGTTAAATTAAAAAATACATAAAATTTTTAGATATTTGTGTCCTTTTTCTAGTGATCAGCTCATGATTTAGGTAAAATTTTCCCCCCTGTTTATGAAAAAAATTCAAGATTATCTTTTTTTTTTATTTAGAATTGCGGCAGAAATCGAACCTAATATTTTGCACAGCACCAATGCTGACAGACAAGTATCAAATAAAACTGTAATTGATATCTTAAAACGCACAATAACAAAAGAATTCATATTTTTCATATTAGTTTTTTCATGAAGGGATTGCGTGGATATTTTAGGCTAACTCCACAGATCGCTATCAAAAGAATCAGTAATATCTTATGGTTTTAAGTTAAAATTGATAAAACCTTTAGACATTTTTATATGTGTTTTTATCAAAGTTCTCGTAACAAATTTTTTAAATTATTAAATAATTAAATTGTTTGGATCGATTTTGGTAAAACAAGCTGCATAAAAAATAAAACTACCAAATGCACCAAAGCGATAAACATTCCATACAAAACTGAATCATTATAGTAGAGTGCAGTGAGTATTTTCCGCCCTGTGTGATAGTAAAACTGTCTTTTATCAGATTTTCAAATCGTAAATGATTTGAGGAGTCTGTGTCTCATATTTGATAAAATAAAAACAACTCAGGCTCGGGGAGGAAAAATTCTTGTTTTTCCCAGGTGGCATAAACGTCATTTTCTCCAGATTGATAAAAAGCTACAAAACCATCAACACTGCTATTTCATAGCAGTATTGATGTTTTTGAACCTTTCTATACAATTTGGTTACTACCAGACACTCAAAGAAATGTTAAAATCTTTTAGTCACAAATATATCATGAAATTTCGCCCATTATTTTGTGTATTGAAATTTACTCCGGGTAAGGCCGGAAGTAACCAACCAACAGCACCTCAATAGCAAAGAGCTACTAGAAGATATAGTACCAGCAACTGCACTGTAAGCAGACAACATCCCAGAGAGAACTTAATTGCGATGGCGAAGTGCAAAATTTTCTTCTTGTGAACCCATTTACTGTCAGTCTAAATAAATAATCCCGCAAGTAGCAGACATTGAAGTGTGTTTTACATTGTTCTGAGCAAAATTCAAACTCTAAAAGGAAAATGGAAGCACAAATATTCAACCCTATAGCGAAAATTTCATACATAATAAAAGCAAATAAATAAAATCGCTAATTAATCAATTAAATTAATCATTAATCTTCTTTTTCGCTAAAAAGTCCATTAGAATCCGCGGTGTCCAACAAATCACATATTATAGGAGATTCGACTCCTAAAACATAACTGCACGTCGAAGGCTCGCGTAAATATATCGTAACAGCATGTTTACTAGCGCTCATTTTACATTTCAGTTTTACAACGACTTCTCTCGGTTTTCCGATCGCTTCGCAGAAGTCTCCTTTGTGATAATAATGCTCGACCATGACAACTTTTTTACTTCGTTCTTTTGTGACACCGTCTACCTCTTCGCGAAAGATTCTAGCTGTCTTCTTTTTTGCCCATCTCAAATGTGCTTCTTCGTCCCATTTTCCGACCATGATAATAGTCCGACCCAGTGTTTTATCGTCATGATATTGCTTCACATGTTTACCATAACAGTACTCGTAATTCCACCATCCAGAGCTTCCACGGAGACAAAAATCTCCGGACAGGAAATCCCGCAGTAACGCTTTATCTGTCTGTTTAGAAATTCCTGCCTCATCAGCACGGCGATATTCATTCTTTAAAGGTTCAATATCGATCTCTGTTTCATCAGATTTCTTTGGAGACGTAAAACGAAGCGCACTATCAGCGTTGTTTTCAAGCAACTCTTCTATTAAAGCTTTTGGTTTTTTTGGCGAACTATCCAAGGCAGTGCAGTATATTTCATTGACTGGACTCCCTTTGACTTTATAAAAAGGGTTCGAACACAAAACTGGCGTCAAAATCACAAGCTCGTACTCACATGAGCTAGTTTCACTCACTGACATAATTTCGTTACGAGATTCCGGATGACAAACGTACAAAACTTTCGTTTTTCTTTTCCCGCCATTTTTTAGCTCGCAAGCTGTTCCGTTACCCATCTCAAGAGGATAATATGGAGTCATAATGCCATCCAACTTTTTCGCTGGGATTTCCTTAGCACTTTTTGGCAAATTTCCTAACTTGCTGTAAATGCCTTTGTTATCCGGCTCTTCGGAAAAATATCCCAAATAAAACTCCTGAAGCTTTATAACACCGCCAGCAGCCTTTTCTTCATGATATTGTCGAATATGCTTTCCGTGGCAAATCTCGTAAGTCCAATATGTCTCTAATCGATAAGTACATGGTTTCTGCTTTAAAATGGGTGAGAGTAACTCAACCGGCGATATCGAACTTTCAAAATCATCTTTTTCATTTTTACTTTTTGGTGATGATGGAATCATGCATTTATATCTTTCATTTTTCTCTGTTTTAATAATAACAGAATTCTCGTCGATATATTCCTCAGTCTCTGTGGTGGATTCTCTCAAATTGAATGTTTTTCCTGGCCAGTTTATGTTGTACAAGATACTATCGTCAAGAATCACATATGAAAACGACGAACATAAAATGAAGAAAATTAAAATAAAGTTCCTAGAATGCATAGTGTATTTTGGATAGCTATGGCCTGTTGAAGAACGGAACATGGTATTATTAAGAAAATATTCCCAAACTGCAAATATTGATTGCAAAGCATGATTGCCTGGTGGTTATCATGTTGGCGTCACAGATTGAGTCCAGTTCCCAGCTCTCAACCTGCAGGGTGTAGTAACTTAAATAGGCTAAGCTGAATTGGAAAGATCAATATTTCCAGTACAACTATACGTTCATGTCTAAAAGCCACAATACACGTGCAGCATTCGTGTTCACATGCCTACAAAGTACAAACGCAAAAAAACGAAACAAGAACTCAGCATTAGCTTTCATAGCATACCGTTGTGTTTCATTGGAAAATGTTAGGAAATGCATGCAGAGCATTGCGCTTGCGTAAAACGCGAGGGTAGAATGAAACAAACATAGAAAAAACGCAACCTACACAAACGTGTAGTGCGACCTTAACTACTAGTCCCTATAACAGGCCTTGGTAAAGGTGACCTATATGAAAAAACTGACTATAAAAAAAAAATAAGATTTCACTTTCAATTTGGCTGAAATCAAATACCAGTGGGAAAAAAATTGGCAAAATGACATTCTGGCTAGCAAGACAATCAAAAAAATGATATTTCTATGAACTATATAAATTCTAAAAGCAGTGTTGCCTTTTTTATTGAAATTCAATTTGATCAAGGTCAGGGGCAGAGCCTAAAAGGAACCAAATAACGGTTGCTTAAGAGCAAAGAGCTACTAGAGATGTAGTGCCAGCTAGAGCTGGGCGACATCAGTCATATTTTATACCGGCACTCCGCTGCCAAAATGCCGGTATTTCCGGTACTATCGCCATTTGCTGCTAACCAATAACATGCCCTTGTGTCGAGTTAAGGAGCCACCTGCATTGCAATTATTGAGTGCGGAATTGCAAAGGGATTTCAAAAAGGTCATTGAAGTCTGCGAAACCTGTATTGCTGATGTTTTTTTTTTGTATTAAAATTACACAGAAGACAAACCATACTTAAAAATTCTCCTGAAGCCACTAAAATGCAAAGAGATACATGAAATGCAGGAAAAGTAAGGTACAATAAAAAACTGGTAAACAGACCAAGGAATACTTTATGTTCTGGTCATGGCATCTCCAAATCGTTTTAATTCAATCTTTACCTGGGATTTTAAAATCCATTATCACTCTGAGAGTCAATAACAACAAAATTCATGTATGTATTTATTTTGCCTTCTAGCATGCATTATAACAGCAGAGAATATACATTCTTATTTAAAATGGTACTTGCCATACTGCAGAGAAAAGATTCAATTTATCCAATATCAGTGTTAACGCCAAACGCTTGCGATAGAAGAGATCCAATATACCCGTACGCAAGTTCTTTGATGTTACGTTGACGTTAAACGAATGGGGTCTAGTGAAGTTTAGTACCATATTCTCGAATGTCATCAAAATAAAAACTGGCAGAATATTCTCATCCTAACTAAGGGGCGCCAATGCTGCAAGCATCTCGCATTGCCTGCAGGGATAGGAACAGTCGCTTCCAACATGGGAATTTTTTTGATAATCGGATATATGGTTCTAAACATCATGAGACCCCACGAACGAACCTAACTTTTAGTGCTGAGTAGTTTCGTAGTCAATGGAAAACTTAAGAATGCTCATAACTAATGCTATCACCCGAATTGAACAAAATTAGCTTTTTTTTCTATTTGCAAAAAAATATGTCCCAAATTTATGAACAAAAAGAAAGCAAAACATACTGAATAAATAGCATCAACAAAAGCAGAAAGGCAGGAAAACCGGGTGGACAAAACCTCCGGCACCACTGATGCGTTGTCGGCAACGAGAACTAAATCAACGTAAATTTTAGTGTAACACGGCCACCTTATGGTTCATACTTCAGACTTTTACCTGAATATTTTAACTGCCTGACATCGGAAAGAAAAAAAGATTATATTTCTGTGTTAATTTTTTTTGTATTGTCATAGTTGAAGTGTTGCTTTGTTTTTAACGTTTCAAATTGATTAAGTTTATATCCATCAATGGTAGAAATTCAAACATCCGTAAGATGTCAGAAATGAGTGTTTGTTTTTGCTACGACACGTCACGAGCGTTTTGACAATTCAGAATTTATTGTTGTAGGTTACTTTATTCAGCCAGGTTGCATTTTTGCGTGGATTTTTTTTTGTTATAACACAATACGAAGCTGAATTTGTTTCAAGCGTATAATGTGTTCAGAGTTTCCACTCTTGGAAATCTTACTTTGCACTGAGCTGTGAGCACTAGCACAGAACAGGAATATTCAAAGTTGAGATTTCGCTGTTTATTTCTCCGTTCTTATGTTTCACACTCTTACTGCTTAATAGATTACTTAGTGTCTTTATAAAAAAAAATATGGAAAAGTGTCTTTTCACTGTTCATATAGTAAGCCAGTAAGGGGCAAACACTTATGCTCAGAAAATCTGCATTATTATATTACACAACAATCATCTGTGCAACTACTATCTTTGGTGGCAGACTTCAGACTTGGATGACCGAGAAGTCGTATCTCCACCTTCGAATTTATACCGAAAACTTTGTTTTCCTAATGATTTCATATTTCAATATGTATTTGTTTTCTGGTCGATAAACCAATAATGAACTTTTATACTGTATAGAATGTCCTACCATGAGGAGGCGACTTTGATAAATTGGCTATTTTGTCATTCCTCTGCATCAAAAAATTTCTGTTCTCGCTTAACAGTTTTAAAAAGAAGATTTTTGAGTGGTATTTGAACAGTGTGACAAATATTTATTTACTAAAAAAGGGGGGGTTTCCCTGTGACTAATGGCTGCTTTCGACTTGAGAAATTTTGTTGTTGTAGCCCAGGTTTATCGGATCTCATGTAGTTTGGTACCTAATGTTCGATTACTATAATACCTTGCGGTCTGCAAAGTGACGCACCGCCGCAACGTTGCCTCACTATGTTTATTTTACAGATATTAAAATGGTCTTTGTTCAAAGGAGCTTTCTGCTCTCGTTTCTCCGAACAAAATTTTTAATCAATCAACACGATTGGCTACCTATTCGCACCTATTCACTGTGAAGGTTCCACAATGTCACAAACAGTTTTATGCAAGAAGCTTTTTTCCAAGAATATCTAAACTTTGGAATTCCTTGCTGCTTTCCTGATCGTGTTGATCTACAAGGCTCTAAAACCTGTGTTAATAGACATCTATCAGGGATGGAGGTTCCTTAGTTACTGTTTCTGCATTTTATGTAGCTCTTTGCACTTTAGTGACTTCAGGAGAATTTTTAAGTTTGATTCTTCTTATGAGTCCTCTGAGCGAATTTCAATAAAAAATTGCCCGAAAACTACAAAAACTAAACCCAATTATCAATGGACAGGTATCAACTAGCGATTCGTTTCGATACGGCTTTTCACTTGCTTCATTGCTGATTGTCGTCTCTGTAGTTTTCGGTAGATTCGGTAATTATACTAACCGAATAGTTGCAACTAAACTTCATGAGACCCATTCAGGACTTCATGGCATTGAATACTAAATATCACTTCCTTATTTCAGATTACAATGATTGTTAAAATATTTACTGATAACGGTTAGAGAGATTTTTTTTTTAATTTTAAATTAATTTTTGACATAATATTGTGCGTCTGGGAGTAACACAGTAAAAAAGCAATCAGGATTTTTATTCGTTGCATGTGCTGACGTCAGCGTTCTGATTCACCAAAACGTTAAAAATTGGCAGCTTGATGGCGGAGGCTGGTAATGTTGAAGATGCCGGGAACAAAGCAATAATATTAGATTCCCCTGCTGTGGAAAATAAAGAGAATGTCAACATTGAAGAAGGTGGATTTTTATATTTTTTCTTCCATGATTTTTGTCTTTCAGTATGATAAATAATACTGAAAAGATATATATTGTGTAATATACTAATCCACGCAAGACAATGCCAGACACTTGCAACATTGGCGCCCCATGGTTAGGATAAGAAAGTTTTCATTTTGATAACATTCAGGAATATGGTACTAAACTTCACTAGACCCAAAATCTTCACCCCGTCTAAGAACTGGTGAATGGGTGGGAGGTCATGGCAGAACGCAAGGTACACTGCTACTCAGACACCCGAAGAATAGGGGTACCACCAGAAGAAAAATTAGCAAATGTGCAATGTTTCATTAAATATCTGTTGTAAGAAGATTTAAATGTCTCTTTTTGAGTGTCTGGTAACAACCAAACTGCATAAAAAGAATAAAAAACATCAATACTGCTATGAAATAGCAGTGTTGATGGTTTTAAAGCTTTTTCATCCATTCGAAAATGCCATGAACATTCTGGATACCCGATAAGAAACAAAATTCTGCCATCTTTCGTAATGGTTCATAGGCAAAGTCTCGGCCCAATTTAAATGATGATGAAAAATTAAATGAAATGTTCAACGCCCTGTAGGTACGGGCTTTAGAATAGTCTTAACATATTTCCTGTATGTCGTAAGAGGCAACTACAAGGAAGTGGTGGATGGTTTTACCATTGCCCAGGGCTGATACCACTCACTGCTCTTTACAATGGTGGTTCAATTTAGTTTGGGATGTTTTCCATTTAGAGTGCAGTTGTTGGTACCACATGTTTTAGTAGCTCTGTGCTTTTGAGTGGTTGTAGTTGGTTCCTCTTTAGGCACTGCTTTAACCCTTGCTCAGAGTGAATTTTAATAAAAAAATTAATCGAAAAAAAGTAAAAAGTAATGGAATCCTGCCTTTTGCTTTTTTTATATTATTTCCCGAACTCTTTTTAACTTAACTCCTCTTATCTAGATGATCTCCAACACACAAAGATTGGTCTTAATCGATCCATGTCGTGCGGAAGCATTCTACAAGGAAATGGTATGAGTAAGAAGTTGTCTCGGCGAGTGAGCTTCCCCTCGGATGACAAACTAATATCTGGATATAACGAACCAAAGAATCCATGGGAACACGGTATGGAATATATGGTAGAAAAATTTGATTGAAGCATATTATGTTAATCATAGATAGGGGTCCTGATAACAAAGGTGCATGCAAGCGTACGAGAGCTTACTTTCGTCCGTACGCGCACGGACACCGTTAAAAGAGTCTTTATATACTAAACCTTCTTGATGGCATCCAATGTGCTGAATTTACAAATGAGGTTATCAATATCAAGTAAAACAGTGAAATGAAAATTTTTCTTTTACAATTTTCCAGATTTATTTTTCAAATACTTGTGTGTAGAAAAACATGAGACTAATGCATTGCGTTGCGTTTCCTGTAACAAAATAAAAACAGCAATACACGCCTACATTGCTTTGCGTTAATCATATTCACATGCCTGCAAAGTACAGACGTATGCAACGAAACGTTGGCTTGCACAGCAAGGCCTTGCGATTGCATAAAACGGAGGGTTAAATAAAACAAACCTAGAAAAAACGCAACCTACGCAAACGTGTATTATGGCCTTAAAGCGTGCTCTCATACATGGAGGTGCTAAATAACCCTAACAAATATGCCAAAATGCCAAAACAATGAAGGTTGTCAAAATCCTGAATGTACCGAAAAGGACTGCTTGAGAAAAATGGATAAATCTTGAAAAAGTCTGCTATGGGGGGTTTCGAAGATAACCGAGTTTTGATTTGAAAATCACGAATTATTTCATTTTTTTTTTATTGCTTTAAAACTTTGAAATCAACTTGGGAACTTGGAAATTAATAGAATCAAGAGTTCATATTGCTGGAAAATAACTTATTTTTAACTGTTTTGCAGAAAATTGTCTGTTGTTTGATTATTAACTTCTTTTCAATTTAAATGAATCATTGGGTTTGGAAAAATTATTTGATTATTCATTATTATTCATATAATTTTTATCCTGCTAGAGAGGAAAGCCGAGAATACAGACAGATTAACCATATGGCGATCCACGACCTCTCGTGCAGATACCAGTTTCGAATCGGGGTGGAGGTTTTTTTTTTGGATTATTGTATTTCTCATATTTCCTGCGTGCATGGATCTGATTGGTGGAGGAAGCCGTAGGCAGCGCTCACATGAACCACCCGCGAGGCGTCCAGCAGTCCTTTCGCATATATAATTTATATATATTTCGGGCAATCAAAAGATTAATTTTGACCACCTCTAATTGTAAAACAAAAAGTTACATTTTACATAAAGTTTCATTTCCTCCATATTTCCAGCCCATGAAACTACAACTGAAGACCTCATACAAGCATACACCCAAGCTTGTCAGACATGGAATGTCCGTCCAATAACGAAGCTATTACTTCAACTTCAGGTGAGTTGGGCCAGGGTGTGGCCAATGTGAGGGAATATTGTTTTCCTCTGGTTTTTAAAATTTTATGGCATTTTCTTTGATTGAATAAAAAAGTAAAATATTGCTTTTTCTTCGGGTGTTTGAGAAGGTAATGAATTTTTCTTTGGTTGAAAATAAAAGCTTCAAAACCATCAACACTGCCATTTCATAGCAGTGTTGATGATTTTGAACCTTTTTCTACACTTTTTTTGTTACTAGACTCTCAAAAATACACACTTTTATCTGATATACATCATCAATTATTGCCCATTTGCTAAATTTTCTTCTGATGATAAAACATTTTCTTCGGGTGTCCAAGTAGTAAAGCAGCTGGCATTATGCCAATCTGGTGTACTGTGGAGGTTTCTATTCGAATGGTCGTGAACCGATATATAGAATCATGCTTAATTTGTTTTTGAAAAAATAAACCACAAGTTATACAGAAACTGTGGCACAAGCTGAAAAAGTTCAGAAATATTGGTTGATAAGATTTCATTTTAATTCATCTGAAGTACATCACAAGATGGTTTGGATATTGAAATTGGGGATAAAATTCCGATGATGAACGATATTTGTGATGAAAATAACCCCTGTAGATACGAACTTTTGAATAGTGCTAACATATTTCCTGTGTGTTGTAAGGGGCGACTGAATGGAAGCAAACAAGTGGTGGATGGTTTTATCATTGCCCAGAGCAGGTATCACTTACTGCACTTTACCATGACGGTTCAGTTCTATTTGATGTTCTTCGTTTAGTGTGCAGTTGCTGGTATCTTTTAGTAACTTTTTGCTTTTAAGTGGCCATTTCTTGGTTCCTTTCAGGCACTGCCTCGACCTTGTCTAAAGTAAATTTCAATAAAAAAAGTTTTATGTAGTTTTAAATTATGATTATATTTTCTTTCAGGAAATCAGAGATTTTACAGTGAGAGCAAATTCTTTGACTTTAAAAGGTAAATAAGACCTTTTTACTACGAGTAGTTCACTGTTTTTTGTACCGGTATTCTGCATTGAAAATATCAGTATTACCAATATGTCACACTGTGTCATTAATGCTTGGTTCTTTACTATGGAAGTGTACTGTGCATATAATGAAATACTTTTGTTTATGGTTGCAGGAATGTCAATGTCTAAGTAATGTCAGTCAATACTTAGACACCCCAAGAAAATGAGTCCATTGGAAAAAAATTGCTACGAAAATAAGCCCTGTAGCTGCGAACTTTAGAATAGTTCCAACATATTTCCCGGTTTTGTAAGAGGCGACTGAAAGGAAGCAAAGAAGCTTTTTTTTTACATTTTTTTGGTGTCTTGTAGCAATTAAACTGTAGAAAAAGTTTAAAACCATTAATACTGCTATGAAATAGCAGTTATTTTATGCTTTATTAGAATGTGTTACTTCATTATTTAGTTAACGATATTCCGAGTGCCAACACTATTTGCATCTTGCGATTCTTACTCGCTGTCTACTTTTGTTGTTTTGTTTTGAACGCAGTGAGCCGTCTGGCCCTACCTCTGTGTATTGAATAATTTATTAGCTCGTTTGGATAGTTTTATTTAAAGAGATATTGTGTTGTCACAATGTAATGGTGAACCGACGTCCCTAATGTCATCCTCCGCTGTGTCACTGATTTTATTTTATTAAACATGGGCACAGGGTGAAAGGGATTTTGTTTTTCTTTGAGTGTCTGAAATGCTACTGTCATTTTCTTCAGATTGACTAAAGAGCTTCAATTTCATAGCGTATAAAAAATCTTTAGCTAAAACTGACGATTAGTATGTCTCCTTTTGAGTGCCTGATATCAACCTTAATTTAAAAAATGCTAGTTTTGGAGCTTTTTTGCTTTTCCGCAAAAAATGACATAACTTTTCAGATGCCCGAAACCTATTCTAGTGTTTTGACTCTTAGAATCGGGATTCGAACGCAATTTAAGTCTATTCAAATTATTCGATTTTTTTATTTGGCAAAGAATCTGAGCCAAATTTATTTTGACCTATTGTTATGAAAATTTGACATGGAAAGTTTTTGTGAAAATGTTGTGAAAGTAGGGAATTTGTAACTTTTTTTATCGAAATTCACTCAAAGCGAAGGTTGAAGCAGAGCCTAAAAGGACCCAACTAACGGCCTCTAAATAGCAGAGGGCTACTAAGAGATGTAGTAACAGCAACTGCACTCTAAGCGTAAAACATCCCAAATAGAACTGAACCAATATGGTAAAGTGGAGTTGTTGGTATCTGCCTCTGACGATGATAACACCATCTTCTTTAGGGCATCTTTAGTTTCGTTTAGATACCGGTACTGCATTTGGGATTGCTAAGAATGATTTTCAATGAAAACTCTTTTCTTTTTCAGGTGAAAAACTTGAAATGCGAGTCGTTGAAACTCTAGAATCAATATTTAAGCGAGTTCAGTTCATCACGATTGATTTGGAAGCGACAAATCTTGACGAAGATGTAAGTATGCAATTTGTAGGCGATTTTGAACCGAATACTTATTATTCGAATCTAAATGGAGTAATCAATTTAAGAATTACTCGATATCGGCGGGTTCCGTATCTGAATATAGATTAAGAAGATGGTGTCGGCATTGGCGAAAATATAAGAACGTGGATACAATTTTAATACTTATTACAAATACAACATATTTGATGAAGTATTCTATATCGGCCGTATCGGTATCGGAATATAGATTAGGAAGGTGGTATAAGCATCGACGAAAATATTTGTATCGACCCATTACTAGCTTATTAAATATCATATAACTGTAGTGTTTATTACTTCTCAACAAGAAAATTTTTGTAAGTCCTTGAACACAAAAGACTTTCAAGATATTTAATAAAGTACTCTGTATTGGTGGTATCGGCAGCATCGAAAGTATTTGTATTGAGCCATCACTAGCTCATTAAATATCATTTAGCTGTAATGTTTATTGCTTCTCGACCAGGAATTTTTGCCCGATTAAATACATATACATTTTTCAAGCATGGCACGGTCCATCTGTGGCCCATGCTTGACAAAATGAAATTTAGGGTAAGGTTATATTTGCTGTAACCCTTCTTGTTAATGATTATACATTATCCCTGCTGTGGTTATAACTAGGAGCGGCCAATACGGAATATTAAACTATTCCAAATACATTATGAACAAATAATTTCAAAAATGGAATATTTGGTACATTCTTAGTGTGTTCATGTCGGAGGAAATTTTCACGTGTGAAAGTCATTTGCTCTCTGAAAGCCGGCTATCGTTATGAAAACACCCGATCTACGCATCTTTAACATCGTAGTTCTGCTGGTCGCCTTGTGAGTAGCACGGTGGTTAATGTAAGCACTGCTTGCAGCTTTCTCTTACAACCATGTCCATGCACAGGAAAAATGAGTAAAAATACGTTATCATTGCTGATATGAAATAGCAGTAATGATGGTTTTGAAGCTTTTTTGTCCATCTGAAGAAAATGAGATAAGCGTATTAGACACCCAAAGAAAAACAAGATTTTGTGAGCGCGGGCTGTTGTGATCTACTGTGACTCAAACAAAACTAAATTTGTTTTTACTAAACTTATCTGATATGTTAGCACGAACGCCTTATAGGATACTGATCAGAATGTGATACATTATACCAATCACCAGATGCGTGGGTTATCGTTTGTATTGTCACGACATCCTGCACTGAAATAACAACAGGTGATGCGACATTTTAAAATGGCGCATATAGGAACACCAGGAATGTTCAAATATATTAAGATATATTCAAAAATGAATATATACGATATGGTAAAATTCTTGATTTTTGTATATTTCAGAATAGTGGCTAAATTTGGTTGCTTTTTTGTCTAAATTACCTAGTTAAAATTCACAAGAAAACCCATTTTTATTATACAAATTGATATTTTATGGAAAAATTATAATTTATAACCATACGTTTTACTGTCCGTATTTCCCCTCTATAATACTGTAGTTGCAATGCTGTTTTTTCGAAATGGAGGCTGATTTAGAATTTATTCCACGTTTCATATTAGGATTAATTTTTCAGAATGTATCTGGAATAGTTAACTATTCGGTCTTGGCCACCCTTGAGGGTCTAGTTGTTAAACATGTTCGCATCGCATAGAAAATCTTCGGTCCGATTCCTGGTTAGTCCGGCTCGTTAATTCATGCCCACTACTCAACCCAGGGTGTAATAACTTGGGTAGAATATGCCGAATGAGATGGATCACATCTTTCAAGTAATTCTAATCCTGTCCGTCTACAAGTGGCCATTAGTATAGGGCCTCGAATCTGATGCATGTCTGATTCAGATTTGAATAGTGGTACTCACTATTGGGATCTTGTTGGATGATAGGCAGAAATATTATTGGTTATGTCTAAGATCGTCTGAAGAGGTAGCAAAGAAGTGGTAGATGGTTTTACTATCACCCAGGGCAGATACCACTCACTGCACTTTAGTTCAATTCTGTTTCTAATGTTTACGGTTTGAAGTGCAGTTGCTGATACTACATCTTTTAGTAGCTCTTCGCTATTAAGTGGATGTTGGTTGGTTCCATCTGGGAACCGCTTCCGGGCCTCCCTTAGAGTGAATTTCAATAAAAAAAAGAAAAAGTATAGTTAAATAAACTGTATTCTAAATTCAATATAATAATAGATTAATTCTCAATATCTCAGATAAACGAAATTGCTAATATTTGATCATATTTTGCCCATTTCGCAGCAGCTACTAATTTATAAATCTATTTAAAATTGTATAATACTGCATTGTGTGTACTTATCCCACTATTTTCCTTTTTTTCTCACTTTTTTGTATTGTAAAAATGGTAGTTTGCTTCTAGTATTTTTGTCCAAGTATTTTACTTTATCTATCTCAATTCAAAGTTAGTGTCTTTTATTCGCCACTATACAACCCAAGTAACATATTAGTGAATTGGGGGGCAGTTGACTTCGATGACCAACTTTGGTTGTATCGTTACCTGCTATTTTTTCAAAAAAATTTGTCCTACAAACTTCTGTGATTTGGAATTCATTGCCTTCACACTGCTTTCCCGATCATGGGGATCATTCGAAATGAAGGTTCTTCAGCGTTACTCTCAGCCCTCGTGTAGCTCTTTGCATATGAGTGGTTTTGGGTGACTCCTATTATTGAAGTCTCATAAAACCTTCGGATAGAAAGAACTTGGATAAGGACATCCTTAAAGGCAAAATATTTGTCTGTTGACTGATGTTTTTTAAAATATCATCCCATACCACACGGAAATGACGTCTTTTCACTGTGTATATGATTCATTGGTACATCATCTCGGTACATACGTAGGGTGTTTGCTTCCTGATTACATGTTGTCATTTTGGCCTAGATCCTGGTAAAAATTGAAAACCTAACGCTGCTCTCCCGATTGTGTGGATCTTTTTGGAATGGAGGCTCTTTAGCCTTCGTTTCTGCCCTCATGTAGCTCTTTGCACAAGAGTGGATTTAGATGACTCTTATTATTAAAAGTCTCTTGAAAAACCGTGCTCGGAGCGAATTCAAATAAAAAAAAATTGGTTAAGGACATCTATAGAGGAAATATTTCTCTGTTGACTGATGTTTTATAGAATATCGTCCCGTACCACACGGAAATGACGTCTTTTCACTGTGTATATGATTTATTGGTACATCATATTGCTACATACGTAGGCTGTTTGCTTCCTAATTACATGTTGTCATTGTGGCCTAGATCCTGGTAAAAATTGATTATTCCGAATAAATATAGTTGAGCATGAACCAATGATGGATCGTGCCGTCACTACACACAAAATAAAATTTATGGTTGGGAAATGTAATGTATACAACCAGGAAACAGATATAATCCTACCAGACACATATGTAGACGCATTGATTAATAAGGTAGGATACCAGTATGAACCTTAAAAGGAAATAATGTACTGACATAGCGTATGTTTTGAGATGCGCGATGGCCTAGTGGTGAAACATGTTGGCATCGCAGGTTGAAGATCTCAGGTTCGAGCCCGCTGTTACAGGGCCTTGGACAGAGTGATCTACTCTGAGAAGTGGCGGTAGTAAAATGAAAAAAAAATATCTTTTGTCATATTCGCCTAGCAGTATAGTACATGCACGAAACTATTCAATTTGCATTTTCTGTAAAATTTTCTTCCGATCCGAGCCATTTTTTTAAGGTGTTTGAGTAGCAGAGTGCATGACATTCCTTTAGTCAGTGACATAAAAAAGATATTGTACTATATAGGTTGGCAAAAATCTTGTTCCCTTCTGATATATTGATATATCCACATATAAATCCACATGTCTGATATAATCACATCATTTGCTTTGGGTGGATTAAATAGCTTTCAAACCATCAACACTGCTATTTCATAGCCATGTTGATGATTTTGAAGCTTTCTGTATCATTTGTCTGTGAAACATTTTAATACGCTACCCTGAGATCTATCATGATAGGATATCATTTTAATTCTCCGGGAGAGAAAAGTCGAGATTACAGCTTGATCATATGACAGACCAATCCTCTCGTGCAGATACCAGTTCCGAATCGGGATGAGGTTTTTTTTGGATTCTCATACCTATATCTCCCTTATTTCTCATTTTTCCTATGCATGGACCTGGTTGGCGGAGGAAGCCGTAACCAGCACTAACATGAACCACTGTGCACAGGCGAGGCGTCCAACAGACCTCTCGCATGTATTCATCACCCCCCCACAGGATTCGAACCTATGCCATGACGATCAGAGATGCGTAGCTCGAAGCGTATTCCCAACACTACTGATTGAGCTAACCGGGCACCCACATGAAGTATTTTCCATTTGTTGACTTTTCTCCTGATGGAAGCAATTTTCCCTCAGGTGCAATTCTCTCGGTCTGTTGCATAATACAAGCTACAATACAACCAGGAAATAGATAAAATCCTGCCAGACGCATTATGCATTCATATTAATTAATAAGGCAGGATACGAGTATGCGCCTCAATAAAGGAATTAATATGCTGTTGTGTATAACATGTATCACATTTAGTCGCCTTATGATAGTTGTTACATCATCATATTACATGGGCATATATATTCAAGTTGAGGCAAACTACATATTACAACAAAAATTTGACCATTTAGTCCTATTCAGAGTTGACCAAAATGATTATCTTCAGATTTAAAATTGAATGAAATAATTCTTGTGAATCAAATTGGATATTCTGATTAAAATCTTATAAGAAACAAAGACAACTTCCGAGAAAATTGTAATAATATGATATATATTTGCTGAGCTGAGAATATAGACATTCTTGATTTTGTTGATTTTGAATCCCTGTGGAAATCTAATCGAATAATTTATGAATTCGCCAATTACGAATCGAATATTATAGGCATCTCTAGTCCCTTGGGTGGACATGGTAGAATTCGCGGACTCTTATGTGACGAAGAGCTTAGACAAAACATAGTACCAGCAACAGTACTATACTCTTAAGTTAAAAACTTCTCAAATAGGTCCTTCTAGCTATAGTAAAGTGAAGTGAGTGGTATCCTCCCTGGGGGTGATGGTTAAGCCAATAAACCATTCACTACCTTGACTACTGTTAGTAACTGCTTGAAATTATGAAGGAAAAATATCACATGTCCGTAAAACTCCAGAAAAATTTTAAAATTTATAACGTCATGACTAGAGTAAAGACCAGTATTCTTCTAAAATGTCGCTTCTCGTTCATCTTCTGGTCTGCTGTGACCCCGTATTTCAGGTCATATCGCTCTCGATGTTTGGAGATCGAATCAATATCACGCCAAGTAACGACAAAAATAATGCCTTTTGGCCCACTTACACCAGCTTCTATGCCTCATTTGAACTTTTACTATGTTAACGACAACCCGTCCGCATTTAGAGGTTTTCTTGATATGCACCGCCTGATTTAGTAATTGGGAGATGACTCATGCTTTTTGATAGCAGTAAATAGTGTGATTTATCGGTAATACCGGAATTTTGGTTCTGGAATGCCGGCAGAAAATATACCCAAAGCTGCCCAGCTCTATTCATGGCATCATAGTTTATTACACCCTGAACCTGGAATTATTTATATATATGATGTAGGTACGGTGTCAAAAATCTTTTTATTTTGGATTTGAGTCGCGCAATGGCCTAGTGGTTAAACATGTTGACGTCACAGGTTGAAGATCTCGGGTTTGAGTCCGGCTCGATAATCCATGCCCACCACTCAACCCAGGGTGTAATAACTTGATTAGGACAAGCCAAACAGGAAAAAATGATATTTTCCAGCAATTCTAACCATGCCCGACCATAAGTGGCCGCTTGTACAGGGCCTTAGGCGGGGTGATCCACTCCAAGAAGAGTCTGCAAAAAAAAATCGAATCGCACAAGGGCAAATATTTTCTATTTCAGTCCCTAGATTACTCCGTAAACAAAACAGCTTCCAATCTTCAAGCTTGCCTGTGTGGTAAGAACTAAGTAAACATTCCTATTGGTTAACTAAGGCAAAGGAATACAGTTGCAAAAATTGTACACCTTTACCTTTTTATTTCTGATTCAATATAAATACGAAGAGGGCTAAAATTTCTTCTGTTGGCCCCATGATTACTATATAAATACAAATTGTTGATGTAAAACACAAAAAATATTTCCAGACTTCAGGTAAATAATTAATAAAGTCGACATATGGTTCTCGCGTTTAAAATATTTCGGGGAATTATGTATTTTATGTGACATCAGATCCTCAAAATAGGTGCAATGTTGTATTTGTTTTAAAATGGGGATATAATGACACAATGCTGAATGTCAGCTTTTTTACTACTCGAACACCTGAAGTAAATAAGTTCCATTAGAAGAATACTTGGCACATATTTAATGATTTCTCTAGAAGACAAAAATGTTCTTTTTAAGTGTTTGATAGTAACCAAACTATAGAAATGAAAGAATTCAAAATCATCAATGAAATGGCATGTTGATGTTTCTGGTCATGATTAGGTCTGCGCAAAACCGAATCACTTGGAATTTGAATTTGTTTCGAATCACGAATTCGATGTACATTACAAAGATCCCATTTTTACAATTACAACTTCTCCTTTATCATGAAGTCAAGAAATTTATATTTAATAGTGCATATTCAATTCACATTCCATGTCTAAAAGCAACAATTTTCATATTTTAACGACAAAATATAATCGTTATATTTTATCGTTAAAAATGAAAATTCCAGTCCATTTAGTAAATATTTGTTCCCATGAACAAATCACGATTGATTCGAATATATTGTGCTTTGAATCGATTTGAATCACCGAATCGAATTGCACAGCCCTAGTCATGATTGGTACTGCAGCCACATTCAGTAGTAGCTCTTCATCTCTGTGCTGTTGATTGCTTCCTTTTACTCGACACCATTTCCGGTCTTGCTTGGATTGAACTTCAATGTATAAATAATAAAAATCTTTTCCAGGCCGGTGCTTCTTTATTTGACATGATAGAATACTATGAGTCAGCTGTCAACGTTCTTGTCGGCTTCAATAAAAATCTCGGCAACAGAGGATGGCAGGCAGCAGCGCACATGATGAGAAAGGTAGGTGGAGTAAGACTGCTACATCTGGACTAATGTCGATTTCTCCTAATATGCCTAAATTTCTGCACTTTGGGACGAACTATGATATTAGCTAACTCACTCCACAGCAAAAATTTTCAGAATAAAGTAGGGAATATAATTCACATGTACAGGCCCAGAGTTCCAGTTCACACGACTCAGAAATTAAATTAACTTCTCTACTCAAATCAGAATTTTGGTCATCATATTTTTTTTCCAATGCAGTGTATCGCCAGCTCATAATTTGGCCATTTTTTTCAGATTGTACTATGTTCTTATTTTTAATATGATGTCCATTGTTAAAAAGGAAATCGTTATGTACCATTGTAAGTAAGTTAAGTCCCGGTAAGTGATTTTTACTTTGACTTTCCTGTCATATGCAAAAACACAGTGAAAACAACATATACCACAGAAACGAACAGCAATAGAAGGAAAAGTCTGGAAAGCAACAAAACCTAGGATTAAGTTGAAAACATGGACATGGAACATACGCCAGCTCACCGATCACTCAAACATTCAAATAAGCCGCAATTAGGCACAGCACTCATCCAATCCAATCATCGCTAAATACCTCTTCCATTCAGATGTCCTGCCTGCGTTTATTCGATGGACACAGTGTACCGTTATCGATCCAAGCGTCGCCATTTGTCGGCCGAGCATTGAGGTTGAGCAACACTTTGGTAACTCTACATCTCGAGAATGCGATGTTGTCTGGGAGGCCGATACTACTTATTGGTAAGCTTCATTGCATACTATGTAGCTGGGTGGCAGAACCTGATTTTTCTTCGGGTGTCTGAAATATGTTTGTTCATATCTTTTTGAAAAACAAAAAAGGCTTCAAAGTCATCAACACTGCTATTTCATAGCAGTATTGATGATTTTGAACCTTTTTCTATTTTTCTTTTTTTTTTTATAGCTACTCCTTGGAGTGGATCAACTTGCCCAAGGCCCTGTACCGGCCGCCACTTATTGACGGACGGGGTTAGAATTGCTGGAAATATATGATCTTTTCCTGTTCGGCTTAGCCTGCCCAAGTTATTACACCCTGGGTTGAGTGGTGGGCATGGATTAACGAGCCGGACTCACCGGCGCTTGAACCTGAGATCCACTGTATTTTGCTTGCTACACCTTGTTTGTTTTTCGGAAACACTCTCTTTTTCAAGCTTCAGTGAACTACTTACACATGAATGCATTGTTATATTTTGCTCGTAAACACTGCTTCCTTAAGAGAATGTAATTTCCTTCATGCTTGAAGAGAGTTCCGTGGTTCAATGAACAATGTTTTTTTATGTTTCTTTATATATTCACTAGTTTTTGTATTAGTTCATCGATACCAATGAAATGAATTGCGACCCTTGCTTCGTTTCGATAGGTTTGGATGTCTGGAAGTATGTTACGTAACTTCTATAGCTAAATTGGTCGATAATTTTCAGGATTTTTTCTCCTCAAGACAAGGGGTGGCCAAATTCGAATACCTTTTGGGTTTGGAATTGAATCAATTAATTTTCTCCGAACCGAATAGTCATCAGAAGTCATATAATAAACAAACAAAGACATTCTTTCATCAGCTTGTTAATTTATGTCAACCACTCAACCTAGGGTGTAATAATTTAGATAGACTCAGTCAAATTAAAAAGCCCATATATTTCCAAAAGACTAACTCTATGGAAATCACTAAAGTACTTTTTGATCATGCTTCAGAGGTTTCCCCACATGAATGCATCATGGTATTTGTCTGTGGTTCTTCGAAAAGCAAACAGACCTCCATATTCACGCTTGGTTCAACACACAGTGGGTGTTTAAACTGCTTTGCATGAAAACTTTTAGCTTCTTATTAACGAAATAAATTTTGATCCCGTGCTATAGATAGTTCGGAGGATTCTGATTATGCCTTTTGGGTTCAATCGAGCCAACCCAACTTATTATACCCTGGGTTGAGTTGTGGGCATGGTTTGGTAGCCGGACCTGAGATCTTTAACCTGTTATACCAACCTCCTACTAAGCTATCCATCTATTACATTAAAATAATCCATTTGTGTGATCATAGTATCTCTTTACTGGCTTTAAATCATATCTTCCTTAATTATTTTTTTACAGCCACTTCTTAGAGTGGATCACCCTGCCCAAGGCCCTGTAAGAGCAGCCACTTATATACGGACAGGGTTAACAATTACTGATAAGATATGATCTTTTCCTGTTCGGCTTAACCTGCCCAAGTAATTACACCCTGGGTTGAGTGGTGGGCTCGGATAAGCGAGCCAGACTCGCTTGGTCACGAACTCGTGATTGCCAACCTGCGATGCCAACATGTTTAACCACTAGGCCATCGCGCCCACAAATGCTTATAAAATAATGATATCACTTTTTGCTTTAGTGGCCGCACTACGAATGAACACAACACTTCGAGAACTGTTTCTGGCGGATAACAGACTCACACCTCTTGATGCATTGCAGCTTGCAAACTTGTTAAAGTTCAACAGAATTTTACAGTTATTGGACTTGAGGAATAATCCTATCCAGGTCTGTTGATTTAATTAAAAATTGAATATTTTGGAATCTTCCTCCCAACTTGGAACTGGGTTCTCCATATGCTTATATATACCATATCCACAGGGTGATCTAAATGACATTCTATCAAAAGTTAAGGTTAGGTAAAAGCCCAATTCACGGCTTTGCACTTGTTCAAGAGTGGTAACACTGATCGATAGAGTGTGGTTCTCCATGAGCTTGAACAGACTATATTAGCAAATTTCCACTATTATTTGATAAAAATGACATCCTATCATAAGTAAAAGTTTGGTGAAAATGACCATTGTAAATTATTTTACTGCTCTGCATGCATTTCCTTACGTTTCCCAATAAAACAGAACTGTTGCTATGAAAGCTAACGCAGATTAACACAAAGCAATGCAGGCGTGTATTGTTAATATTCTGTTTATTGACTTTAGTAATTATCTAATTATTATCAAGTATACAACAACACTTTCTTTCCTTTGTTAAACTTATCTGTTTCATTCTTATTTACAGCTCCCATAATTATGACCTTTGACCTTGCAAAAACCTATTCTGAAAATGGGTTTT
Organism: Styela plicata; assembly: GCA_963675895.2. NCBI lineage: Eukaryota > Metazoa > Chordata > Ascidiacea > Stolidobranchia > Styelidae > Styela > Styela plicata. The sequence goes on from OZ023138.1 coordinate 28,991,614, forward strand.
CTGAAACTGTGATCCTGGAGCATGGTGCTCTATTGTTAATGTGTGATTTTTATCTGTTGTAATCGATCTATATTGAATAATATTGAGAACTTTTCATGTATTGCCGTTCTTATTTTGTTACCCAAAGAGACAAGACAAAAGAGGTAAGACAACTTCACGTTTATTGTGGCTTCAACAAGGAATTGGTTTCTGCACGAGAGGTCTTGGCTCACCATATGCTTTATCCAAAAAAATCTTTATCTTTATTCAGGATATGGGTCTCGGCCACCTTTGTGCCGGATTGATGGCTCAGACTGGATCTGCTGGGTTGAATGGTGCAAGTGGTGGACTACAAACATTAGTGCTCTGGAACAACCAAATATCGCTCGAAGGAATGCCAAAATTAGCGATGGCTTTGGTATGATCATACTCTGATTTTACTGATTTTTAATATATATTACTGTCTTGCATTAATAGTAGTGAAATGTGCACTATCCTTTAGCTTCAACTCCTCAAATTTTAGATATTAGCACTGAATTTGTGAAAAAAAGCAGTTATTTTGCATCAAAATCATGATATATGTCAAATTTTACACTGTAAAATTTGGCATATATCAAGATATGATGCTTAGTGAATGCAATCTTTTTATTCAAACTGATTTGGTTTAAGCGGTTGACTGGTGTTCCAAGTGGTCCGAGCGGTGGGTTTCAAACTCTGGTGGTTTAGAAGAATCAGATTCGCTTTCGGCATTCACTGAAAGGAAATTTTCTAACCAGTAACTGTTTTTTCAAAATATTCAAGATGTCAAATAAAGTAAGAGCCAGCTAGTCAGACTTGTGATGGAAACATTCTTGTCAGAAGAATTTACCGAAAAAGGCGATGACTTAAATGTAATTACATTCAAGAGTGCGGTTTTCAGCACTACATTTTGCCCAACTACCATATATTTTATTGGAGTTCGCTTTAAGAAAGATGCTGAGTAACAATACTGAAAGTACCAGCAACTACAAAAATAGAACTGAACCGCCATGGTAAAGTGCAATGAGTGAGTGGTATGTGTCTTGGGCGATGATGAAATCTTTTACCACTTACTTTCTTTTGGTTCCTTCTAATTTCTAGATTAAATTTCAATAAAACTATTACTGATAATACTAATGATAATTTGTAAAACTCTGTTCGCAGCGCTACACTGTCAGTCTATCCACGTTAAACCTTGGTCAGAATGTTCTGAGCGATGATGGTATTCTACGATTGAAAGAAGGATTGCTGCAGAATCATTCATTACTGAGGCTGGGACTGGTTGGGACAAAGTTAACAGATGAGGGTAAGTGTGTGATATCCCAAAATTTGGTTTGCTCCAGGTGTCTGAAATGTTCTCCGTCTCTTTTCCTCGGATGACCCAGAAAAGCTTCAAAAGCATCACCACTGCTATTTCATAGCAGTATTGATGCTTCTGAATCTTTTTCTACTTCTTTAGAACAAAATTACCAGATGAGGGTAGGTATCATGGATGCCTTTATCTAAATGGTTAGTTAATATAGAATTCTGTCCAAATGTAATTTTGTCCATTGCTTGCGCTAAAAAGACTGCTTTTGGCAGAAAAATTATGTTATTTTTTTTCTAACCGCTTCTTAGGAGTAGATCACTCTGTATCAGAGGCCACCAGATGAACAGGGTTAGAGTTGTTGGAAAGATATGGCCTTTGCTGTTCGGCTTATCCTACCCAAGTTATTACATCCTGGGTTGGGCGGTGGGCATGGATTATCGAGCCGGCCTCACTATGACCCGAGATATTCAACTCGCGATGCCAACCTGTTAACCACTAGGCCACCATGCCTACTAATACATGTAATGCCTGATGGTGAACATTCAAAACGTTGGCAAAAATAAAATATCGTTTGCACATCACCGGTTGAGCAATTAGAATCCCATTGAATTTACCGCCGTGAAACATGACTCAACTCGAAATTTTACTGTAAAAGATGTTAAAGGAGCTGTAATTTTGGATATCTGGAATTTTAAAACATTTCTAATCTAATAAGCATATTGGTACATTCGGGGAGGTCGAGGGCAATAACTTTTCCAAGGAAAATTTGGCTTTTTGAATTTGTTGCAAGAGAACAGTACAAGTGCTAGAACAAA